>CAXKVX010000010.1:0-398074 GCA_964058865.1 Eleocharis quinqueflora | reverse complement strand
GAGGTTGAGAGCACAAGTTTTTTCTTCCCACTGAAACTGTATGTATTGTAGTTGTTCTCCATGTTGATGATTATCACATCATTTGCCTTCAAATCCACCTCAATTTTTCCCCACAGTTTTCTAAAAGTTGGCAAAGCAGCCGTGCGCATCCACACAATCAAGTCCTCTTGTTGGCTCAGCTTCACATATCAAATAAAAAATGCTGTAGTAAGTAAAACAACAAATGGTATTTGCTCCTAAAAAAGGTGTTGCAAATGTTTGCCAAACCTAATCAATATACAATGTTTCCCCTTAAATGCTTTACAGCAACTATTGCCACACTCAATTAGGCACAGAAGTTAGTATTGTCTTGTGTGCATACTTGGCCCTTTTTAGCGTCTGATTGGACCTTTATGCATATACCTATATAGTTCAGAACCAGACAAGCTGACTATAACAAGAATATACCATCTGACACATGCTCTCAATATAAACTGCACTTCACACGTGCACGCAGACACAGGCAGAGACACAGACACAGAACCATACAGTTGAGTATGGTGCCTATATATTATATCAAACATGAACCGTTAATCTAAACACCAACTACCTATCTCAAACCAACTGACCCACCCACGTGTGTTCATTCACACATGCAGAAATTACACAAATGAATTTGTCACCCATACCACCCATCCCACAAAAACACAGAGCATACCGGCTTGCTAGGATCCAATTTTCCCCCGCCGATGAGGGTGCCATTTTGAAAATTCCTGGGGAACACATCGCTGCCGAACTTGTGATCACGGTCACTCTTCCAGGAGATGCCTTTCCTATTCACTGTTATGTTCTCTGAGCCCCTGGTAAATGTGTAGGTGTCATTAAAGAGACTCCATGCAATGAGTCCACATGGCACAATTGTTGTACCGTCAGCAGTTTTATCCTCAGGGTCACAGGAGCTTGTCGCATCCGCCTTGTCCTTGTCTCTCAGCTGTTGGTCATTTCGACTCTTCACATACCTGATCACAAGCAAAAGCAAAACCATAAATTATACATGAATTATACAGAAAAAGCTTAAAAAGGGAATATTTTAGTTTTTAAAACCTATTACTTATTTTTCATTCGAAATTTTCTCCAGAATGATAAACAAGCTAACAATGCAAGCCTTAGTAATGAAAAATTACATTGTTTATGTTCTTTCTTTGAAAATAATTTATCCATCTGCTTTGTTTAAGTTAAATGTGGTGCAAGGGTCTAAGTTTTATCAGATTGTTCAGATTCTCCATTAGTACAACCTAATAAAGACAAGATTAATCAGTGGATGGCTAAACTTGCCAGAAACACTAGCATATTTCATTTGCATCATAAAGATCTAACAGCTGGCACTAGCGAAAGAAACCCAGAAGTGTATAATCATATAGAACTAGCTGGAGATTGAGAATGTTTCTATACTCCAAAATGAAGTCAAATGTTTCTGAGTGTTCTGCCAAAAGAATAATAAAATAAATTTATTGGAATATGCTTGTTGTACCTTCTATGATTCTGATAGAATTTATCAAGCTGGTAATACACATAAATAGGCTGATTCATGTCCTTGGGAATCTACAAAACATTGAAAACAAAAAGAGAAAAGAAGAAAAATATTGAACTAGGCACTGATCTCTTAAAAAAGTTTCCAAAATAAATAAATCGATTAAATTACCTTGACAGTCCTTTTGCAACTTTTGTCAGTTTGTGGATTTCGAATGTAAGCCTCTTTGTTAGTGATATTTCGAGGTAAACATTCCTTGTCATACCGGTCTACAACTTCAACAACCTATCAACAAAAAGTAACTTCTTATAAGAAACAAATTATTGTTTGAAGACAAAAATTGATAGAAAATAATAAATTAGACAGATGAATGTATGGATAGATCTCCGAGTATGGTGCATTAATAATTAAAATTAGATGTAACCTGCTTTTGATATTTACTACCATATTAAACAAGCAAGTGGCAAACCTGCTAGTAATGTTATGTCAAACCTTACCTATTAAGTTCAAATTTAATAAAGCATACTAATTTAATTATTTTGGTCAAATTTCATATTAAAAGTATTATGCTGTTTTATTAATTGAAATATGTGAAAATTAAGTTCCACAAAATGGTAATTTAATTTATTAGATAGTGGTAGATTATACATTACTGGAATTACTATCTTTCAGTTAAAAAATAATTAAACAAGACATCCATAGAATTTTTATAATGATGCCTACTTGTTTGTCTCATTCTTGTTAAGTTTATATCTAATCTAATTATTTTCATTTTATACTATTCAAAGAAAATGAAATTATTTTCACCAATCTTCATAAAAAATACAAAATGGAATGAAACAATAAGTTTACGGCCTTTGGCAAATAAATTAACAAAAATTAAATAATATATATAGATTCGACAACATGCACATTTTAATTAGTAATTTATTTATCCATGTTGGCACGTTTTCACTAGATTTAAATAATATGGGATCAATCATATCAATCATAAAGTCATCTAACGGGTGCATTATTAAGTAGGATAGAACTCCACATCGCATGAATGCTTTCTAATTATTCATGAACTTTGAAAACAAATTGACCAAATAGACTAATATTTTGAATAAATGCAGAAACTGATTTTCTTATTAGTAAAACTGAAAAACTTGTTTTCTATTAGGATCATTAATAACACCTAACAATAACTATATTAATATATATATGTAGGTAAAAAAAAGTATGTGCGGAACCTAAGAGGCTTTCGTTGCAATTTCCGAAAGTTCTTATTCTTTGTTTTTATATAATAAACAAAGGATGTCAGCATACATCTCTTGAAGCCAACAAGGACGCAACACCAATGGGGATGAAGATAACACCTACAATTGTAAATACTGAAATAACCTGTATAATTTAAAAGCAAACTCTAAATTAGTTTCTTTTAATAAGAATTCATGATAAAGAAGGAATAAATGAACTTGTCTTATTATAGTTACCCATTTTGGAGTAAGAATTGGTTTACAAGCTGGGAGTTCCTGTTGCGTAAATTTTGAATCTGTACAAGATAGAAAAAAAATTATGTCAAATTGCTTGCACATATCTGAAGAAAATAAATGCTTCTAGACTTAGCTTAAAAGACTTGCATCCTATAAGGAAATCCTGATTTACAAACGGCAACAGAAAAAAGACAAAAAAAATTGTTTTTCAATATCAAGTTAGAGTGTTAAACTATGAACAACATGTTTAGGTGCCTAGCTGGGGAATAAATAGCCTATGGATTATTCCACAAGTCAACTACTTCTATTAAAAATGGTTTCATTTGATTTGTTATACAATCAATGTAGCCATAATCAATATATTCTAAATTAAGTTCTTAATTTAGGCATCCAAATCAGACAACAAAGGAGACTGAGAACGAAAAGAAAGCACAAACTTATGAAGACCAAAATTAGCAAGGGGGAAGACTGGAGATAAAAACGGAGACCTAAAGTAGTAAAAGTGAAGGCAAACAGCAGTAACAACAATTAATGGATATTACCATAAATAACTGTTACAACAGAATATACTAGAACAAATGATCAAGCATTTACAGAGAAATTACACTTAGGTCTTCTCGAATTCCTTCTCGGATTGATCGCGTCGCCAGATCCCGAGCTGGAAGCAGCTCCATTGTTATTGGTAGGGTTCATCTCTCACCAACCAAAACCTGAAAATCTATGTACCTCTCTCCGCGATTTGCAAAAACAATGAAGATCGTTTGGTGTCAATAGAAGAGAAAGGTATGAAGAACTCCGATTATTTGTTTTCTTTTATTATTTCCGGTCGTTTGACTCTTGGGTAAAGGAAAGAGAGAGAGGAGAGATTTGGTCGACGGAAACGACCATTGGATCGAGGTGATTAGAAAAGAAAAACTAAGACTATTAGACCTGGTCTGGCATTTAATGCAAACATTTCTTAAAGGGAGAATTGTTGGTGTACCCATGCAAACTTTTCAAATAGCCCATTTACCCATGATAGCATCATAATATTCAATTTCTCCATTCAAAATAAGAATACTATCTTATTTCCCCATATGTTCATTATATCTGCAGTTTTTATTATTATTTAACAATTAGAAAAATGAATTGACACATATGCCATTTTATTTTAAATGGAGGTGTCCCTATAAAATCTAACTGGATCAACTAAGAAGAAATATGAGTGACTCTTCATCTTCGCGCCTAATATTTTGATCTTTTCATCCTCTTCTACTTCAGTCCGTCAAACATATACCACTCTTTACATTGTTAGCTAATATGGATAATGACGATCCCTTCTCATCCTTTATAATTGATGCAGATTTTATGCCCTCTGTTGAAACTAGAGCCTCTAACGCTAATCAAATCGAGTGCTCATTTGTTCCCACTCGTCAGAAGTTAAAAGCAAGAAGGAAAGTCAATAATAATGTTGACGAGAACTCAAAGTAAGTAGTTTTTCTTGTTTGTTTGTATTCCAAAATTGTTTTTTAGTTGAACCGAGATAGACAGCAAAATTGTTGAACCAAGTTATGATGTTTTACTAAACTTGGTTTGTATTCCAAAATTCCCACTCGTCAGATTTTTAGCAGTGCTAGACTGCCCTTCTCATCCTTTATAATTCATGCACATATCTCTTTTAGTTGAACCAAAATTGTTTATTGCCCAAACTTGATTTGTTAACATTTTGATGTTTGACTAGAGCCCAGAATTCAAACTGGTAGCTTCTATCGGTCATGATCGAATCAACATTTTGATGTTTGATGTTTGTCGACATATCTCTTTTAGACGAATTTTGATGTTTAACTAGCCTCAAAACTCTAAAATTGTAAAAAACTCTAAAATTGTAAAGAAATGTCCAAAAATCCATGAAGGAAGACTCGGATCGCGAATTCGAGCCCGGAAAATGGGTGAAACCAATCATAGATAGTTTCATTTCGAGTTTTGCGTTGTGGAGTTCCTGTCAAAATTTCGGCCCGATCCGACGGTCGGATCAAAAGTTACGCCACTTTTTGTGAAGCTTGCGCATGACCACATTACATCAACCAGACCACCAATAAAGATCAGATAAAATTTTACAAAAGTTTGACTATATATGCATACCAGCATAGAGGCATACCAACATGCATTGAGACCACTCAATTTATTGTCTGATTTTTTTTAATGTCTGATTTTTTTTCCAGCATAAGCACATCATACTTTCAGTTGATAGTGAAATACGGTGGATACTTTAAACCGATCAGCAACAGAGCAAAAGAAAACTATTATTCAGGAAAACAAAAGATTATTTATTTGGAGGAGGCAAGCTACAGTGTAGACGAATTATTAGAAGAAGTAAGTTCTATGATGGATGATGAAACTTTGAAGCTCTCACTACTTTTTATGGAGAAGCGTGATAGTTCTCAGTTCTTTATTCAAATTGAGGATGACAACAGTTATAAAATGATGCTTTCAATGTATGAGGTGGAGAAAAAAGTGATAATTTACGTAGTTGCAGAAAAGATTGTATTTGTAGAAGATGGAGTAAGGATAGATGAAAATGTTGGAACTGATTTAGACATTCGGGGGGCGAAACAGTTGGAGGATATTGAAAGTGAGTCTGATTATTGTCACAGTGAGAATAGTTATCATAGTCTTGATAGCGAGACCAATGATGAAATTGATATCGAGTATGAGGGAGAGTTTTATTCATATGACAAGGATGATGTTAAAATGGATGTAGGTGCACAATTTCCACATGTAATAGCATTTCGAAGGGCCTTGAGTCACTATGCTATCATTAACGATTTCGAGTTTGAATTGGATAAGAGTGAACCGACACGAGTAACAGCAATTTGTGCAAGTCGGGAGTGTAATTGGAGGATTCATGCAGCAGTTGCTCAAGATGGGGTAACCTTTGTTGTGAGAACTTTACAAGAAAATCATACATGCTGTGGAGTTAATAGGAGTGGAAACAAACATGCAAATAAAGGATCGATTGCAGATAGAATCATCGATGATTTAATAAGAGAAGGAGGGGATGTGTCAGCAACAGAGTTGAAGAAAAGAATTGAAACAAAATTTAGCATTTCATTACCATATAATAGAATTTGGAAAGCGAAAGAACTAGCATTAGTGGAGATATATGGTAAATGGGATGACTCGTTATTTCAAGTAGGTGCATTTAAAGAATAGATACTTAAGAGAAATCCTGGAAGTGTGGTGGAAATGAAAACAGAACCTGAAAATGGAAAGGAACGACATTTTCAGCGATTGTTTGTTGCACTTGGAGCATGTACATCCGGATTTATTATGTGTTGTAGACCATATATAGGCATTGACGCATGTCATTTGAAAGGTAAGTGGCAAGGAGTGGTTGCTTCTGCAATAGCAATTGATGAAAATAATTGGATGTATCCGGTTGCATTTGCTGTCATGGAAGGTGAGAATGAAGATTCGTGGGAATGGTTTCTAACAGCTTTGCACAAAGCAATTGGGATGCCTAATGGACTTGTGATTTCCTCTGACATGCAAAAAGGGTTACAAAATGCTATCGAGAAGGTTTACCCTCTAGCTGAACATAGAGAATGCATGAGACACCTTTTTAGCAATTTTAAGAAGCATTATCATGGGGATATTTTTAAATTTGGCCTATGGGGAGCTGCACGCACATACTCTCTTTCCTGTTTCACTGCTTTCATTAATGAGATTGAGGCAGAATGTCCAGAAGCTGTACAATATCTTAAGAAGGAACATAACAAATTGTGGAGTAGAAGCAAATTTGGAACTGTTGCAAAATGTGATAATCTTACCAATAACATTGCTGAAACATTTAACAACTGGATAAGAGAAGAGAGGAGCAAACATGTTGTGTATTTGATTGATTCTATAAGGCAAAAGATAATGGTGAAGTTTGATCAAAGAAGAAAAATTGCAAGATTATTGAAAGGTCCATTGGTCCCGAAGGTGGATGATTATATAAAACTAATTTCTCGGGTACGATCATTTATATTTTTTAAATTCTTAAGCCCAAAGTAACTTGAATTGGTACTATTTTTTATTCCTAGTGTTGTTTCCTGGTATCAAAGTGCAAAGGTGAAATATTTTATTTTTTAGTTCAAATATGCTGATTGTAAAAAAATGGCACAAAATCCCCTAGAACCTAGGTGTTAGCTGTCTGATAAAATATAAACCGAAGAAGGTGAAATATTTGATGTTTTAATGCATAAATAATTTTCTTTTGTTTTGGAATTTACAAGGGTATGACTTGAGAAGAAGCACAGACTATTGTGCCGAAGTACAAAAGTGTGGATTAAGATGGGAGGTGAATTTAAAAGAGAAAGAGTGTAGTTGCAGGGCATGGCAAGTGAAAGGTGTTCCTTGTGTTTATGCGGCGGTATTTATTTGCTCACTTAGAAATCCAAACTGGGAGAACTACGTCGATTCGTACTTTACAATTACTCGTTTGAGGGCAGCTTATGCTAATGGAATTGCCACCATGCCGAGTAAGAATGAATGGTTAAACTTTGATTTGGGTTATAAAATGCTGCCACCAATTCTAAAACGACCTCCGGGCCGACCTCGAAAGAATCGCATAATACCATCTGACGAGCCAAAGAGGAGATCACACAAATGTAGTCATTGCGGTCAGTTTGGTCATCATAGGAAACATGCAAGAATTCAGTTCCTGTAGAAGGTGAAGGTACTTCTCATGGAGGGATGACACAGAAATTGAAAGTCAAAAGGTTTCTCAATTAATTACTTGCTTTTTTTTAGGAAAGTTAATTACTTGCTTGTACATGTGTTTTTTTATATATTATACAAATAAACTAATTTGTGCTTATTTTGTAGAACTAGAAGCAAAGGTAATACTGGATCAAAAAAGAAAGCATGTCCACATGCCATTTTCAAGCTACTTCAAGAAGAAAATATTTAGTTTTTCTATTTTATTCATCTTTTTTTGTTTGAATTGGATGTTTTGTGATATTTTAAGGTTCTAGCACTATATTTTGATTTTGATGTGAAAGACAATATTGTTTATTAGGAAAAACTATTAATGTTTTGAATTTATAATTCTGTCAATTCGAAATTCTAAAGAAATCAGATTATTGCTTGACTGATTTTGGAAAATATTCATTTACTACTAATTTCTTTGTTCTAAAGAAATTGCATGATGCTTTGAAAGAGATACACCAGCATCATCCAGTATTTGCTTCCACATCTATGATCCATTTTTAAAATTCGAGTGAGAACTGCTCTTTTCAGGGCAGAAATATATGGTTTACATCGGCACCAAATGCAACTAGTACATGCTAATACCCATTTGACTGGTACATGGAACTAACCGCTTTTAGCAGCAAGAAGAGTATCAGTCAACTGAAAGCATTTTTAATCATGCGTGGGAGTTGAGTATCAGTCAAAGAAATATATGGAGGAGAATTGACCCTGGATGTTTGACAACTGAAAACAGAAAAAATTTGCAAATCCAATGAGGTGGGAGTTGAGATCTGTCTAAGCAAAATTTGAATACAAAAAATCCAATCATGCGTTTCACACTATTATATATATATATATATATATATATATATGTATATATGTTTTTCAAATCTAGAATTAAAATACAGAAAACAAAATCTGAGATGGAAACATTGAAATAAAATCAGAAAATGGCAAATGGATGTATCCATTTCAAAAAGGGCAAGATAGGTATTTCAAATATTAAATTAATTAAATGATCAATTACATTTAAAAATTGCAGATATAATGAACATATGGGGAAATAAGATAGTATTCTAATTTTGAATGGGAAAATTGGATATTATGATGCTATCATGGGTAAATAGGCTATTTGAAAAGTTTGCTTGGGTACACCAGCAATTCTCCCTTTCTTAAACATTTCTTTTTTAATTACTAGTACCATTTATGTTTGGTTGTCTAATTATTATCATTTATATTTTTTTTAAATAAGCAGGGAGCGCCTGCCACTTTCATTTTCATAGAAAAAAGAAGTTACAAAAAACTGAAAAACCCACAAATACACGAATTATCTTCTCGTGCACACCGACTAAAACCCTAATCTAATCTGATCAAACTATCTCCATCTCAGCACTAATCATCTAAACTCAGCAACAAACAAATCTAATCTTAATTCTAATCTCTTGGCCCTAACATTTTGGTCACAATCTCTCTACCCATACCAACTGGTACCCCTTCATATTCACCCGATGCACCTGTACCAGCTGGTATTAACTTTCTTCAGCTGGTACCCTTTGCCATTTAATCTCTGGCATCACTGCATACTGCTCTTACAGCAACATCCTCACTGTACCCAAACAACAATTCAACACCTTACCATCATCATCGGATCGGTACCAGCCTTCAAGGAGGCGCCTCACACCAGTAGCTCGGAACCATCGTCTTGCTGTCACTGGTATCGAGCTTCACCCCGACAGTAAGCTCTCCCTAGTCTCGCGCCTTTTCTGGTATTGCCGCCACATCTGAGTTCAAGCTGGTCTCATCCAGCCATTGTCCCTGTCTCCCCCTCGTCACATCTCCAGTCTCCGAGTTGTGAAAGCTATGTCGATGTCTTGCCTATATCGAGAGCAAGGCACGAATGACCACCTCCTCAACCAGTTCTATAACTCAGGATCCACCTGAACGACAGCTCGCTGAAACCTCTACCGATCTCATACGCCTTGGCGCCAGCCCCTCTGACAGATCCGTAACCTCTCCTATTGGACCAGTACCCCTTGCCACCATTCATCGTCACTTCCTTATTTCAATCTGATTTCACCTTCGATCTGCTCTCACTATCATCTCTTCCTCGTCAGATCCGACCGAGTGCTTTCCCTTTCTTGACGCTTGCTTGTATCGATAGTGAAGCTCGAGGTGCACCTCAGCAGATCTGAGATTCAGATCTGACCTCAAGTGCGGGCGAGGGTTCCGACATATCTGGTTCAGAAGCTTTGGCATCGGCGCTCGCAGGGCACCAGGCAACTCTTCACGATCAACTAGATCTTCTTCGTAGTACTCAGCATCATTCCACCTCGATCTAGTCAGTTAATCGACCTCTGATCTGTCATCGACTGCTCCTCTTTCGAATCTCTGAGCCAGGGGGAAGAGAAGATAGGGGAAAGGGAAAAGAGAAGAAGAAGGGGGGAGGGAGGGAGGAGGGGACGGGGGGAGGTCGGTGGTGATCTCCCTCGTCGGAGATCGCTCTCTTTTTTGTCCTCTCTCTTTCGCTCTTTTCTGGAGTCGCTCTTTTCCAAAAGAAAGAGGGATCCATCATTTATATTTTATTAATATTTAAATATAAACAAAATATTATAATAGTATAGATTTTAAATATGTCATTAACAATCAATATAGCACATAAATATTACATCTACTAAAATTTTATGCAAACTACTTATCAAACACTCCAAGAAAAGAACTTTGTGTTTTCATATTATAGAGTGATGTTTTTTTTTGCTCACCAGACAGAAGTTAACAAAATGAAAATCTTAAGCGAAAGATATTAAACATAGTCATAAAAATACTTTTTTATGTTTTTTGTATAAGTATCAGAGTATCATAGTACAGTTAATGATGCATGATACTTTATAGAATCAAAATTTCGAAGTGAATTAAAATCTTTCTATTGTTTTTTTATTATGACAGGGTTTACATGATATAGAAATTTATGTAAAAAATGACCTCAAAGATCTTTGTACACTCTGCTCTCAATTGATCTTAAAATAAACTCATATCTTTGTCAATTGTACTTTCACTAAAAAATATTTGGAGGACGTCACACATTATCATAAGAACTCCTTTCACTAACGAAGATGTGGATGCAAATTCGATCTGCAACACTAGACAACTTCATAAAATAAAGCTAATAGCACTATTCTAGTGATTATGTGGAACTTATAGATGTATTTTCAAAACAATTTCAAAGCGGCATTTAGGTTGTACAGCATATATATATATATATATATATATATATATATATATATATATATATATATATATATATATTTATTATTGTTCAATTGTATAAAAGTTTAAATAACCTTTCTAAATTTCATAACAAATGCATTTAGTTACTTTTTTAATTTATGTCTGTGATTGAAGTTATTTACTTAATAAAACAATTTTGAACTATCGTATAATAAATAATAAGCTTATTAATTCCTATTTCCAAATTATAATCTTATATTATAAATAATACTTCTTTGATTAATAATATTCTTTTTTTTTTTTTGCTTTGTACTAGTCCGTTATCTTCATGAAATCTAGAAGCCTAAAGATACTTTTTGTAATTGTTTAAAATGCACACTTGCAATTCATCATTGTCTACATTATTTATCGATTTTTATTTTGTATATATTTTTGTTTACATTATTTATCGATTTGTTTAAAATCTAGAAGCCTAAAGATACTTAATAAAACATCTACATTGTTTAAAATGCACACTTGCAATTCATCATTGTCCGTTATATTTTTGTAATTGTTTAGAATGTTATTTTAGACACTGTTTTTCTTTAAAAAAATACAAACGCAAAATTTTGATCTATTTGAAGTTTACGATAAAAAAAACAACACTTCCATTCACCAAAAATGAAAAAAAAAAAAACCATTTCGACTACACAAAAAAAAGACATAAACTGGATTACAATTATCAACCGTACACCATGTCCAACTGACTTGCTATTTCTCTAGACTATTGAGTAGGAAGTGTCAACTAATGAAACGCGCACACCTCGGCGAATTGGAACTTGGTGTCTCTAGAATTTTTTTTTTTTTTTGAAACTAAGCCCGTAGGCAAGTGTCTCTAGAATTCATGCCGAGAGAGGGGGACCGTGGGGATCCGTATCCGATGGGATATCCCGAATTAGTCTCGGGTCATGGCTTCATGGGTCGGGTAGGGTCAGACGAGATCAGGTCGGGTTTCGGGTCAGATCGCATCGGTTCTTTTCGAATGACGGGTCGGATCGGGCGAGATCGAGATCGGATCGGGTTTCAGGTCGGACTGCATCGACAACTTTTGAGTCTTGAGTCGGGTCGGGCGAGATCGGGTCGGGTTCGGGTCGAGTTGCACCGACAAATTTCAAGTATTATTTTGAGTTTTAAGTTCAATCATACAAAATAGGATCATGTTATTGAATTGTGTTAGTAAATATTGACTTTCTCTAATGTTAATTTGTTAGTAAAATTAGATTATGATGTGGGCAAGATATGATTAGATCAATTTATAGATTGTATCAGGTCAAGTCGGGTTCGGGTCCTCATGTGTCACTCCATCTCGGGTTACGAGTCGTCTCGGGTCGGGTCGGGTTTGAGTCCTCATGTGTCGTGCCATCTCGAGTTACGGGTTGTCTTGGGTCGGGTCGGGTCGGGCTCAGGTCGCTCATGTGTCGCTTTGTCTCGGGTTACGGATCATTTCGATTCGGGTCGGGTCGAGTTCGAGTAGTTTTACTTTATTAAAATATCGAATCGAATCGGATTCAGATCGAACCGAATCAAAAAGGTTTCTCGAGTCCGGTCGGATTCTGTCACCTCTAATTATGCATTATTTTTCTATTGGATAGGTGATTCTATCAAAACGGCTAACATATTCAACACTCAAGCCAGATCTGTAGTAAATGTGAAAAATTATCAAGAGCTATCGGATAGACGGGAGGAGTGCACTAGCACAAATGAAGACCTTTTGGATATAGAATGATATGATTATACACGCATAATCTGGATAAAAAAAAATTCTTGACATTAAAATCTTTAACATATTATATTTAATGTTTTGATTAAAGTAGTAATAAAGACTGCAGAATAGACAATGACTAAAACAAGATACAAAGCTTATGTACCGAAAATCCGAAATACGTTGTAAGTTGACTCTTATATAAGAGGCCGAAGTCTCATCTTAAACATTTTTATAATCGAAAAAAGAATATTCTCTGTATAAAAAAATTATATATAGATCGGAAATGGACTGAAAGCTGAAAAAAATAACATCTTCATTTTCTAGAAGGCCATGTTATTACTATATACGTGTTGAGTATAATGTTGTTTTTTAAGTTGAATCATCTCTACCACTCTACGGCACCTTCCAAGTGTCTGACTCTTTGTAGATATATGCAATTGTATGATGTATGTATGAAGTATAATATTAATTGCAGAGAGGATACCTTCTTTTGGCTTTATACAATTCACAAGGGACACCTTTCAACTAATGCATGGATAAATAAATTTGTTCAAATACTTCCTATAATGTCCATACTATTTGTATATTTGATGAATAAAAAGAATTTGTAGTCTCATATTTTTACCATTTTTTGTTTATTTTAAAGATCAACTTTTGTACTATAAGAAAAATGAAGTACTTGTAAACTTATAAGAAAACCGAGAGTATTTCCGTCATAAATGAACCATAATTTGAATCATTTATTTTGAATATTCAAATAAATTCATTGATCTCAATTAGATTGATAATATAAATTAAATATTTTTTGGACAAAATATTCTTGCTTCTCTGTCAAGACTGACAAAAAATCAGATCATTGCAACTCTCAATAATGATCGGACTGTTTCCATAATCCATAACATGATGTTGCCTGATAGATGCTCACCTGCAACTGAAGAAATTCACAAATGAAGCGTCATTTTGTCTTGAGGGGACCTATTCTTTTTAGAATTTGTTTCTGATGAGATACGTGTAAGATGATGAAGTACTTATTCAATAATTTATATAATTTCGAAATTCGTACATATAAATTTCGATATTATGTACAACATTGAATGAGTACTTTATAAATGAAGTACCCTGTGGGATGAAAATTTTTCTTTTTAAGGGGCGACTTCCGACTAAATTTAACTATGAAAAATTGGAAATCAAGTTTAATAAAATGAAGTTGGTATGTGGAAGTGGAACGTTAGTTTTGAAGCTTCTAGCGAGTTGCAAACTTATCAACACAACACAAAGCAAACTTGGCACTCCATCAGATCTCATTGGTGCCTCACTTAATATGTGTGGTCCCGCGTAATTAAGATTATATAATGATCACGAAAGTCAAGATGAGCATAACAAGATTAAGAGCGTGAAGAATAAAGCAAAATCGAACATTGTTCGGTCAAATGTTATAACGAGATGTCAATTCGTTATTGCGTGTCTGGAAGCTTGAGTAAAATCGACTAAGTACTGAAAAAGTTGAGAGATATATTGCAGTAACGATTTAGGAATTCGTCATAACGAATTAGAAGACGTTGTAACGGGTCAGGACTTGTCATAACGAGTCTGGAGATTTGAAGCTTGAGAAATTCGACTAATTAAGTACAAGAAAACTTGAGAGGTTCATTGTGCTAACGCCTCAGAAACTCATTGTAGCGGATGTGAACTCGTTATAACGAAATATAAGTCGTTGTAACGTGTCTGGAGATCAAAATGACCTGCTGTCAGTGGCACAAACACAGAAGAACATTTCTGAAATACTAGCAACTCCTTATAACACTTCAAAACTATAATTTAGAAATTAGAATTTAGGAGCTTCAAAATTATAATTTAGAAATTAGAATTTAGGAGTAATATATAGGCTTTTACTAAGACGCAAGTTTAGATTTATATGATTTATAGTTTAGTTTTACTAATATTGTAATTATTATTGTTATTATTATTATTATTGACATTGGATTTCATTTTTAACTTACTCCACCTTATTTAGAATTAATAAACTTACTGTTGTATAACTTTTAAAAATTAAATAATACTATATATTTAGAGTTCAATTAATTGTATTTTAAAATGACATGTCAGATTGAGAGCTGATATATTAATAACGTAATTCATATCGTCATTGATGCGGTCTTTATTATTGAAATTTATTTTTAAAATTTATTTTATAATCGCAACTTATTTCGTAGGTATTTTAATGTTCAAAGTGAATATCTAAACTCAATTGTAAAATATCATATAAAAGTTTCAATAAAATATTAAGAGGAGGCTTTAAATGTCTGCACGTTGTGTGTTTTCATTATGTTTTCAAATCTACATCATTCATCAAGAAACAATAAATGATTTAGATTAGAATGCATAAGAAGATGTGTTTGAGAATGAATGTGGATTTAAAGGCACTACATAGACAACAATTAATGCATTTGAATCCTCATCAATATGAATTTAAACAATAATTTATTTCAATCGGACTGATAAAATTATAAGTGAGTCTTCTATGGACAAAAGAAATTAAACTCAAATAATTGCAATTGTTGATCATTATCAATACTTGTACAATCAAGTTGATTTTGCATCAATAATAGTGAAATCAAGTTAATTATTTGCTAATAAAACGATATTAAATGTACGAGTAAATCTAGAATAAAATAAGCATTCTTTTCGACTGTGTGATGAGCGCGGACACTACTAAACACACAATCTATTAGCCTTGTCAGGTTAGACTCAATTAGCGAGAACTTGAATGCTGCGGGTTTTGGGTATTCTTCCGCGCAGCACGCAGTGGACTGTTCATATTCGTTGGGTTGTGCGGTACGATCAGCTCAGATTTGATTCAATGAGATAATTTATAAATTTGATCAGTACGAATATCATAAAAAATTGAACGATTAAAATCTACAGCGGTTGTATCGCGCCGCGCGGCAAAAAGATCTGGATTCAATGCCGCGCGGTCATTTGTCAGGTATCCACACTATACTTGTACCTTTTCTTTTGTTTTATTAAATCAACCAAAGAATTCGGATTTTCTCCCTTTTTTTTCTAGAAAAGCCCGTAGGCACCGCACCGTTCATTTCGACTCAACAAATAAGACTAAAAGCAAATCAATTCAACTAAAAATAAAAAAAGAGCAATGTCTGAATAGACTAAAAGCAAGTAACACTAAAACTACGAAATTGGAATTGGGATATTTTTAGACTGTTGCTCACATCTCTTTTCTCTAAACCTTCGTTTCCTTCTCCATCCATCCATTGGATAAACCTCCATCGTAGCTCTCAAACGGTGAGTCTATTTTTTGTTCATGCTTTCATTTGCCGAGAACCTTCCAGTCGGTTTGGAAAATCGCGCATTAATTTGGATAGTAAAAGGGTTCCTATAGATAGATAGGTTTTTGAAACCATGGTACTATCATTGTTTCTTGTTGCTTGCTCTTCTATGATGTCCCATTCTAATTCAAGGTTAACACTTCTGCTAAACTAAAAATGTTTAAATTAATCTTTTCTGATTGCATAAATGTCCCATGTATGAGACTAAAAATGGTTAATTGGGGTTGTTATTCTTGTTTTTATTTTATTTTTTTCTTGTTTTCTTCGGAAGGTGAGTATTGATGGCTGGAAGTGAATTTATGGACAAAGACAAGCTTATACTGAGAGGCTTACAGTTTCATGGATTTCATGGGGTAAAATTGGAAGAAAAGAATTTAGGTCAGAAGTTTGTCATAGATATGGATGCATGGTTAGACTTGAGTGCGGCTGGTATTTCTGATGACATTGCTGACACTGTCAGCTATACTGATATTTATAGGTATGTCCTCTATTTTCTCACTTGAATTGCTCTTTTTTTAGTTGATTTTTTATTGGGCAAATCAATTCAAGTGCGTTTGTTGAGGAACAATGCACCACATGTTAATGGAAAAAATTGGGATACTATTGAAGCCTAATAACGAGCCCTTTTTTTATTCTGAGACACTTGGATTGAATTTCGGTGGTTACGTTTGGTGCCTAAATCTTATTTGTGGTTGGGTTGCAGAAACCAGGGTTTATTTTCAGACTTGATTTGCATGAGAACACCAGCTACAAGCATACAGCATTTCAATTTGAACTACGTTTTCTTCTTTTCATGTTAGCTATACGGCTGCAGAAGACCGAAAAACCTGTGCAGCTTTGTTAGATGAGATTTACCAGATTAGTTACAGAAATATAGGGTATGTGTTGTATGCATGTACATTGCAAAATATGAAACCAACAACTTTTTTTCATCAGTGTGGCCAAGCCATCCTTTTCTTTGTGATTTTCTCTGAGAGAGAGAGAGAGAGAGAGAGAGAGTTTGTGTGCTGGTATTTTGGCTTCTGGGTATCTTTTCATAAATCAAGGAGACGGGTAGGTGATATTTCTCATAGGGGCATATTGGATATTTCTTTCTCTGGCATGGTGGATTGATATTTCAAGGTTTTGTAGAGTTAGAATGCTAATAAATGTTATAACCCTCCCTCACAGTCAGTTCTCGTAACTGATGGCATACTTTTCCTCTGTTCCATATAGCTGTGAGTTGAGAAGCACATTCTGGTAGTATAGCAGTCTAGCACTAACGTACTGTTTAGAACCATTCTTTGTTTTAATTTGAATAAGAACCCAAGAAGTTTTTCTTTGATCAAGTGTATCCTTTCTGTGTTGAATTCATGGATGGCTGAAGCTTTGTATATTTTATCAAAGAAGAGAAGTTTGGTTTGGTACAGTAGTTGAAAATTTCAACTAAAATATGTGTCGACATAGCAGATGAAACTTAAATTTTGGTGGCTGTGTAACAGTAAAGACCTCATAACATGGTACTATCTATTTTACTATGTTAGTATTTTTTACCCTATGCATATTTCATGAAACAGAATGAAGTATGGATGGTCTACTGATATTACCTTAATTGTTTTCCTTTATTATATTTAGACCCAGTGCACTTGTGCATTTGTAATATTTTTTATTGGTATAATAAAGATCAAGGGAGGCTTTCTCCTATCTATTGCAAAAAACAACATTTAAATCTAATGTAGTTACTTTTACTTATCCATTAGATTGGAACTAATTGCAGCTATAATAATTACTGGGCTGACACCAGTCGTGTACCATTTGAACTTTCTGTCATGAGTTTCCTTCTTCATATATCTTTATCCTTGAGCAGAGTAGGCATAAGAAAGGAAAACAAAGGGAAGGTGAAGCCTCTGTGATAGGCACCGGTAGGGAAATTTTACAAATTGCCCTTCTTTTGAAAGTTTGAATCAAATTGGCCTTCCTCCAAATTTTACCAACAAAATGCCCCCTATGGGACCCGCTTCCCCCTCCATTCACTAACCTTCTATTTACACTATTGTAATATCTCTTCTAGTTTTATGATAATTGATGTTTATATAAAGCTCTTTTTTAATCAAAGGTTTTATACTTCTACACATGTACTGTTGAACATTAGGCCTTGTTTAATCTAATTAATTAATTGTTAATTAGTTCTTGGTAAAAAAATCTTTAATTAAAGCATCTATACTTAAGAAATTTTACAAATAGACCCCTTAAGCATATAGCCTTACTCATTAGTCAAGCGCGTGGTTCAATGTCTGATTGAAAGGAATTGCATATGGTTTGTTCTATTGATGTAATACTTCTGATATTATAATATTTGTTCTATGTAATTTCTGCATCAACTTATTGTTTAGATTATTTCTGCATCAGTCTGTATGGTTCTAATGTCCTTTTTAGATATTTTTATGTTCTATTAGTTAACAGATAATAATTAGAAATTCTTTGTTGAGCACTAAAAAGTAATAGTTTTAGTTCATTACTTGAATTGACTTCTTAAATTTTAATAACTTTGTGTGTTTGTAAGTAAAATGATGATGATTGATGAAAATATAGTTTTAAATAATAAGATGATTGCATAAGGGATCTATTCGTAGAGTTTGTTAATTTAAGTGTACATGCTTTAATTAAAGACTTTTTTTTACCCAAAACTAATTAAAACAATACACGTGTATAAGTATAAAACCTTTGATTAAAAAAGAGCTTAAATATAAATGTCAATTATCATAAAGTTAGAAGAGAGATTACAGTAGAGTAATACAAAGCTAGAGTTAAAATTCCGAAGGGCTACTCGTAAAATTCCCGCACTGGTATAGTGGTATGGTACCTTTCTAAGCATACTGGTACCAACATCAATGGTTTGAATTGTTGCCAGTCCTAGTATAGAATATTTGCTAGTAGAATGAAATCCAAGATCTTCATGTTCCTTTTTATAAAATTATTATTTTGTAGTTAATATTTGTTTTGTTTAATTGCTGAATGTCGATATAGGATAGTAAAGAGTATTGTTGAAGGCCCATCTCAGAACCTTCTGGAATCAGTGGCTCATCTAATTGCAAACACCACACTTCTCAAATTCCCTCAGATTTCAGCTGTGCGTGTGAAGGTCGATAAGCCTCATGTAGCGGTACCTGGTACCATTGATTACCTTGGGGTTGAGATATTTAGGTATAAGAAAGTTGAAAAGTAGAATCCCAAGATGTATAACATAAATATGAGATGAAAAGCTTTAAAGAAAGCTGATTGTATCTTAGTTAGATTTCATGCAATAAAATTTGTAGTTTGTTAGATGGCTTTTGAAGATGCTGCTCAAGTCCCTACAAACAAGTAATGATAGAAGCAAAGTTTTCTCTCTTTGGTTTGTTTTAATTTCCTTTTCTGATAATACCCTCATTTTTAGCTCTGTTATCTCTTATTGAGACTGTAAGATTAATAGCAAGTGCAAAACAAAGACATATAATTGGCGTGGAATAACGTTGTAAATTTACAGAGGATGTTTTAAAATGTGTGCTAGCACGAATTCTGATGCAATTCAATGGTTCAAATACGAGAGCAGGTGAGGGTTTGAAATCTATGAAGTGAGGTTCTGGCACAGACATCTATCTCAAATCCCATGAAGGTAAACTGTTTATTTGCACGTAGATACAACATATAAATTCAAATTCGAAAATAAACTTGAAAGAACTTTTTAACTTCCATTAGAACTTGAATCCAGGACTTCTCCATGAATTTCAGACCTCCGTCTCGTGCCTTACCTAATACCTAGTGCAGTGTACGGCAGGTTTACTCGTAGTTTGTGTTTAAATATAATGTTTATCAGATTTTATGCTTCATTGCTTTCGCTGATGCATACACAGGATTCATCCTGTGTACTTTTTGCATTATAATTTTTTCTTATTTCTTTTTCTCCTCATTCTTCGGTATATGATAATTAATTCTAGGTGTTGCATGTTGTCAAGTGTTTTATCTGCTTTGACCCATTCAACCTTCTGGATACGCGCCTATGTTTGCATATTCGCTTTCTTTGCAAGGTCTTAATTGCACAATTCCTTAATAAACAATTTACCTTCTAACTATCTCGAAGTGCATTTTAATTATTTATGGATTGTTTACGTTGATGTGTGAATAATTTTTGTAATTACTGAATTGTATGTTATTATTTATTTAACAATTACAAGAAATTTTGCTTAATAAAAACTTTTTCTAAAAATGAGTAGTCAAATATTTAATTTTTATTGGTCAAATATTTAAGTCTCAATTGTTTGCTTGATTGTAATGATGTAGGAATGGACTGTCTAGTTTTTTAAATTTCTATAATTGTTATTTAACAATTAATTTCAATTGCTTAATTAAAGATGTTCTAACTCGAAATTTTTATTTAATAATTATTAAATATGAATTAAAATATTTGAGAATAAAAAAATGAAAATTGAGATATAGGCGATAGGGACAATTTTTCCCGCTTCGTACAATAATATGTTCAGGTCACTTCGGAATGTTTAATCGAATATCATACGATAAAAAAATTTCCACCCGTAGAAGATTCGGAACAGTAAATTTTCACCGTTTGTCATGTACTAAATTGGTATCAGATGTTGTTTCAAATAGGAACAACATACTCTGTTATATCGCTCGGTACCGTTAGAACTGAGATCGAGAGATGCGATTTTTTGGAACAGAGAAGATCGAGAAGATAGAAGAAATAATTTAAACTGTTCGTGATTAATTTGTCCGTGTTGAGAGAAAAAGAAAATATTTTTAGTATTAATTTAGAATCACTAGAGAGAATCGAAACTTGAACGGAAGTGGTAGCTTGTAACTCTATTAATTCGTCCGTGTTCGTGATTAACTCGTGCATGTTGGGAGAGGGATGATCAAGGCTTTAGTTCAGCTTCAAAGGAGAATACAAAAAAGTCGAAGAGAGTAATCTAAGCTAAATTCACTACAATGAAAAACAAATACTTTTCTACAAGCCGTACATTTAGGTCTTTATTTTTACTATGCTACGTTAAAATTAACAATATTTGAAAGTGAACACGGATCCAATGATTCTAGAAATTAGGATTGAAAACAATATTAACAATAATTTTATTAGCACAATTTCATGCCAAAATCTACACTAGAAGAATTTTATTACCACAATTATGACTTACAGAAGAATTTAACAATTAGAGACGCGAGTAACAATAACGCCTCTAATTTAGCAACTAGTGTTACAACGACATAATAGAGTTACATAACGCTATGCTCTGAGAGAAATCAGAATTTTCAAAATTGAGAGTTCAAATGATTTAGCAACTAAGGACGTGACTAACAATAGCGTTCTCATATGGTTTTCACTTGGAACTTCTTTGTAAGTTCCAGAACGATTTAACCCTCTAGGGGCGCGATATAATAGCGTTCTTAATAAATGCAAAATAAACGGGTCCTGTGTGATTCAAACTCAAGCTATTTCAAACTAACACCCCAAGCCACTGCGTCCCTACGGCCCTACAGCCCTACCACTATACCATTCATATTTCTCGTAAACTATGGACCAAAAATTGTAGTTAAACCACTTTAATGATGAGACAATTTGTCATTGTGATAAGATTGATATATTATTCTGAGAAAAATATTTTATGCAAATCTTTTGAAGTATTAAAATTATTATTGTTTTTATTATTATCATGAATACTACTATTATTATTACTACTTTTATTATATCATTATTAGTAATATTATTATCATACTTATTATTATTACTACTTTAGTTTTATCATTATTATTATTTTTATTATTAAAGTATATTACTAGTACTGTTATTATTATTAAAGTATTATTTTCAATATTATTAATTAATAATGGTAATATTATTAGTATTATTTTAATATCATTAATTAAACTAAAATTTCTCCATCTTTACTATTAATATTAATTAATGATCAGACAAATTGCCATTGTGATAAGTTGATATATTATTCAGTGAAAAATATGCAAATGTTTTGAAGTATTAAAATTATTATTACTTTTATTATTATCATCATTACAATTATTATTACCTTTATTGTTATCATTATTATTATTATTATTATTATTATTATTATTATTATTATTTTTATTATTATTAATAAAGTATATGCTATTATTATTAAAGTAAATTTTTTAATATTATTAATTAATAATGACAATATTATTAGTATTACTTTTAATACTATTAATTAAACCTAAATTTCTCTACTTCTATCCCGAAGTGAGTTCGAACTATAAGAAAACGAAAAAAACAATAAAATAATAAAATAATAAAATAATGAAAATAATTTAAGAAAGCTATTAATAATAACAACGTTCTCGATTATTTGTAATTTTTTTTAGAAACACTGACTCTTATATGTAATAGAAACATATTTGAGCCCTTCATAAAACTTCTACAAGTTTTTGAAAAGAAAATTCTCCCATGCCAAAGTTTCAGTGTCAGTGAGCCGCTCGAAATTCGGAAATTATAGAAGGGAGACAGAGAAAAGAATACAGAGCTCATCCTCAAATCCATGGCGATGCGCCGCGCGGCTTTCCATGGCCGACACCTCTTCTCCTCACCTCATCTCTTTCGTCGCCACGTACCCTCCCCCTCTCCCTATCTCTATTTATCTATCTATCTGCTCGACTAAGCATAGGTTTCAACTTTTTTTTTTTTACCTCATTCCATTGTTTTAACCCCTGCTGTACATTCCATTTACAGATAAGCACGGGGCCAGTAGCGGCGCTTGATCGGATCAGAGACTCGGGTCTTCTGAAGACTCAGGGTCTTGTCGGAGGCAAATGGATTGATTCTTACGACGGTAAAAAGATCGAGGTAACTTAGTTTGGCAATCTCTTCCCCCCCCTTAATTATTATTGATTTTATTATTGAATCAGTGAGTGTCTGATAGGTTTGATTACCCTTCTCAGTTGATCAAAAAGTATGATATTGATTGAAATAAGATAATTGGATCATATCACTTATACTGTCAGATAATACTGAATATATGTGACGTTAAGAGTTTAAGATTGGAGATGATTAGTACAATTTTTAATACTATTACGCAAATTTTAGCAATTCTAGAATTCAACTAATTGTCTTAGGACATGACCCTATATGTCTCCAATTTTTAATACTATTGATGCAAATTTTAGCAATTCTAGAATTCTACTAATTGTCTTAGGACATGACCCTATACGTCTCCAATTTAATACTATTTGATGCAAGTTTTAGCAATTCTATGTTCTACTAATTGTCTTAGGACATGACCCTATACGTCACCACTTTTTGGTTCCTTATTTATACACTCTCTTCTAATACATCAACAATCAAAATTCGGGATTCTTTTAAATGGAATATTTACTGCTTTCTTATTGTTATAAGCATGACATTAAAAGCAAATCAAATATAAAGAAAAGGATGACATGTCAATACTATTTGACGCAAGTTTTAGCAATTCTATGTTCTACTAATTGTCTTAGGACATGACCCTATACGTCACCACTTTTTGGTTCCTTATTTATACTCTCTCTTCTAATACATCAACAATCGGAATTCGGTATTCTTTTAAATGGAATATTTACTGCTTTCTTATTGTTATAAGCATGCCATTAAAAGCAAATCAAATATAAAGAAAAGGATGACATGTCAATACTCAAATTTATACACCAGAAAGAAAAAGAAAAACCCAATGCCAGAATAAGGAATTTGATTACTGCCAGTACCAGAAGTTGACCAATGCCATTCTGGTATTTATAACAAACTAAAAAGGTTATGATTAGAGGAAACCAAATACATTGAAGTTCCACTCATGCTTCATTTTTGTTATTTAGCTATTCAGACTACTCACTTCTTTATTGCTATTTTGTTCAGGCTGAATTTTTCGTGCTTATTTCCTTTATTTATATATGTATTTATTGATTTTAACTCAGGTACAAAACCCTGCCACTGGTGATGTTATTGCAAGTGTTCCATGCATGGGTGGCAAAGAAACTGCTGATGCCATTTCTTCAGCTTATAGTACATATTCTTGTATGTTATTTCTGTTCTTAATTTTTCTTATTATGGCCTTTGTTTCCTTGTAACTCCGCCTATGTTTTACATAGCTGGTCCCAAACCCGGAAAGGAGGAGGGTTGTGATAGGCTTGGCGAGCCAACGTAAAAATTCTGCCAATCTTATGGAAATGAAATCTAATATTGGCGTCATTTCTAGCCTACCCCAACTTGTTTGGGACAAAAGGCTTTGTTGTTGTTGTTGTTGTGGCCTTTGTTTCCTTGTATTATATGGATTTCAGTATCTAATTAAAAAAAGTGAGCTTGTTAAAAGAACATATATGAAATATCATAGTTCAGATTTAACCAATTTTCATACTCTTAAATGAAACTTCATTCCAGGTATAATGTACCAGCATATGTGGAATCCTATCCAGTTTCATGCTAAGAACTTGAGAAGCATGCTAATGTTATTGTTTTAATGCATCTTAATAATTTGTCTATTGTATTTTTTTATATATATTTAAGCTTGGAGCAAACTGACTGCGGCTGAAAGGAGCAAAACTCTGAGAAATTGGTATTGTTGTTGTCTGTTTTGTATGGGAGAAAATGACTTTGGTGTAGTTTTATTTGTTATATGGTCCCTTTCTCCTGTAGTCCCCTTCTCTGATAGTTGACTGTTTTTTTTTTTGACTAAAAGTGGGTATTACCCACCTGTCTCATTGAAACAGATCAAACGAACCTACAGTTATTACAATTCTTACAGACATGTTTCTTTTACTTGCAAAATTAACAGAACCTACTACTCCTTACCTAGTACTGCTTAATCAAAGAACCTTCTAAGTATCTTAAACCAAAATATTACAACCATCACAAAGCCATCTAGTTTGCATCAAAGTATCAAATAACATCATAAGCACAATCAAAATAAGATATTTGTAGATTGAAGCATATCATATTGGCCTGGTCCAGACAAGGGAGCCTCCATGCTGACCCTGGCTTGCAAAATTGCCAATCTGTCCCTTGTTTCCGTTCCCCCCATCAAGCTTCTTGTCTCTAGAATATGATTTGGGAGGTCCGTTACATCCTGTGGTTAATGAACATGGAGCTTGATTCGTAAAACATAACTTGTTTCGTTCTAACCAAACTGATCATATAACTGCTCCTCTTATCAATTCAACTAATAATGCATTCTTTAGGGGATATAGTTGACTGTTTAGTATTTGTACTGATTGCTATGTTGGCCCCAGCCTATTTTCAAAAGGAAATCTGACTAATGTGTACATGGTATAATTAGATGATATGCTATTTTCAAAATCTGCAGTTATCAAAGTTATATCTACACGTAACTGTGGTAAGTATGAGAAAATTAATTAATTATTATTTCTTCTAATAGAGTTGAGGCTTTGATTATTTCAAGGTATGATCTATTAATTAAACACAAGGATGAGCTAGCACAACTAATCACACTTGAACAAGGGAAACCTCTAAAGGAGGCTCTTGGTGAGGTACAAATCTAAATTTATTAGCTCTATATAATAAGCTTAGCTATCTTAACTTCTCTAGCTCCCTTTCTTTTCTTCTTTGTGCATATGTGTGCTCTTGCAACTTATTCTTTCCTTCTGTTCCTTTTTTCTTTGATGAATGGGTGTGGGATCATGAAAGTGTTCTGTGTATCTGTTGCTAATTTGGAAAATGTCGTGGGCCTATGAAGTATGCTTCCAGTCTTATCTATGTGCTTAGTTAGCACATGGCTGTCAAAAATTACCGTTTCCATCTTGTAGGTAAACTATGGGGCTAGCTTCATTGAATTTTTTGCTGAGGAGGCAAAACGTATATATGGTGATATTATCCCTGCTCCACTATCTGATCGTCGGCTTCTTGTGCTAAAACAGGCTGGCAAGCTGTTTCTAATTTTTTTTTCTCTTTCCTTGAAAATTGAAGAAAGTCTAATGATGAAAGAAACTACATATTAGTGCAAAATTTCTTAATTTTTCCATTTTCTGGTTTGGTTAGAATTTTGCACAATCTGCAGAGATTATGCATGTTCGATCAACTGGGACAGCAAATTTTTGATTAAGGCCTGTAAGTCCTGCTTGATGTAATGTACTGAACTGGGACCAGAGCATCTTTTCCCCATTTTTAGAATCCACTTTAACAGGCTTGATCCACTAGATGCACGGTCCATAACATGCCAGTAGTCCACAGGCTATTTGTTCATTTTTGTTACAGTATTGTTGCTTGTCAGAAAGTTTATAATTTACATGCCTTGCTTTGTTTTTGCCAGTATTATAGGAATTTCTAGGTTAACTGGTTTGTGGACAGTATCAAACTGCTTATTTTAATTGCAGACAAGTACTTTTTGTGGCATAGATACATGGAGCTTATATTTCAAGTATTTTTAATTTATGTTTCGTTGGATATGTGATGCATGTTTTTAAGAATTTTCCTTTTTAACATCTTTTGCAGCCTGTTGGAGTTGTAGGAGCTATAACTCCTTGGAACTTTCCTTTAGCAATGATTACAAGAAAGGTATTTGGTTACCTTTCTCTTTTCTGTTTGTGTGCGTGCGCTGTGTATGGGAGGGGTGGTTTCAGATCACGAAAAGTAACTGATCCACTAAAGTGGTACAACTCTTGTTAAGGTTGAGAGAGGAACATTGTAGCAGAATTTTGTATTCGAATTGTCATGTCTGTACCTTTCAGGTTGCTATGCCATAATTACTATTTCCCATAGGTCCTTGTTCAGTGATGTCGTAAAAATGGTACATGAAGTCTTAACTGGTCTATACATATGTGTGTGTGTGTGTTAACCTACAAATAACCATCCAGTTTGACAATTAAGTATTATGATGTTTGATTAGTGATAATTGGGGCTAAACTGAATATCTTGAAGGCCACACCATACATTTCTATTATGTTCCTGGAGCAGGTGCTGGTATAATAATATGCGGAATATTCTTCTGTACACACCCTTCTTATTAGTTGGGTGCATAATTACTTCTGTTTTTTAACCGTCAAAACCAAGACCATGATCTGACTGGTATTAAAGTATGATTTCTTTCTGATTTTGTTAAATTTAAGCTATAGCTATTTTTCTTTTTAACAACAGGTGGGCCCTGCATTGGCTTGTGGCTGCACTGTAGTCGTTAAGCCATCAGAATACACTCCTCTAACAGCTTTGGCTGCTGCTGACCTGGCGCTTCAAGCTGGAATACCGCCTGTATGATGTCTTAGTGTCATGTTCTTTTTTGTTCCAGTTTCCAATTTCATTGAAGCTGAGTATGCAAAAGTAGTAGTTTCACAGTTGCACACCATAAACATGACAGTACTACATAATTTTTTGAGATTGCTTCAAAGTAAAATGGTGGTTTGTTAATAGTTGGAAGAAATTATGGGATAGGTGAAGATAGTAATGAGGTGTGCAAGCTATTTTTGTAAAAAAGTGTAAGATCTTCTGTGTTAGAGATCAAAGGAAAGAAAAGAACCGTAATAAATTTCTCTCAACATGTTTTACTCAAGTGGACTAATTAGAGAAAAATCAAGAAAGTCTAACTTTGACTTCTGGATCTACCAACAGTTGATTGAGAAAGCAACAATTAGGGCTGAATATATTTGAGTATTAACATCTTGAAATTCAGGGCGCACTGAATATAGTTATGGGAAATTCTTCTGAGATAGGTGATACTCTACTGAAGAGTACTCAGGTTCTTATCTTTGCCTACTTCCGCTTTTGGAATTCTGTATTGAGTTACATTGTTAGTGCTATTTAACATATTTTTTACTGAGAAACAGTGTTGGTGATTTTTAACATGTGCTATTGAACTAGGTGAGAAAAATTACATTTACTGGATCAACAGCTGTTGGGAAAAAATTAATGGAAGGTTCAGCAAGTACTGTAAAAAAGGTAATTCTTTTATCTCGAATATTATTTTTTGCCTTCTTGCCTGCCAGGGAAATATCAGTGCAAATTCGCGGGATATGTGTCTCTATGTTATAACTGATTCCCTTCTGTCCCCAAATTGGGTCCAACAGTTAACTTGAAACTGCAGAAGAATATCAACATTCTCACTTCTGCATATAGCAGTCTGCATTCTATGTGAGGTACATGAAAATAACATTAAAACTGTTTAAACAAAAAGTATGTTAACAGAAAGAGACTGGGTTAAGCCAGGCTTTTGCCGGGTCAATGATAATCTCTGTAATGCTGAACAAATACCCTATTCGTTTCCTTTCAGCTCAATTTGAACTTTTATGGGAAAAATTGGCTCATTTCATGTATGGTAAATTTGTCAAGACGAAGAATACAGAAATACTTTAGCCACATTGCTCTACGTTCAATGTAGTTTGTAAACGCCTTATATGGATCCTTAAGAGTTGGTTTCTGTTGGAATTTATGAAAAGCTTCAAGTACAATGTGCTAATATAAGAGAATATTGTATAGATCGTGAGAAGCCTAAATAAATTTATTGGTACACCAGGAAAAGAGAAAAAAATTGGTCTGTTTTTTGAAGTTAAAGTTGATTGTATTAGCTTAACTTGGGGGTCATGATAGAACAGAGTTAACAATAATGTTATTTTGGGCAATGTTTTATGTCAGTAATGAAATAAATGAATCCATATGATGCATAGCTGAAAAAAGAATATTTTGCTGGAAGTTTTGAAGAATATTTCTTTTCTTTTCTTTCTTTTTCATTTTATGGATCTTTATAAAGTGTTGTATTCAAATGAAACAGGTCTCCTTGGAACTCGGTGGAAATGCACCTTGCATTGTTTTTGATGATGCGGATATTGATGTTGCTGTTAAAGGAAGTGTAAGCAATATAGAAATTAACTTTTTAACCAAAACATGAATAAGCTCCTTGAATCTTAGAATTGTTCTTTATATCATCCTCATCCTCATCCTCATCCATCACTTTGGTTAACTGAATTTTCTGCAAAAGATAAGACAGTTAATTGAATAAAACAAAAAATGGCTTCTAAAAGTAGAAGTTGCTTTCACTTTTACCCCTATGAAAAATTCTCTTTGTTGATGTTCTTAATTATGGCTAATTGGTAATTTATGCTGATTGTGTTTTAATTTAATTGCTACTCAAAGGTAGTTCTGGGATCTTATTTTCATGTCTGTTTTCTCGTTTCCCTAAAGCTCTAGCTATTCTTGATGCATGCTAATATGAATTTACGTAAGCATGACTAAACATGGTAAATGTTCTCAGCTTGCTGCCAAGTTTAGAAACAGTGGTCAAACATGTGTATGTGCAAACAGAATTTTGGTGCAAGAAGGTAATACTCTCTCTCTCTTTCAAAAACTTGGCAGCGGCTGCCAAGGTCTCTCTATCTCTCCTTAAAGCCAGTTTTACCTTGCATTTATCTTTCTTGGTTCACGTAATAATTGAACATTAAGAGGATGCATGGAGGATTGTTGTGGTTTAATTTAAGGCCTATTGAAAAACTGTCCTTTTGGGTCAATATGTTCTATGAAGGGTCGCCTTGGCGCAGCGGTAAAGTTGTCGCCTTGTGACCAAGAGGTCACAGGTTCGAGTCGTGGAAAACCACCTCTTGCAGAAATGCAGGGAAATGCTGCGTACAAAGACCTCAAAGTGGTCCGACACTTTCCCGGACCCCTCGCAAGTGGGAGCTACGTGCACCGGGTTGCCCTGGGTCAATATGTTCTACATGCACCTATTATTGCTGTATTCATTGATGTTTAAGTTTAAACTTTTTTAAGGCATTTATGATGAGTTTGCAAATGCTTTTGTAAAGGCTGTTCAGAGTATGCAAGTTGGTAATGACACTAATGCTGGTACGTAACTCAATCATATCCTTGGAAGTAAATTATCAGTTCCTTTTTAAGAGTATATATTGTAGAAGTACTCTTTATGTACATTAGAGAATTAAACAAGAGATACCCCTTATTGTTCGTCACTCGACAAGTGTTGATTCTAATGCTTAAATTCAATCCATCTGAAACAGCCTCAATTAACCATCTTGGCTGAACATATTCATCTAAACAAAATTGGAATTCATATGAAAATTTCAGGGTTGGCTGCGTACATATTTACAGAAAGCATACCTAGGTCATGGCGTGTATCAGAAGCCCTTGAATATGGTCTTGTTGGAGTTAATGAAGGGATCATCTCTACTGAGGTATAACTGTTAATATTCTTTCTGTACATATCCAAGCAGAAGTTATTGTTTTGCATGTATGATGGGGGCATGGGGCCATCCATCATTTGAATTGTTGATATAAATTGTCTTGTTGCTGAGTAAAGAATGTTATTCTTAAAGAGTACTCTTGCAAATATAATGCCACTAAAAGGGTCACCATAATTTTTAATTCTGTATTAAAAATGCAGGTGGCACCATTTGGTGGTGTGAAACAATCGGGCCTCGGTAGAGAGGGGTCTAAATATGGAATGGATGAATACTTGGAGGTTAGTGCATAATATGTTACTTCCCTATTTCTCAATGTGAAATCATTCCTTAGAGCTCTGTTCATTATTTGCGATGAGTTTGACTGCTTCATTTAAAATTTTGAAATTAATTCTTGCACATTAACCTTCGTCATAACAATCAATAAATAGGTTTTACTGAGATAACCATAATTAAGAAGACATCATATATCTATGGAAAATGGATACTATTAAAATCACTCAAATTATGCTTATGAGGCTAGTTTAGGCAGAGGCAATACTTTTTTAGTATCTTAATGTAGTAGCTAATAGATAAGGCATTATTCTGTAATCACTGTGTAAAATAGGTTTCTTCTTTTTTGTTTTTGTTTTCTTTTGCTTTTATTTATTTTTTTGCAAGAAGTTGCTTTCTAGTTTCTACATGTATCAGTTTCTTTGTCAATTTCAGGTTAAATATGTGTGCATGGGTAACTTGAAGGAGGCCTGAGAATAAATGACAGGACAAAGCGAGAAATCTTTGTTTAATAAAATCTGATATAGGTAAGGTTGAAAAAGTTGATGCAGATCTTGGTGTGGTGCAATAAAATGTAATATCTGGTACATACCGGTACATTGCCTACTGGCATGATATTGGAACTGCTTCTCCGAGAGCTAAAGTAATCTTAAACCTAAATTGGAAATCATCTTTCATTTAAGGCAGCTTCACGTGAGAGACCCAAATTTGACAAAAAAGAACCTCCATCAGGCTTCAGTAACCCCAGATTGGTCCTTGAATTACCACTATGTGTTGTGCTAATAAATACCCAACATGCTGTTAAAGTGAGGAAAAATAGTTGCGCAATAGTTGTGTAATATATTGCTTTATTCATGTTGGCTACTATATAGTGTGATGGTACCTTATATGTATAATATTACGTCTTGAGTTGTAGCTTGTCTGAGCCTCTAAGGTCTAAGGGACAAAGAGGGAAACTGAACAATTTGATGATGTTAGAACTCAGTACTCAGGATAAGTCGCTAATCTGATTCTTGGCTAATCTATGCAGGTGACATCCCGTATTCAAGCCTTAAGTAGCATCTTTCAAATAAATTTTAATAAAATTTGGGTCTATGAGTTGTATGATATCCAGGTCTTTTATTTTATTTTTCTATTTTGCCTCTCCTCTGTAAATTGGCCCAACTTGGAATTGAGCTCGTGTCTCAAGATAAAATCTTGTTTTAATTTGTGTAAAAACATTGCTGCGTTTTAGGAACTGAAAATTCATCCGGACTATGCGAGGGTGTATGTTGGTTTTGTTACAAAAGTAACATATAGGGAAAACATAATTCAAATAAATTATATGGAAAAGCGTCCATAGGATATACATACAGTGATGATAGTGTTGATACTTTTTCCATAGAAATCTACTGGTTAATCTTTTATATATGCGTTCATTGCAGTGGAATACTTAACAATTAGTATCAGCACGAGTCCACCAATAGTTGGATCTTAGATACATATAGCAGCTACCAACGAATCATACAAGATAGCTATTATTGAATCATCCAATTTTAATGAAACAAAAGGTGCTATTATTGAATCATCCAATTTTAATGAAACAAAAGGTTTATCAGCGGTTTTCACAAAACCACGCAGCCATATGGCCCATATCTAAGAATCTGCTGAGTGCTGGGTCTGTTGGTGTTCTGAAATTTAGTCCAGCTAGCTTTTGGTTTTTTTTTATTCATTTATCCTAAGTTTACAACAAATATATTCATAAACAAATTAGAAAATAAATTTGAAAACTCTCTCTAAAAATATAGAGATAACTTATGTCCGAACTTGAACTCTACACCTCTTTCACGTAAATCTTGTGTTTTATCACTAAATTAGGTAGGGTTGATCCAGCTAGCTTTAGTTATTTGATGGGTGTTTTGTTCTTTTCATTTGATGGCGTTATCTTGGAATTAGTGTCAATTGAATTTGATACATTTAAGAATACATTCATCTTATATTAGTTCTTAAATTGGGTCTTCTTCGGCCAATCATGGTTTCAGATTCGGAATCTAAGGACTGGTCGTTGGAATCGCCTGTGGATTATCTAGATCTCAAGTTTAATTCTGGTTCAGATATCAAATTTGCAATTTGAGATACTTTTTTTTCCCCGGAAGAATAACATTGTTTGGAAAACTGAAGCATTCTTGAAGTACTATAAAAAAAATAATATTTTTTCTGTAAAATAATATTTTTCGATAAATATTTGTTTATGCTGTGGCCACTTGTGATATACATCTACTTCTTTATCATTTTCAACAATTTCAAAGTAAATAAGTGCTTACTCCAAATGATTCCTTGCTAGAGTTTGGATATTGATGGGGATTTCTTGACCATAGAAATAGGTGGATACTCCAAATGGTTTCTTGGTTGGTCTCATGTTGGCATACAAAACACTTATCGGATTTATTGCAAATTGATGGTTCATTTCAATCAAGGGTCTCCATGTCCAAAAGTCAACAGTTTGAACCAATTGATTGTACGCTCATTCACTTATTTGATTGTTCCTATTTATCATGAATATGAAGGTATCGAAAATGAATTAATTCTTGAAGGTGCTATGGAATGTGGATAATTCAAGGGCCGATCGGTATATAATTCGATTTTGTGATGAATTGGCCCAAAAGTAAAATATTTCTTTGTTGTTCCGGTTGAGAGGATGAAGAGTTTTGTGCATGTTGAGAGGATGAAGAATTTGGCTCTAGATTTGATGGTGAAGGTGTTGGGTTTGTATCCGGGTTGAAGCTTGTATCGGTACCGAAGTGGTGTGTAAGAAATAAAATATTCTTTCTTTGTGCCATGGATCTTTGGTTTCTTTCATTTTCTAATTGCTTTTCAACCTCTTTTTTCTTCTTATTATAAATAAATGGTAGTTCTGGAGATGCCACAAGAGAGGTAAGAATCAAGAGAAAACTTACAAGGAACATGTTGAACTTGATGAGATCTTGAAGGAAAATTGCCTTGATCACAGCTGAATATGCTTGAGCTCTTGAGAATTCGAGAGAATTGAAGGAGAATTTAAGGCTAGAATTTCAGCAAGAGAAGAACTCAAGGGTCTAAATTTGGTTTTTGAAAGAATACAGTCACTTGGAGAGGAAGAAATACCTTCAATAGCATAATTACTCCCTCGTTAAAACATCCCGTTGCAACGGGTTACCCACCAGTTATAATGGATTCCCAATTGTTATGACGGTTTTCTCTCTTCTATGCTGTAACGCAACCAACATTTAAATCTCCAACGACCAGTTTTTGATGTTTTAACCCGTTATAACGCATTCTTGACCCATTGTAACGAGTTTCATAACACAAGCTCATATTTTTGCATAATTGTGATTTAATTTGTTGCTACGGTTCAAATTTGGTCTTTGATACTTATAGGGCTCAATCCAGCTTTCATGTGATGTTTAAACTCATGCAAATGCTCAGAATGGGTTATGATTTGCATAAAAAATCAACCAAGATTCACAAAACACATGATTCAATCAAATAGACATTAAATCATACATTTTGCTACATGACTCTCCCTTAACAAAATATTCAAAAAGGAAAACAAATTGGGGGAGTCTAGTGACTTAGTAGACAAATGATTTAGTTTCACTTGTGCTAGGCACATCAAATGAAACTATACTCTTACCATTCTTAACACGACAAAATCGATCTTGACATACAAAATTCAAACAAGACGAACAAAAGATAGTCTTCGAGTTAATATTGCTATGATCATAGTCATTCTTGTTGATTGGTCTCCAATAACTCATCCTTAATATATACTTATCATGAAAATTCTTTATGTTTCCTGGATGAAATGTTGATTAGTAGACATTATTATATCTATTTTTTTTGAAAATTATTATTAAAATTCTTATGCTCATTTATCACATTTCTAGGGTTATGTCTTGATTGAAAAACACCAATAAACATTTTTCTTTGAAAATTGTTACGAGTTTATCATGTAGCTCATGAAATCTATCATACCTATCTTTAACATAAAACTTTGGTGGTTGAACTTTATGTTGGTTGGTAATCCTATAATCATTTCTAAGTCAGTTTTGTTTATCACCTTTCTAGAATTATGTTTAGTGAATTTAGTTTTCTTAGTGTATAGATTTGTCTTTTGGCTTAAGTTGCTTTTCAATTTTAGAAGATTGTTCCTTTACAAATCGAAGCCCTATTTTGTCATGTGAATTTTGACCAATATACATCTTGTCATAGTCAATTTTAGTGTTTTTGTTTGATGATTTAACAAATTTAATAAATTTAGAAGTCCAAGGATGTGCTTCTTTTAATTACTTTTCTTTATCTAACTTGACTTTGGTCTCAAGGTCATTAATCCGAATTTGTAGCATTCAATCTTAAACTTAAGACCATTGATCATAGCATCTTTAACTTTTACAGACTTTTTGGACTCATCAAACAATTTTTTAAGCTTAGTCATATTAAAAGACTCTTGATCTTTGTCCAAATCATAAGACTCATCATGATATTTAGATAGGTAAATTTCTACCGTATTAGCTTGGCTAGAGGCCTCCATTTCTTGAGCACTTGTATTCTTTGTCTTTGGTTGGGCTATCTTCTCTTGTACACAAGCATCTACTCTTGTAAGACTCAAAGACTTCTCAATTTTCTTTGCAATATCCATCTTCGAAAGTGTCAATGGCTTCTCCATCTTTCTAGATTTTGAAGGACTAATTAAGGGCTTCTCAATCATCTTGGAAGTGTCTACCATTGAAATGCATGTTTGGATTTCAAGTTTCCTTGATGCTTCTTCTTGTTTTTTAGCATAGTCATCCTTGGCTTAAGCCATTCGTTTTATGATGCGGATCTTTTCCGGATCCGTCATGCCTTATTCATTTATAACTTCAAGAGCTATTTTCTTACATATTCTCGGTTTCTTTCCGATGAGGGTAGATTATTTTCTACTTTTCTTCTCCGAGGTTAACTTCCTCTTCATCATCTTTACTTTCTTCGGATTCACTTAACCAAGTTGTTTGCATAGTTTTCTTGTGAGTTCTCTTGAAACGTCCTTTTTGTGGTCTTCTCCTTTGAGGAAAGAAGGCATAGCAATTTTGAATGCTATGACCTTTTTTTGTTGCATGACAAACAAACCACCTTCTTGTCTTGAACTATCCTCTGCTCATTCACATTTCTTTCAAATTCAATGCCTCATTTTATGAGTTTGGTGAGAAGGTCTTTTTCCTTGGAAAGTACTTGATAGAGATTTTGGTAGACGACTTCGCTTGATTCGAACTTGTAGGGAATGTTGTATGAAGATTGTCCGGGTAAAGCCAATGATTTGGTCGAGGTTGAGCATTTTACTTTCTTGTGATTTTCATCATGTGAGCATAGTTGTGCATACACCTCTTCGGGTTGGTAAGTAAGGCCTTTTGCTTGTAAAGCTTCAATCGAGCTCATGACGCCATCCCATCAGAATTTCTTAGATACCATCCTTAGAAGTTTTCCTACAAAATCTTCATCACTAATATTAGAATCAACTTCCAAACGACTCGTTTTTTTTTCAAACTTCATGCTTTCTAGCTATGTTGCTAATCCAACTTTATGGGTCTTTTTTCATGTGTTCATTATTCTCATATCTAAGCACTAAGCATTCCAAATTTCTTTGATATTTGTAGAGTGAGTGAGAGATAATGCAATAGTCTCATGAATTGAGCTAAGTATAATGTTCATGACATTATCATTTGTATATTTGTGTACTTTGAACTCTTTGGTTAGGGTAATACCATCAATTTCATATTTGGGTGTCAAACCATCCTCTACAACATTCAAAGCTCAAGTAGACTAAGATAGTTTACCACACAACTCTTTCAAAAAGAGAAATTCTTACAACCTACACCAAAGACTGGTGGTTTTTTCACAAACTTCAATTTACAAGACAATGTCAAGAACTATCAATATTTTTACAATTAGCTGGGTATGAACATGTAGGTTCTGATACAATTATTAGATTGGGGGTCCTAAGGTCAAGTGCTAGTGCGGAAGCGTTTTCAACAATTACAATTCAAATTTTTAGGCCTTATTCACCTAGCTAAAATTTCATAAGCAATCAAGTACTAAGAATAATTGAGCAAATCAATATAACAAAGTGCAAGTATAATAAAGAGAGAGAGAGAGAGAGAGTAAAGAGAAATAGAGATCAAGAGAACACAAGAACACGCGATATAACGTGGTTTGGCCTACAAACAAACTAGGCCTACATTCACGATACTTTCAGAACCGAACCTTCCTTCTAGGATCAAATCAACTAAATAATAAGTGTTCTTTACAGTTGTAGATTCTATCTTTGGTTTCTTCTCAATAAGCAAATCAATCTTAGATTTCTAAACCTATGCAAGATGCTACAACACTCTACAAGGTAAAAGGTCCGATTGACTACACAATCAAGGACAATGATGCACTACTTGACAACATAATGTAGTGCACCAAAAGCTAACAAAGCTAGCTAGAATAAGTATTTTCGGATCGGCAATTAGATGATTGTAGCTATCTTAAGTCTCTCAGGTTAGGCATATGTAGGAGAAGGCTTTAGTGCTCTTTCTGGTGTTCAATTGTATGCTTGAAATCTTAGGAAGGGTTTCAGATGTCTTCCTGGTTCGTACTCCCAAGATATATAAGCTGAGCACTTTTTAAAGTCTCAGAGTCTTGATTTTAAGCCCTTGTGTTACAAAATCTTGCAACCCGTTACAGACGGGTTGGCAGCTTTCCAAAATTGCCCTTTTATGCTCGAATCACTGACTTCTAGGCCCTCTTGAGCAGGAACCTGTTGTGACGGGTTAGTGATGCGTTACAATAACGCATGTATCTGGAATTCCTTCTTTGCTCCAGCTCTTCTCATCTTCAACCCGTCGTGACGGGTCGAGCACTCATTATGACGGGTTGAGCATGCGTTATGGTAACGCATGACTCTGAAAGTGTCCAATTTGCTTGCTCTTGATATCTTTGAGTATGTCTTGACTTGTACATGCATGCTTGAGCCTTTGCATCATCATTGTGTACCTGTATAAACCTGCAACTCACCAAAGGACAACACTTACAAAAGATGAGCGTGACATAGATGCATATGATACGGTGGATATGTGGGCATACAAGAAGGGATCACATTAGAAATGACGATATATGTGACAAGGTCGGGTTGCACCGATTGAAGAGAAACTCATTCAACATCGTTTGAGATGGTATGGACATATCCAATGGAGACCTTCTGATGCACCGGTACGTAGTGGAGTTTTAAGCAGCGTCGAAAATACAAGAATAGGTAGATGTCGACCTAGATTGACATGAGATGTAGCTGCAAAAAGAGACTTAAAAGGCCTGGAATGTATTCAAAGAGTTGGTGTAAAACTCGTGAAATTTCGAACAAATTGAACACTTTCATTTAACATTAAATATTTTTGCAGACCTATGATAAGTAGTGCTTAACTATAATTTAGGTAATAAACACCATAAATAGAATAGTATTATATGAGAATAAATTTTTTACTTGAACCAAATTTTGTAAGTAAATAAAACCAAATAAAAGTACGCATATTACTAAAGGGATATATATCTATAATTATATATACGTGTACATATATATGTACATGTATGTGTGTACACATGAATGTAGTTAATCTAGTGCAAAGTAATGATATTAGTTTCGATCAAATATTAAACCATTAAATTGGAAATTTAGAACAGTATAATGAGTCACACGACATAATCCTAGTTCAAAATAACTTGCCACACGCTTGTGCGCATCACCCATGCTTCAAACTGTCTTGAAAACCCTTGAGGTTTCTGAAAAAAACCCCATGACCCTCCGTGTGCAAGGACTTGCAACCCAACAGATCACTAATGGAGTCGGACAGTCGAACAACACACGAAGCGACACAGAGAAACGGGCGCAGAAAGGTCCAACCGACAGCCTTGGAAAATGATGCATAGAAACCTCCGCGGGTCCGAGATCCTCTGTGAACAAAAGACTAACCCAGTAAAGGAAACATGTCAATGTAACAGGCCATTAAATACTAACCTTAAGTGGAAATATAATCGGCACAAAAATAGTCTCACGGGATCCCTCTCTCTTTCTCTCTCCTGTTCTCCCTCTCAGCAATTAATGTCGTCCCCTCTCTCTCCCTCTCTCCCACGCTCTCTCTCTCTCCCATTTAATGATCTGTTCCCTCCCTGTTTCTCTCGGCCCCCGCTCCTTTTTCTTCTTTCTTTCATTTTCTCTTCCTGGCTTCCTCTCGACGCATCCCTCTTTCCCTCTCTCGTACTACCCCTGTCTTGTCTGTCCCTTCTCTTCCCGCCACTGTTGCTCGAAGACCTTTGTCTCTCTATCCCTTGACACTACGAGGCCACTCGAGTGCCTACTCCTTAGATCGGCTGAAAGCACGTTGCGTGGAAAGTAATGGCCAACGTTGACAGATATGATGGCACACACACCACTTGCACACCAGTCTGTCGCCTCCTCTATAAAAATTGGTGCTTGCCCTCCTCTTTGCCTCTGTTTGGTTGTTGTTTGGTCTCATGAGCTGAGATTAGTTTAAACCTTTAAACGTGACCATTTAAAGTAAGAATACACGAGTTAACTCGAGTTAGCAAGAGGAAGAGGAGCCGGCGGCGTAGTGGTGGTGCGTGCCTCGCCTTAAACCCCCCTGACTTCTCCTCACGGTGCTTGATCGTTCTCAGTTGGCGCTCGCCTTACGATTTACCTTACTGGTAAACACAGTAACTCTAGACCCTCGTTAATTTGCTGTTTTGCTGTGTTTGTATTTCTGGCTTGCTTGTTGTATTGTCGTATGGTGATTTTAGTATCTGTGGTGCTTTGTGTTGTTATTTTCTTGTGCGGGGTTGGGGTGATTACTGAACCGTGGGGAGCTACACTCTAATGGCAGTGGCCATCGAGCCATTGCCGGTGTTATTTGGGGTCTGTTTTACTGCCTCTGTTGTGTGGTTTTGTGCGGGAAATGCTTGGTTGCTGCCTTGACCTGATCAATGATCCGGGAAGAGGGGGGGTTTTTGCAGTGGTGCTCTCTGACATGAGGTGTTGCGTGTGATTCCTTCTTTGGTTTTTGGCTTTCTGGTAGCCTTGCAAAGGCACCAGACTGGTACCTGACCTCTGTGCTAGTACCAGTATACTGGTACCCTTGATCTGTGTCTGTTATGACTGTCCTTGTTGGTGTTTTTGAGTTCTTGGTTGTAGTTGTGGGCCTGTCCGAAGTATGGGAAAAACTGGGCCAGAGGTGATGACTGGCCCAGTATGGGTAATTATGCGGGTCAGGACTTAGCTGGGGCTTATCTGGACCTTAAGTGATTTGGGCTTTTAGGCCTTAACAGCCACTGGGCCTCTGACCCTGCCGAACTTAAAAGAAATTATGCTAAATCAGACCATGGGGCCCAAAAACAGATACTACGAGAATAAATGATAATAAATAAACAAATATGGTTATAAGTATCCTTGGGCTTGGGCCCTGTTTTGGACCGAATTGGATAAATACAGATACTACAAAACTAGCGGCTCGGCCCATGATACTTATTAACCAGACCCAAATAGTGAAAAGAACCGAGAAGGGTATAAATGGGGAAATGACGATTATAAGCCCGTGCAGCGAGAGCTACGGCAATGACGTATGAGTCTCGGGCTTCCGATCCCACTCAGGATTAACACAAACAAACAATAAACAATTAAAATAAACCAACTTGTGTTTCATTGTGTTTCTTATATATTTTCTTCTATACTATATGTATCACAACTACTATAACGAATAATACGAGTTAGCTACATAAATGGAATAGGTACTTAGGACGACAACGTGCTTGACAAAGGACATTTGACTTATAATAATACGTAACGAATAAATGAAGTGACTAAACTTGATATAATACTAAACAATATAATTAAATACTTATAAGTTTTATTTAGTGTAATACATACATATATACATACGAAATAACCTAACAACTATATATAATGAATTACATATATACATGCATGTATATAAGTATATATATGAATATATGTCTATACATATATATGTATATATACTTATATATGAACATATATATATGTGTGTGTGTGTATATATATATATATATATATATATATATATTGAGAGATAGGCTAGGGTGCTCCATGGAGCACCAAACCCCTCGTGCTCCACATTCGTTATATCCAATTTGAAAATTCCAACGATCGATCCGAACCGTTGAACATGATCTACATATTGAAATCTACTTGGAGATTGAATTTTACAATTTTTTGAAATTTTTTGCTATTTTTTTAAAGAGGTAGAAAAGTTGCTAATCCAATGGTTTCTGGACCAACAAAAGTTGCAATTTTTCTACCTCTCTAAAAAATAGCAAAAAAATTCCAAAAAATGTAAAATTCAATCTCCAAGGAGATTTCAATATGTAGATCATGTTCAACGGTTCGGATCGGTCGTTGAAATTTTAAAATTGGAGATATGATGCGGAGCATTAGGGGTTTGGTGCTCCATGGAGCACCCTAGCCTATCTCTCTCTCTCTCTCTCTCTCTCTCTATATATATATATATATATATATATAGAAAGTCTAGGGTGCTCCATGGAGCACCAAATTGCTCGTGCTCCACTTTCGTTATATCCAATTTGAAAATTCCAACGACCGATCCGAATCGTTGAACATGATCTACATATTGAAATCTACTTGGTGATTGAATTTTACATTTTTTTGAAATTTTTTGCTATTTTTTTAAAGAGGTAGAAAAGTTGCTAATCCACCGGTTTCTGGACCAACAAAAGTTGCAATTTTTCTACCTCTCTAAAAAATAGCAAAAAAATTCCAAAAAATGTAAAATTCAATCTCCAAGTAGATTTCAATATGTAGATCATGTTTAACGGTTCGGATCGGTCGTTGGAATTTTAAAATTGGAGATATGATGTGGAGCATTAGGGATTTGGTGCTCCATGGAGCATCCTAGCTTATCTCTCTCTCTCTCTCTCTATATATATATATCTAATAAAGTACATTCGAATCACCACCAACAAGATTGAACAAAGTATAATTATATATATATTAATATATATTGATCAATTTCTCTATATCACATAGAATATATTGCACGCCTAAACTAGATATGAAAAACACTCGAAGATGACTAAGTAATCATTTAATACATATAGTAACGCAACAAATTAATTATAAGACTAATTAAATATAATACATATAATACATTCTATACGTAGTATATAAGTACCATTAATACAATACATAACAACACACATAATTATGACTAAGGAAATATTTAATTACCATGATATATGTATATATTGATCAATTTCTCTATAAACACATAACTAATACAATTGCACACATATTAGTTAAATTAACTATTTCTGTTTCTTCTTTTGATTAGTTAATAATAAAAGTCCAACTAAAAGTAGTTGATTTTATAACATGCTTTCATCGTGATTTATTATTTACATTCCTTGCCTTATCGTCCAAACGTCATATTAAATAATGGGAATAGTGACACACTCAGAACCACATTTAAATTAAATAAAAAGGACATAAATAGGTGATTGTACCCACACTCGTTGTGCAGCACGGACACTGCACGCAAGACTTGACTAAGTTAAAATATGTGATCATTTCTATTAGGAGCATCGAGGACGTCTCAAACGCCTTTATCTTTTTGTACTCTCCTTTCTTAGTAAACCTTTCTAACTGACTAAACAAAACCCGAAACATATAACTAGGAGACTTAGTGGACTCGGACCCACACGCTGTGGACGAGGTTTATATTGTTGCTGACGACGCTGATCCCAGCGCGGACGCAGCGAATCCCCCGTTAGAGTAGCTCACGCTTCATTCCAGGTGTGGATTCCTGGGGATTATATTCCTTTCATTTTTATTAGGACCTACCAGTCTTACCTAAATTGAATTGCGGTACCAAACTACCAACAATAACTAATCAGGCCCGTAGGACTTGAACTGTCATAATTGCATACCGGTAATTGTACCAATTATTGAGACACACATGCATCTCATGTCATATGCATTTCATGTTGCATATAAGATTCGATATACGTATCGTATTAGACTATTAGCTAATCATAGATAGATGCGTATAATATATTATTATATGTATACTCGTCGGGAGTGATGAGAGTCGGGCCGGTGATCACCAGCCGGATGTGTGGCGTGAGGGCATCATGACGGGTGGATTACGTACGCAACCTAAACGCCCGTGGGATCCCCTCGTCGGGATGTCTTCATAGACATTCAGCTGATGCTCATCAAACGTGATCATCACTTGATGGCGCGTAGTGCCAGTTTGAGAGTTTCATTTTCAAAGTTTCTTATTAGTATATGTATTATAATACTTCTTCTTGAGTGATTAAGGTTCGGTTTCTCAGTTTAGAGTATGTGTGTCATATGTGAGGTATTGGAGCTATTCCGTTCTTTATATATTTCTATTAGCCGATATTTGAGATATCTAAATATTCGAAGGGGTTCCCCTAATAACTCTTAGCAAGTAACGGGGAAATCTGGGCCTCCCCTTGGATTTAACTAGTACATGGAGTTTCCTTTTTATTATTATTCAAACGGGTAGTCGGTTCCTTATTTCCGTATGACGGCTGAGACCGAGTTTATGTTTATTATTTTCTCTTTGTAAGGTAGGCTTCTCGGTTTGCTTTTGATCGAGTGTGTGCTTTTATAGCCGCTCTGCTTCTACCAGGGCGTTTCATTCTGAAAACTCAGAATTAAGTTAGATTGGCGGCTGATTATACTAGACCCGTCTAACGATACCCTTAGATTTGGCGGCTGACATACTAGACCCGTCTAAGGGGGCGAATCCTGAAGTCCTACATCCGGGTTTCCAAAATTTGATTCTTTGTACATTTGTCTGGGAGTTTGATATCTTTTCATACTAGTATTATATACTACTATTCCTCATAAATATTTTGGGTTTCTTACTCGTATCGTCTCTTTGGATAGATTCAGATGTTTATTTGAATTGAATAATGGTTAAAACAAAACATAAGTTAGGTGTAGTAATTTGATATAGTTAAGCTCAGTAAATGTGCTTGGTCCAACCTTGAAACAGATATAATCCCAAAGGCTGGACCTAAATCCACACTGAGTAAATTTTTATAATTTACTCACGTTCCACGGTTGGTTGTGGGGTCCAGGTACGGTGCAGGAGTCACTTGACGAGTAGAGGAGAGCGTTAGGATGGTGTATCCAGGCGTCCTCTGTTTTGTTGATCAGATCCTTGTTTTATTTCACTTTCTTTTGTTAGGAGTAGCTTATAGTAGGCTAGTGAGTTCGATCCCACGTCATTTGATGGGATCGTCCTCTTCTATATGTATTTTATTTTTATTTTGCTTCCACTGAAAAAAAAACTTTGTACAGACCCTGGATTTTATACATATATATTTGTTGGATGATCATGTATTGTGTGTTCAATGTGTGTGCTTTTCCTTAAATTCGAGTAAAATAAATAATCCAAATATCAAATTCCTAGTAATTTATTAAGCCTTTCGTGTGCTTAAAGTCAAGTACACGTGGCGGGATTAACACCCTTAAGATAGCTATTATTTCTGGGGTGTGACAGTTGGCGCGTCAGTGAGTGCATGAAAGTCAGCGATCCATATACCAGAATCATGACAGACTAAAATTTAGTAGTGATATAGTTGTAGTTTAGGATTAACTACGTAGGACGCTAGTATGATTTTTAGAATAATTTATTAGTTTTATTACTATTAGTAGTATCATTACTATATTTCTATTTTTACTACTATTTTAATATTTATTATATTATGATTATTATTATTTATATTAATTTTTCATTTCAGATTGGTTTTTATTTCTAGCCTATCCTAATTTATTTGAAAATACAGATTTTGTTGTTGTTGTTGTTATTGTTGTTGTTGTTTTTCTTGTATTTTTTCTTTTATTTGGTCACTGTAGGTATGAATTTGATGCTTGCGGAAAGGAGGTGGACATATTTTGTTGTTTTAATATTTTTGGACAAATAAAGTGAGATATTGTTAGTGAAGTTGACAGTAATCTCATGAAAAATTATTGTTTTTTATTTTGATTTGTATTTTACTTCTTTTAGATTAACAAAGAGTGATATTGTTCATGTGAAATTTATTTTATTTTTTGTATTCTTTTTAGTTATTGCAACTATTTCATTTATGGTGAAATCATGTATTGCCAGGAATGTGGTTGTGGTAGTAACATCATCTATCACCTCAAATTAGATTATATCAAATATTATTTCAGTGCCGCGAATGAAATTGTGGTATTATAATCTATTGCCAAGGATGAAATTGTTGTGAAAAGAGCATTTGTAACAATATGAAATGTGATAAATAAGAGCTATTGCAATGAATTTAGTTATGATATAATTTTGTTACATCAGAATGAATTGTAGTAATGAAGTTATTATCACTGCAATAATTGCAACAAAGTCGTAATGATTTGATTTTGTCATGTTAGAGATTTAATGCAACAATTGTAGTCTTTTGCAACAAATGCTTGTATCGTGATAATCGAATATTGGTGGTGTCGTCAGTTAACGTTATGTAGGTCATATTCATATAAAATTATAATTACTGCCTATTTATCTGTTAGCCTAATAAGTTTTTTTTTTTAAGACTTTTGACTAATGAATCATCCTATACATTTTTGAACTCTTTTATTTTTATTTTTTAAGATTCTCATTGAACGAATATTTATAAATTCAGAAAGCGTGCAATATATGTCATATGACATATATGCTATGCATAGTATCTTATCAGTACCTTTTTTAAACAAATGAGAAAATCCCATCTTTTCTAAAGGAAATTTGTCAAAATGTCATTCAATAATAGTGTAATTGACGAAATGTCATTCAATAACAACAAATTATTCAAATGTCATTAAATTTCAAATTATTTTGCCAAAATATCATTATTCTTATTTTCAATTTAAAAGTAAACACAATAAAATATATTCAAAATAATCCTATCTTCTGCTTTTCTTCTCCTCTCCTCTCCCCTCCGATTCTCTCTCACCCTTTCCCTGGCCGCATCTTTTATTCCCAAAAATATAATAGTAATTTATTTTTGTAAAATGAAGAGGAGAAGAAAAAGAAGAGAGGTATATTTAGGATATATATTATTTTGTTTATTTTTAAATTGTATTAAAACATAGATAATGACAATTTGACAAACTAATTTGAAATTTAATAGCATGCTGTTATTAAAAGATATTTTAACAATTGTTCTGTTATTAAGTGACATTTAAACAAATTTCTCTTGTATCAAAGGAAACGAAGACAAAATACAGGAAAGCTTAAACATACATTATTACCGTTTTTTCAATATTGGTCCGAAACTCTGAATCTAAAATCTCTCACTGTACTACTATCAAGTAATAATATATAAAATATGAATAAAAAATATAATGTATATATAAAATTAATTCTATATCAATCTCCCTATGAACTTTAATTTGGTAATCTTTTTAGTACACATTATATTTTCTCCCTTTCAAACTTATTAATAAAAATTATAAAATGTGATATAATTGCATCAAAATTTCTTTGACCGTAGTCCTCCAGTACATGCCCATCATCCATATAGTTGTAGGCGATTTAAATGAGATGACAAACACGCGCCACTTAATTTATGTATATCTTTTCCATTTTGAAATCTAAATGCATGCATTGCATGGGTGAAGGTTGGTTCACTACCGTCTGCAAATCTATGTTACGCGAGTGTGGATGCAGGACAATACGGCGATTTTAAAAAATTCTTAACTAGAAGTGCAATTATATATATATTAAATTTCAATTAAAAAATTAATTTAATATACTAGAATTGAAAAGTAATATATAAGTAAATATATATAATAAAAATTATTTTATACACGAGAGAGGAAATGAGATAATGGTAAATTGTCTTTATAAAGAGTGGTTTGTCTCGAGTTCGAATTCTCTTCATGCCTCATTTTCCACTTAATTTTTCAGCAATATAAAGAAATTATCAGCGATTCTACAAGATCTAATTGTCACGTGGAGTATCAAAACGTATTGAGATGTATTAGAGACCGAATTCCTCGGTCAAAGTGAATAAAATAATCAGATATGCTAGTAGTCTGTAATACACAATGTGATATATTCGATAACATTCAAAGAGTATCCGAATGTGATATATCCGATAACAATCGAAGAGTATTCGATACAAATACGATAAAATATTTGAAATATGAGGATATCATAATTACAAATAAAGCACAGCACCGACAGTGACAAATTTAATACAGCAGTGTTATATACTTTGAATGCAACTGCCATCTAAAAGAAGTGAAGCTTCCTCTCTTTTATCAATGCCACTTTTCATCTCTTATATTCCCTCCTCTTTCTTTAAGAAACAACAAAACAAAAATAAAACAAAGCAGTGCGGAGTGTATACCCTACAGAACAAACAGAATCCGAGGTGCATTGCTTTGGTGAAGCCAGAGATGATCAGCCTCGGAAATGGTGCTTCCCTTCAACCTTGCCTCCTTTATAGAGGCCCCTCAACCTCAACTCGCTTTTGGAATTTATTTATTTATTACAACGACTTTTCATGATCTCCTGTTCTTCCAAAGTATGTACTAATTCCTATTGCAATATTAGTATGGCTAAGTTTTAATTTTTTTACCGCTTCCTGACAGCAGGTTCCAAGTAACTAATGACAATTTTTTATTACATTATTAATATGTATATGGTAGAAAATATTTACTTTAGTTAATATTGCACAAGAAAAAGGGTCTTTATTTTTCAATATAATCTCCTGTTTTATTCAATTACCATATTTTAATAGATTAACAATGAACTAGTCATCCAAAGATAAGTAGAACCCACAACAACAACAAAAAAGGCAAGTAATGAATTAGTGGCACAGAAGATCTTGATATGCTAATCCAGCTTATCTAAGGTTCTTCCAAAGCGCAGGAAGAAGCTTCCTCGTAAATTGCACTAGTTTGTTATCTCTCTATGTTTAACCTTTATTTGCTCATTCATCTCTCTCTCACAAACGCACACATAAACTTGATAGCAGCTTCCTTTCTCTGTGGGATGGCCGAGAGCTTTCTATTGGCAACTTGCACCCCTCAACCTGCATTTCTATCAGATCGATAAAGGCATCTCTCTTCTTTTTACCAAGACCAGGCAAAGTGGCTAAAGGGAACAAACGAATAATTAATGGAATCGTATTGTTACACAGTTAATTTCTTTAGGAAAGGTAACACTAAGTCATTAATTATATATGTTGAGAAGTTGAGATAGATGTAATGCATACTAATAGAGAGTCTGCCTCTCTCTGGCATGTGGGGATGGTAATCGCTACGAAAAACGATCTTCTGCAACATTTCTTTACGTCGGTTATATTAAAATTGAGTGTAGAAGTGTCAGTTCCACAGTCCGAACTAATTCTCCACCGGATTTTTTTTAATAACCAAGTGTTTAAAGCAAGACATTCACATTCTTTATTTAGTAAATCAGATGTAGATAATATCGGAGTAATGCGCTTAATTGACATCTACACCATTTATTTATTAACCACCCGATGTAGGAATCACTCATCCACATCCTTTATTAAAACCAGTGTAGAAAATATAATGATAAATAAAAAATATAAAAGAAAATCCTTCATCTACGAAACTCCGGTGTAGAAAATTAACCCACCATTCTTGCCGAGCCGTCAGCTACTGATCATCTCAAACTTCATCTCTCTCACCATTAACATACTACTATATAATTAATTCACTTCGAAGAAATAGTACAAAATTCAACAAAAATAGAGAAAAAAATCAGAAATACATCAAGGAAAAGATCAGAAGGAGAGCACGTCAAACCAAAGAAATTTCGATTTTGATCAAATTTGATATTGTTCTATTTTTGTCCTTTATTATTTCTGCTTTCATATATTTAATATTTAAATGGTTAATTAATTATTTGATACCGGTCTTAGATTCAGCTTTCCTCCAGCCTTGAGCTTGCATCTCCTCGACTCCCTCGTCATCTCTTCTTCCTCCTCTTATTTTGAGGTTATTTCTTGCATCTTTTAATTCTTAAATTAAAAGAGATGGTGCATATTTACTAATTAATTAGCATTAGCACATCAATTGTATTATCATATAGGATCAATTTCCAGAACTTGAACTAATTCAGATGGGTATCCATTAAATATTAATCTCGAATAGTCCTCAATTTGACCCTAAATCTTGATATGTGAACAATTTATTTTGTACAGATGTATGTTGATCGATCGGCTTTCAGATGAATATTTAAAAGTTCGAGAATTTATGAATTGTGCCACAAAAATATGAGATTAAGAGGTGAAACGAAACTTGTATGTCCTTGTCTTGACTGTCATAACTTCATCTGGTGGATGGATGTTAGAGAAGTTAGATCTCATCTGATTCATCGTGGATTTAAACAATGATATACAAGATGGACCAAGCACGAAGAATTTGTAGATGTCGGGATTGACATGGATCTACCAGATTTATGAACTAATAATGTTGAGAATGAATCACAAGTTGTAAATATAGAAAATGTAGATTCAGATGTATGGGATGAAAATTTAGAACCTACTGAAAATGTAAATTCTATACAGTGTAATGATGACGAATTGGAGGAAATGATGAATCATGTGCCTGCAGATTTTGTCGATGATGTTCCTGATATTTTTGGAAGTTTGCATAAGGACTCGAATATACCTTTATTTCCAAGTTGTACGAAATATAAAAAAATTTCAACGATTTTCAAATTGTATAATCTAAAAGCTAAGAACAATTGGAGCGATGCTAGTTTCATATCTCTCTACTCAAACTTTTGGGAGACATGCTTCCCGAAAATAATGTGGTGTGGTGTTAGATTCAAATTATCAGGCGAAAAATGTTATGTACCATGAACTTAGAAGTATAGAGAATTACGACATGTCCGAATGATTGCATACTGTTCCAAGGATATTACAAGGCTCTGGGTAAATGCCCGAAGTGTAATGCTTCTCGATACAAACTGATGGACGTTGGGGCTAAAGATGATAGAAAGATGAAATCATCTGCGAATGTATTGTTCTATATGCCAATAATATCCACGTTGAAGCGTCTTTCCGATAATGATAGAGATGCTAAATTATTAAGGTGGTAAGCATATTGCAGGAAAAATGACACATTGTTACAGCACCCTGACGACTCTCCAGAATTGAGGAACATAAACAGAACATTCCCGGTGTTCGAAAATGTACCTTAAAATTTGAGATTGAGACTATGCACGGACATGATGAATCCTTACAGCAACATGAGCAATTGTTCAACAACATGACCTATTTTAGTGTGTATTTACAACCATCCCCCATGGTTATGCGTGAAAAACAGATATATGATGATGTCATTGGTGATTTCTTTGCCTAAATTGTTAGATTAAACTCTTCTTTTGTTTGACAATTTGCAAAACAAAACAATACTAACCTTGCACAATTGAGTTTTGGTGAGTTGCAGGTTTATACAGGTACACTTTGATGATGCAAATGCTCAAACATGCATGTACAAGTCAATACAATCACATTGATATCAAGAGCAAGCAACTTGGGCAAAAACAGAGGCTTGGCAGAGCCATGCATTATGGTAACGTATGGAGAACCCGTTACAACGGGGTCCCAACCCGTCGTAACAAGTTTTCCACCCGTCACAACGGGTCACAAATCCGTTATAACATATTGAAGAGGAGAAGAGCTTGAAGACATGGGATTTTGGTAGTTTGGCAGAGCCATGCGTTACAGTAACAGATCCTAAACCCGTCAAAACAGATTGCCAACCCATCATAATGGGTTTCCCACCCGTCACAATATGTTCTTGTCCAGGAGGGCCTAGAAGTCAGTCCGAGATGCATTTAAGGGCATTTTGGGAAAGGCACAAACCCGTTACAACGAGTTCCCACCCGTAATGCTTGGAGACATGGCTCTATTTATAGGGGCGTTAGTGTATCTTGGAAATATGCAAAATTATCAAATATTTATGAAATATTTGAAAATATATTCTCTCCAATTCTTTTCCAAATTCTCATATTCACTTCTGCAAATATTTCCATGAAATTTGGTATAAAAGCTAGAATATCCAATTAAAAAAATAACGATAAATCTAGGCAGTCAAAACTTGCTTTGAAGCAGGTCTCTTGTGGTCGCGATGAATCTCATTGCAGCCTTAATTGACTTGGCATTCCAGACTTGGCAGTTTCATGTCAAGTGTCTTACAGCAGCAATGGGATCTTCTGCGACCGCAATCAATCTGCTAGAAATCAGCATATTTGTTGCCAAATCTCTCCTACTACATTGCGGCCGCAAATGATCTTATTGCGGCCACAATAAACTTACGTTTGTGATGCTTTGCTTGAGCTTTGATCCAATCTGAGTTGGGTTTAGCCCAAACAATATTTCTGACTTTACACTAACACCAATATATAGTTTAATTAATCATAAATAGTCCATTAACAATTATAATTAATTTACTTTAATATGCATTCGTCCCCAAAATCTTAGTGAAATACGTATAATGCCTTGAATATTGAATTAATCACATTTACAACATTTCCAAATATTACTCTTCGTAATATTATGTGACAGTATATGACATGTAGTAATCATATAACACTTAGTCCAAACTTTATTTATTGGAATTGACGTCTCAATTCCAACAAAGAAAACAACAGATGTCATCGAGCGATTGGTATGATTAAAACTGAGATCGTTGTCCTGATTCCGAGATTTCATTAATTTGTTACAATTGAAAGTTCTTACTTTGGCAACATGCACTACGGGGCAAAAAACTTTCCACACTGAGTCTTTTGAAAGGTAAGTTAATACAACGTAAATTGAAGGTTAAAGTATTTTAGCGTAAGTTAATATCGGATGGGTGCAAAATTGGTTAAATTGAAGGTTTGTAAATTGTTAGATTAATGGATTTTCCCCATACCCGATAAAATAGTAAAAAAATTCCAAAAAATATGAAAATTTGGTCTCCAAATAGATATTAATATAGAGAACATTTTCAACGGTCTTGATCGGCCGTTTGCACTTTGTATCTCGAGATATGAGCCTAAAGTATATGCATGTTGGTGCTTTATAAAGTATTTTAGCACAACTCTCTCTCTCTCTCTATATATATATATATAGAGCAAAGCTAAAATAATATGCATAGTATACCACCTTTCGTACTATGCGGCCATGCATGTTTAATATGACCAATAAATTGAGATTTAAGTTGCTCAATAAATTCTTCATATCAAAATCTTGCAGAAAACCAAATTTCATGATTTTTAGAGCTATCTTGCTATTTTTTAAATATTTTTGAAAACAGCTCAGAAATTGCACTTTTGTAGTATTTAATATGGGTTATTTTTGAAAAATATTTTAAAAATAACAAGAAAGCTCTAAAAATCACAAAATTTTATTTCCTACATTAGTTTGATATGAAGAATTTCTTGAGCAACTTAAATTTCTATTTATTGAGTTATATATATATGTATAATACGGAAGGTGGTATACTATGCATATTATTTTAGCCTTGCTATATATATATATATATATATATATATATATATATACGCTATCATCTGTACTTGCGTAGTCTCGATTTATGTGCACGGCATAAGACATGACTCAATTAGTTCCTTATATATGTTGAGTTTCAAGCTTCCAGGCTTTTGCCATTTTCCTAACATAAATGTTTATGAGTTGTCACAAAATTTGATAGATATAAAATTTTGCGAATTTAATTATTTAGTTATAGTAGATCAATGTTTTTTCTCTTTTGAGTATGATGCATAATTTTCATGAAAACACATTATCCATGCAAATACTTTTGAAATTCACTTCTATTTTTAGTTCTATGTGACTAGCTTGTTCCTATCTTATGCAAGGAAATCTAGAGTTTTTCAAACCTTCTCATTTATAAGCCAGCAAATTGTTTTTGTAATATAAAATGGATGGAATGTTCTTATTTGTCTGTGGACGAACAAGTATTGAGAAACTTCTTTATAGACTGTCGAGAGCCATAGAGAAGACTCAAGCTAGATGCCTTGTCAATTGCACGCACACACAAATATAGTTTTAATTTATTCCATTATATTCTTTTCCTATAACAGTTAATTCCCACACAATAAATTTGCATGCCACATATTTCTCTAACCGATCATCTATATATAGTGGCACTCTTAATATGTGATAATCAAATGGAAAACAATTATTTTTTTTTTTGTTTGTTTAGATAAGGTGGATGTAATGGAAATAATATAGTGAAACACATTATAGTTCCTCGCCTCAGTTGATTTTTTCTTTAATATATCCAGTTTTTTTCTTCTTCTTTTGTACTGGACATAGGAAAATTCGCGGACTGAAAAATGTTGCACCAAGATATTGTTTTGATTTAATGTGAATAACATTAATATATCAGAGTTTTTCTTTTCTTCTTTTCGTCAGTTAGTTTCACTTCATATTACCTTCTCTAGGAAAGATTATCTCAAAATATATGTACCGTAATTAATTAAGTACAATGTACATTAATTTATTTATTTTTCTTTTATAAGAAATAAATATCAGTTTAATAGCCTAATGGGAAATAAACAATACACAGACAGTTTCCACACAATAATTTCCATTACATTTTTTACCAAAAAAAAGTACGTAGAAGAAGTTTCTTTTTTTCTTTTTCTTTTTGAAGTAAGAATTGCATCTTGCGTAAAAAATCACTGTACAAGGAAGAGTCCATTTCAACGAATCCGTACCCTCTGAAATGGTCATAAATTCCAAAACAAAAAATGAGCAGTTTTTGCACGTTGATACTGTGCGGGCAGCGATGAGGATTCAGAAAAGCTGACCATTTCTATTACTGTAGCACAATTTCTAGTCCAGAAAATGTGAATTCTCAACGAATCCGTATCCTCTTGAAACGAATCCTTTTCAACTCCTTTGCAAACTGTTAACTCCAATTCTCTGGGTCTTTAAGTTTTTCTTTTTCTTTTTTCCACTACTTCCATCTAACTTATTCTCCTCTCTGTTTCAAGAATCATTTTACGACCATTTTGATAGGAAATATGTATTTTCTTGAAAGCAATATGGTTAATATATAGGTACTTTATATTTTTGTTATTTTAAGCTTATGAATATGCATCGTTTTCAAAATGGAGCATCCAACTCTGTCAATAATTGAACGTCAAATAATATCAACTATTAAGATTTAGCAAATTTTAAGTATAAGCTAGTAGAATTAACAGCACAACATCGTCACAATTCACAAACAATAATTATTCAAGTATTATGTCATTTCTCGTACTAATTAATGACGAAAAGGGAAGATACAATATGTCATTGGCATTAAGTTTAACAGTAGTATTAAATACATTATTGTGTTGGACGCAAATGCTCTTCCGGTGTAATTAATTAAGTGATTATATATCTTCCACATGAAATAACACATATTGCGGACAGACTCACAGCAATTAATATAATAAAAAGTAAATGCAGCAACAATTAATTACTAATTACCATCAAACAAGATGCATATAGTACAATTAGTTCTCGCAAGGCTTTCATTCTGAGATACTTATTGTAATATAAATTGTAATACTTACCATCAACAAGATGCATAACGGTAATTTTGATCAAATAGTTTCATGTATTGAAAAATATTTTGATAACTTCTGCACTTGTGCTTAACTTCCTCACTAGTTAAAGCACAACTCAACACACCTCATTTTAACAAAATCACATGCACCACCTTAATCTACTATGCAACATAACTCAACAATCCCATTCAAGCCCTTATTAATTGATCACTATTTCAAGAGCGGACATATAGTATGTAAATTAAAATTATTATCTATCAAACAATTTCACATTTCTACCTCATCCGTACGACAAGTTTCTGGTTTGAGTCAGGCCACCTCCGCTGATTATCGGACTCATCCTCTCAACAGCAATCGGGGACCTCCTAGGAGATGATCTCTCATGCTTGTTCTCTCCTATACTGTCACTAGATAGAATTGGCTTAGGTTCATAAACATCTGCCATCGAGTCTAAGTCGAGGCCTCCATCCATAACAGTAGGTGCTAGTTGGAGCTGATCGCATTTAGCTTGATCTTGTTCATCATCCCAAATCATGGGGTTCTTGCCACTAGAACTGCTATATGTGTTAGGGTTAGATCTTTTCTTACCTATGGCGCAAAGAGAGGAGTCATTGGAAGGGAAGAATGCATCCAGGGGTCTCTCCATTTGATCATGGTGCAAGTCTAATTGGGCCCCATCAAAGAGATGTAGGTCTTGCAGTGCATGGAAGTTCAAGGAGGACCCCATATCTTTCATTGCATTTGCACCTATTTCATGTATGCCTTGGTTTCCTATCAGCTTATAGCTGCCGAGTGTCATCCCGCCATCGTCAGTTGTTAGGGTTTGACATGCTTTTTCTAAGATTGTTTGCATATACTTGCCTTGGGCCTCAATCCTCATTTGAAGGCGTTTTTGCACCTAGGAACAACAAATATAAGATTGGAAAAGAAAGATTGGTTGACACATTAAAAATAGGACGCTGCTACAGTTCACCCGTGCTGCCCCCTATTTCACCTACACCTATGACAGTGAGATCCCACAAAAAACAAGCCCCACGTGTCATAAATGGTACGTGAAATAGGAGAGCAGAACAAGGAGTTTGATATATTTTTCCTTAAAATTATTGACTTCTATATTTAGTAATCACCTCTAGTTGTTCATGAAATCTTCTTTGCACTTCCATTTGCATCCTTAGAGCGTCATTGATGTGAACATTCCTACTGGAAATTTTTAAAGCAACAAAATGAGACAGAAACCCTTGGTGTTTTTAAGTACTCTATTTAGAAAATTTTAACGCTGACTAACCATTGTTTCTCAAGAAGAACATAATTACGAGAATTGATAAATACTACTTACTCATTCATGGTCCTTCCCATGATGCCGGATGAGGAGGTTGCGTTTCTCATCTCCATCGCTGCAGCTGAAATTAATTGTACCAAATTATATGAAAACTTGATGCATAGAATATACATACCTATGAAGTGATAAAAAATGCGAGTAAAATCGAGATTTAATTTAACATTAACATAAGAGTGGTTCATGAATATGAAAAAATGCAACAGTAAGAGTAAATATTTAAAAGTAATTGGCCCAAGTGTAATTCAGTCTTCCTTAATTACTTACCATCCTTAACTGAGTGATCATTGAACTCTTTGTGCGGTTGCTTCCCTAGCCGGAATTTCTGTAAGAAAGAAAGACCAACAAAAAATATAAGAACTTGTAGCTTCAGTTCCGCGCATGCATGCGTGCAGGGGAGGGGAGGGGAAGGGGGCTGAACTAAGGTGATCCTATTTGTGTGTTACAATGTATACCTGGAGGTGGCTTTTCAGGTGGTAGAGCGTAAGCCCCTTAACTCCCATTACTCTCATAATTGTCTTTGGTGTAGCCTCTACAAACAAAAAGAATCAATCAATAAATAAACAGCTTAATAGTAATAGCTACTCAAAGCAAAAGAGAAGCAGAAAACTATATATATCGAATTTCAATTTTCAATCGTAAATGACTTGTGGAAAAACAAAAGCATGTTAAATATGTTCTAATGAAGAGACAGATAATTATGCAGATTATACGTTCTCATAAATCATAATTCATAACCATATATACAAAACAGTTCAACAAACTGAGAGAAAGAAATAAGAAAATTGAACCAGAAACATCATTTCAAATAGCAGAAACCATAGGTAGAAAGAAAGAGCAATAGGCTAATCGTGAGGAAAATTATAGTAAAGAAATAGATAAAATAGGTTGCCAAAAAAGTGCAATCTTGAGAGCTAAGAAGGTTGAAGTTCTAAGAAGAAAAGAGGGAGAGAAGACGTACTGTCCGGTCCACCGAGTTGAGTGACAGCATCAACGAACCGGTCATGAAGCTCGACAGTCCAACGGAGACGTGGTTTTGGGTCAGTGGTGAGAACCAGACCCGAATCCCCTTGCACACACATGCTATTGGGTCTCTCATTAGTAGCACCACTTACAGTTTGAGATGCACTGTTTGGCTTCTTATTTGAAGGGAACATGTTCTCTCTATCTTATAATCTCCTGCACAGCTTGTGAATTGAATGCTTATTTGGTTCTTTCTCTTTTTTTTTTGTCTGAAATTGGTACAGAATTGGAAGAGATTCAAGAACAAACGAATAGGGTTCTTTGGTTTGAAGCTCTCTCTCTCTCTCTTATCTTCTCTCTCGTTGCAAAGAGGATGTTATTTCCTTTATTCTAACCCTGGTAAACAAAAGAAAAGCACCGACTAGGAGCCTCTCCTTTGCTAAAAGGGAGGGATAGAGAACTTGACAGCCGCTGCCAAAAATTTCCCCAAAAAATAAAAAGGAAAAGAAAAGAAGAGATAGAGACCTTTGCTTGGGGCATTGCTCTTCACTGATACAGATAATTTTTAAGAGGAAAAAGCAGGGCAACTCAGTGACTTGTCTTCAATACAAACAAAATTAAAGGGAAATGTTTTGCGTCGCAAACAGGAAAAATCCTACAGAACTTTCTGTTTATCCCAGTAATACATACTTCCGTTCATGTAGAATTTTAGTTGTTATTACATTTTTCTTGTCATGGTATCATTTAATAATGGATCTCCATTCATCATTTATAAGAGCTGCTTACATTTAAAAAAAAATGTTATTTTTTTTTTAAATTTTGCCTAAGTGTACATATCAAAATACAACATATAAGTGGCACAATTTTGTCTATAATTTCCTATTTTCTTGCCAAACAATCATGGAAAATATAATTAATAATTTTAAATATTTTTCTTTGTTTGATTTTTCCCAAGATATATACAATGAACATGCATTAGGCAAATATGGGACATGCCTATTTGAATGCATTAATTGCTTATATGCTATATGAATTGTCATTTTAATCGAGATAATTATAATTTGATGTTATAACATTACCAGAATTATCGTTATTAGCCTGAGAGAAAAATTGTCTGTTCCCTGGCCATAAGGAGGGAAAAGATATCATTTCCATGAAATAACCAGGGAAAAGCTTCCACGAAACTACTCTCGACACAAAAGATATCATTTCCGTCGACTACCAGAGAAATATTCTATTTCCGTGGAGTTAACCACGGAAGTGATTCGACGGAAATGAGTCAGCGATTGGGTTCCCCTCTTCTTATTTCCGTGGGTAGCATTTAAATACTTCCCTGCATTGCGCACGGAACAAGTCATACGAAATCCACGGAAATAACATATGTAATTATTATGTAATTGTGCAGATTTATTACTAAGAGTATTATTTCTGTCGGTATGGTACATTACTTCCATCGGTAATATATTATTTTTTGAAATCCATTTTTTACATAAAATCTATTATTTGTGACAATAACACATTTTTCAAATGTAAATTGATGACATTTAATAAACAAATAAATAAATTCATCACTTTAAACAAATACACATTGCAAGTATTACTAGTATCAAAATTTACAGTTGTAAACTGCACAAAATATGAATCCCATGCTACTGTATCTCATATATCCCATGCTACTGCTAATTAACAAAATGTAGAGCATTCTATTTTTTCAAAATTAAAAAAATATAGTGGATTGTTCCGATTTGACTATGTGCACCATTGATTCATGACTGCCTCGCCACTTGAGGCTTGCGCTGCAAATGCTTGTATCCCCACTCCCTAGTATACAACACTAGAAAAGAGAATTAGAGTTTTCTTGTTGAAAGATTTGTACAATACAGTTTGAAGTTCTTCTATTGAAAGAGAATTAGAGTTTTCTGTGCACCATTGAAAGATTCCTAAAAGTGCTCTAAAACTATCAAGGGTAGCTCGATCCTAAGTATAAAAATTAAATTGTAAGCAACACAACACCACTATTTTGTATTATCCCAAAATTTTAATTATAAGTTATGAACAATTATTCTTTTTTAACACATCACCACTATTTCAATTTTGACGGCAGAATACTCATACTCTATAGCAAGCCTATCTTCACTGGTAACAGATCAAGGCACATGCACAATTGCTGGCACAACCAATTTACACAACTATTTCTCAGTTTTTATCTAATTTTGTGCTTGTGCCAGAAAATGGTAAAAACCAGTAAGCAAATTGGCATATTAATGATGTGCAAGTAAACAAAGATCTCACCCGTTAGTTCGATTGCAAACATCACAAGAAGTTAAGAAATCAAGCGATAACTACACTGACACAAATCCTACAATAGTTCATTGTTGTGCCAGTGCCTCTACACATCACAGTCCAGTAAACATAACCTCTCCAATAAAGCAAATCTCACCACACAGCAATCCAGCCATCACTGAAAGCAAAGCTTAATAAACATATCACAAAGAGTCCAAAAATACAAACACAAACTAAGTTATTTGCATACTTACCTGTAATAAAGACATATTAATTCTTATGGCTCCTTGAGTAGTCTGAACCAGGACCTTACAATTGGAATTTACAATGAATACAAGATTTTAGCATCAGCATAAAGGTACTGACAATAGAGCAATTTGAAACGAAACCATGACCATAAAGCCCAAAATTTCAAAGTATTGATGACAGTCGAAGAGGAACTTACCTGAGATAAAGGTGCACACAATCTCTACAACAGTTTGAAAGGGTTGGAAAACTTAACAATTTCCAATAGTAACTATTTCCAACGGTAAACTTAAATATTTCATGGTAATTTGGATTATCTCCATCACTAATCATATTCCAACAGAAAAAGAGGCAAAATTTCTTAGACATCTGCTGTCATAGCAATGTTTCATCAGTTAATCAATGTGCAAATCTCAAATGTGCAAACCAGTCCAGTAAAGATCTAGCAAATTGTAATAAGAGGATGGTAATACCTGGTGGACAACAAAGCTAGAATTAGTACCAGCACCATTGATTTTCTTTCCTTGCACATACAACCGTCTTACAGATAGAACCATGTCCTTTGGGCACACTGCAATGACACTCAAGTTTATGGGGATATTGAGGCCGGTGAAAATTCATTGAAGACACATATTGAACTGTGCTCATTTCACACAGTATTTTTATCGAACACTTCATATGCATTGAAACTCACATCTAATAAACAGTATCGTAAAAGACCTGAGTACTAGAGGAATGCATTCAACAAAATTAAATACAAAATTAGAGAAAATATCTTAGATCTGAGTAGAGAATATATATACTTGAATTAGCCTTGGTGGAACCCCCGACCATGATCGTCCGAGCTGGCCATAGAGAGGCGACATGAAGCACGATGGGTGCCGCAAGATTGAACTAGCCGCAGTGAGGTGAGACAAGGCAAAGTATTATGGAGCACGACTAGGAGGTGGCATAGAAAGGCGGAGGCAACTAGATCAACAAGCGGCGTAGTGAGTGGCAACAACAGAGAGAAAATGAGCGAGTTACGGTTCTGGGTTAAAAAGAAATGAACTGATGGTGGCATTGGAAAATATTCAGATTTAGATACGAATTTTAGAGGGAACCAAGAGAGGGAAATGAAATTTTGGAACGATTTGGACAGTTCGCATAAGTCATTTCCGTGGAAAACTATCTCCGTGGAAGCACATGGTTATTTCAGTGGAATTGTACAGTTATTTCTGTGGATAAGTCATTTCCGTGAATCTATACACGGAAATAAAATAAAATAATCTAAAAACGATTTTATTTCCGTGAAATCTTGTTTTACCAGAGAAAAAATCTTTGCTAATCAGAGTAATATCAACAATTCTAGTAGTGTAATAAGTTAATAACGTACCGTATCGTTGCAATGTCGCTATGTTGTACTAATTTATATAGGTAATAGGTGAAATATAATTTACATGAAAAATATTAGGTGCCTCTGGCAGATCCTTCATCTTTGCTTTCACTGTCGTGTATTTCAAAGAGATATCTTAAAATATTGAACTGCATGAGATCTGTGTGCAGGAAAGTTAATAAAATAAGAAGAAAAAAGTGAATAAACACTGTATCAATTCTCTAACCTATAATAGATCCAGCAAAAAACTGAGATTTTTTATTAATAGAAATTAAATAAATAAAAGATAGTTAGACATAAAGATTGATCCCGAAGCTTCAAAAACAGAATGGTCCGGAGTTTCGAACCTTGGCTTATATATACAGAAGAGACGGTGCTTCCAACTCTGACCTATACTTGTATTTTTCGAACCAATTGTCTAATTTAAAACTGAAAACAAAGAAAAAGAATGGTGTTGTAAACACCGTCCTTTAGGTAAGATGTTATAGGTCGGGGTTGGCAATTCTGACTTATTTGGTTTTCCTCCAAAATGCAATAGGCCCTTCTCATCTCTCCCTCTTCACCATTTCTTCTCCCCTTTTCTCTTATTTAGCCATGGAGTAAATTTTTTGTTCATTTGTTAGAGTTTTCTTGTAGAAGACTTTGAAAAGAAGGTGGAAACACTAGGTTTGGTTCAGATCTACTCTCTTTCAAGGTAATTTTGATTAAATTCAAATTTAGGTTAAAAATGTAGAAAATATTGATAATTAAGTAGAAAATGTTGATAATAAACAACAAATTAGATGCAAAATGCTAAATGCACTCTTGATAAAATATTGGGACATTTGTGCATATTGGGTAATTTACAAAAAATATTGGATAATTTTTGCAAATTTTGCAAAAATTGCAAATGTGATACATATTATCGTAGAACTTTGCTACCATGGAGCAACATTGAAATTGGAAATAGTATGAAATACCAATTAACAAAGTTTGTATCAATAACTTGTGTTAAATGTATTATTGTAAAATTTTGCAACTACTCTATGAAATTAACAAATGTTGTGCCAATTTGCAGTGAATATAATGGATGAAGGTTATCCGCAAGTATTATGGAGCAACATAGGTCCTTCCAAATTCCAAATAAGGTAGTTTAAAAATACAATTTAATTTTTTATTGAGCATCTTCTTTTTTTTTTTTATTAGTATGTGTGAATTATAAACATACGTAATGCAATGTAGGAGGATTTTGTTATGAGGGCAAACACACACCTGTCTGACATACGATACCACCCAAGAATGGCCCCTACTTTAAAACAGTTAGGCCTCTATCAATTGGCAAAGATCTGTAATGATTGTAAATTAAAATTAGATAGGGCCATGATATGTGCTTTGGTCGAGCGATGGAGACCAGAGACTTGTACCGTTCATCTTAAATTCAATGAGATCAAAGTTACTTTCGAGGATGTTAGTTGCTTGTGGAGCCTATCTATTCGAGGTAAATTTAAAATAATATATATTTTATGCATATTTTGTATTAAATGGAATTGTATTAATTATTGAAATTTATACTTACTTGCACTTGTGTAATTCATAGGTTAGCCCATCACTTGACATAGTGATGACGAGTGAGCGATCTAGTTTATGATTGTTTGAGAGTTGATCCAGCCTTTCCAGATGGTCCGCCGGAATCTGGACCTTGGAAGTTCAAGATCACTAATTGCGACAAAGAGAACGAGGGTCTGAGATATTCCGGATAAATAAAATTAAGAACCTCATTCTTTATTTATATTAAATACAACAAATTATGTTTAGCTCTAATTATACTTACCATTATAACATATATCATTTAAGATTAGCTTGGTTGTAGAGTACATTCGTAGCGTTATCAAACGATGCAGATGATGAGACGGTTGCACAGTACATCCGAGCATATTACCTCGATTTGCTCGGCTCGGTCATGTTTCCTGACACAAGCGGAGGTGGAGTACCTGCCATGTTTCTCCAATTTCTACACAATTTGGAGGATCCACCTGAGTCAAATTGAGGTGGTGCAATCCTCGCTTGCTTATATCGTGATTTATCTCGAGCTTGCTTAGCGGATACTGATTCTTTTGCGGTCATGGACTCGACTATCACTCGAGCGATCAGCTGCTCGATCTGTTCATTCTCCCTTTGGAGATGATTTTCTTTATTGATAATAATTATTCAATATAATTACATCTACTATGTTTTTTTTACATATTATCAATATATTCCTTTAAATTAAGTGATGACTTGAATGCGAGGAATGCGTACATTATTTGTTAGATGACCAAGCATTGTTGGGCGAACAATCTATGCTGTAATATCAACTTACATAGTCCTTCGAATCGACATTTTTAAATGATAACACTGCTAAGACGTGATTGCATGGAATACTGGTTAGTTGTGGTTTTTGGCATTGACATGTGGGTACCTCTTTAGATGGAAATGACACTTCGTATTTCACCTCTCCCCAATGTCCCTGAAATTAAACATAAATTAGAATATTTTTTTAGGAATTTTCGTATTAGAGCTAGTCATTGATAAAGCTAAATTATGCATGCATTTATCTAGGGTTAAGTGTATAATTTAAGCCAAGTTTAGCATAATTTAGAGTCCAATAAACAAGTTTTTTTTACAAAAAGAGTTCAAGTCACTACCTTGCAGTGTTTTAATGCAAAACAAGTATTTGGAGAAAAATGAACACAATAGAAGGCTTCAGAACAAGCTAGGAATCAAGATGACACAGTTTGACCATCTACCAGGTCAATTGCGATCGCAATCAACCTCTACAGATAAAAAAAATAGCAAATGCACCTTGTTTGCGGGTGTAAGGTACATCATTGCCGCCGCAACACAAGTTGCAATCCACACCAGAGTGCAGTTCCTATTTCCAACACAATTGCGAGCGCAAGCCAATTGATTGTGACCGCAATGGATGTTGGCAAAGCACAACACAAGTATGGTAGTTTCCACCTCTACTCAATTGCGGCCGCAATAACTTGTATTGCCCCCGTAAGACATCATGCAGAACGTGGCAAAGATGTGTTAACTCCAATTCACAGTTATGTTGCGGCCGCAATAGAAGTCATTGCCACTGCAAGAGACATGCACATAAGCACAAATTAGTAGTTTCAAAAGTCTGTTTTTAGAATTTTGCGTCCCTATAATTTTGTTTTTAAAATTAGTCCTCCTTTGAAAGAAACTAACAAATTTGTTGTCGATACATCAATTTAAAATCTTTCATGAGTCATTTTGCATATACTTTAGCAATAATATATGTTTACAACCATTAATATTTAGCAAAATGAGATATGTAATCCTAATTGGCTTTAAATAGATTTAAAAATCATGTCTAAAATCTATAATAGGACGTATCTTAATAAACCTACTCATCCTATATATATTTATATATTAACTAATAGCAACTTTAATTTAAATAAATTAATTTTCATTAGTTAATTATATATACATATATATATATGTATGAAATATAGATTTCATTTATATATATAATAAGTAATAGGGACTTTAGTTAGAAGGAACTAATTTTCAATATCTAAATACATATTTTTAAATCCCTTTTGTAAATTTTTTAGAAAATTACTAAGTATTATTATACTAAATTTATTCTTAATTGGAAATCTTTTAAAATTTATCATATTTATATTTCATTTATTAGCCTTAAATAATAATTAAAGATAATAGCCAAATTTTATACTTAATTAAGATAAATATAGTATTATTTGGTAACTATATTAATTATAATTATATATGACCTAACTTATAATTAATTATAGCTACTTCTAAAATCAAGATTTGACAATAATTTTGATTTTACAGATCAGGGCACAATTCAAGATAACTAAATCTGGAAATTCTGAAAAATGACACAATTTCCTTGCTTTCTGTCACAAAGAATTTTTCTTTCGCCCGCAAAGGGTTCCCTGTCGGTTCAAATTATTTTTTCCATGTTTCATGGAGTCTTGCGGGCGCAAGAAATAATTTTGCTATCGCAAAGAATCTCTATCAAGTTAATTTTAGTTTGCAATCCACAAAATAGCACAATTCACAACCTTACGGCCGCAAAAATAAGCCTTGCAGCCGCAAGGCACCTGTCATTTCAGTTTTGATTTGGTTCTAAACAACTTGCTTACAGCCGCAATGTCATATTTTGCGACCGCAAACTGTCATGAAATTTGTTTCGAATTTTGAGTCCAAAATTGTTGCATATTTTCATAAAATTCAACTTTATTTGCATTGAACATTAGTAAATCAAAATCTTGAATAATGTTTATTCAAAATCGTATAAAGGCGAGTAATTTGATAAAATTTAAGATTTCAATTTAAAAATATCTAACATAATAAAGAGGCAAATACAAAATAGATCAAATCCTTTTGTAACAATATAAATTCGATATAAATTTCTGAAATAATCAAATATCATAAATCTCGACAAGAAGGTGGCTCTGATACCACTTGTTGGTGCAACTCAACTAGGTAGAGCCAAATAAAATACCGAAATCCTAATTAACAATTGCAATTAGAACTTCGCGCAAGATTTAAGATATAAATAAATAAGCGAAATCATTACTTACTTTCCATCTTTACAACCTCTCGTCTTTTGCCACTCAAGTAAATCTAAGAAGTCGTTGAAGACGGTTGGACATCACTTCGGTATGGTCACTAGCATATCCTTCCAAGCAAAAACCGGTGCTCTTTCTTTTCTTCTAAGGTCACGAATCAACAAAGAAGTAACTATCTTTAATTGGAGAGGATAGAGGAGAGCCCAACACATGTGCCCTTAACACACCGATATTGCTTGGATACTCAATGCTTAAATACTAATGATAACGCATCTTGGAGAGATACAATCATCAATAATAAATATTCTATAAAATAGTTGATATCCAAATTCTCTTCAAATCATTTTCAAAATGTGTGTATTACTGCTGTAAACACGCACACAAAATTTGGTACTATTTGGAACACAAGTCAGAAAGATATCAACAAAATAAGACAGGGATTTTGCCTTTCGGTCTAGTCTCTTGCGGCCGCAAAAGGGTTCCTTGCATCCGCATGTTACTTGAGCTAAAAATAGGCAGGAATTTCTCCCAGTCTCTTGCGGCCGCAGAAGGACTCTTTGCGATCGCAAGTGACTTGAGCTGAAATTTTGCAAATTTCTTGCCAGGTTTATCCTAGTCAATTACAGCTGCAAATGGGCTTTCTTTGCTACATCAAGACACTTGTTGATTGGTCTGTTTTGTTTGGGCTATTAATCCAAACAATATTTCAAACTTTACATTAACACCAACATTAGTTAAATTAGTCATAATTGGTCCATCAATAATTATAATTAATTCACTTTTAATTCTATATGTATTTGTATTCAAAATCTTAACGCAATACGTATTATATTATTGTTTCAATTAATCACATTTATGACATATCATATATTACCCCTCGTAATATTAATGATAATTTTTTTATATATTAATCATATAATAGTTAGTCCAAATTTTATTTATTGAATTTGGCGTATCAAAATTCCAAAAGTATCTCATAACACTTCATTATTTTCATTATATTTTCTACTTATTTAAATTTTGTGTCATTTACTATCATTTATATATGTGCCAAAGCCAAACTAATGTATAATTGGCAATACATAGACGTTGTAAGTGTATATATAGGTGTGGTTGGGAGACCGCACGTGTAACTTTTGAATCTCTTTGCAGCTTGTTGAATACATACAATTATTATATGCATAAACTTGTAAGGACTAAGGAGCACACATGTAAAGCAGCAAAATTGTTGAGGGGACCTGCACCTATGTACATACGCTTTATCAAGGCTCTGAAATCAAATGGCTTTAGTAGATTTGTAAATTCTCTCCCAACTCCCAATGCATACGTCACCAAATTAAAGCAGCACAAATCACACAATTCCAACCAGCCTGACAAAATGAATTTAGATTTCTTACGTACTAGGCAGATTTTTTTTATCAATAGAAATTATATTAATTAAAATTATTAAAACAGAAAGATTATTTTGAATCCATTAAAGATAGATATGCCAACAACGTCGTTTCTGTTTTTGAAAGATTAAGAATATTTTTTCTGTTTTAATACTATTAATTAGTATAATTTCTATTATTGAAAAACTGCTTACTGAGCCCCCAAAATTTTACCCCGTTTTAATTATATTCTCAAATGTATGTTCATGTTAATTAATAGATGTTGAAAATCAAAGATAGATAATATTAATTGTACTCCAAATAAAAGGTGGTGGGGTTCAAAAAATTCTGCCTTCAGATCTGTTGTATTAGCTATCTTTTTTTTAAAGATGTATTATCTAATTTTTCCAAGGCATGTATTAGTCTAGAAACATCTGTATATAACAGTTTCCATAATTTAATATATTGGTCAAAGAGGGTGCATTTGACATGGAGCCCACCTCCACAGCCCAAAAGAGAAGAGAGTGCAATGTAAAGCTCCTCTTCTCTCTCTCTCTCTCACACACACGCGCGCACACGCACTGACACCACACACACATTCTCTCTATCATCAAGGGAATAGATGCTTCCCTTCTTTGACAATCAACTGAGATTCTTCTCAAAACATCTACAATTCTTCACGAGTTTTATGTCTCAACTCTCAAGTCCTCTAGTTACAAAAGAAGTATGCAAGATGCAATTGGAGCTATTGTGAGCAGACCTGCAGACGGCAGCTTCTCATTTGACACAATGTTATTAAGCATTTGTATAACAAATGATCAAAAAGCTTTTTAGATTACGAAAATATTCTATGCTTTTAATTAATTGAGTTAAAAACACACATGAATGTTTACCCGGTATCACCGGTCGTTCCATTCCAAATAGTGTCGAATTAGAGTTTAGAGATGTCATCCGATGCATGTAATAAAAGGGGATTAGGGAAATCCCATGCGTATATTTATCTCATCCGATAATTAATTGTTTGTCTCGAGCTGTTGACTTACCACGTAATTAACTAATCACATACCCCTCTTGGAATCCAAATTAATTATCCACGTGTAAATCAAAGAAGAGCGTCAAGTTAACCTATATATCTAAAAGTAGGTTGATATTAATTAGGACATTGTATATGTTCCCTATTAATTAACCGTCCCAAGCGAAAGACAATTAATTTTTGTCTAGGATCTATAGTGCTTTGTAAAATCTTTTTGGAAGGACGAGAGCTGCCCACAGAAAATGTTTTACTAAAAAATTTACATTAAGCCTCCATCATTATTAGAATCAGGAGAATTTTAGAACATTTTATTAGCGTGCTAGTTTTAGTACGCATGTAGTCATGTTAGATTTAGAGACGTCCAAGTATAAATAACAAAGATGGACCACACACTATTACATAATTGGTTTGTTATAGCGGCTTTATAAAGTCTATTATAACAGTCTTTGGGCAGTATAATAGGAGGCTGCTAAAAAATACAGAAAGCCCGCTATAATAGGTGCAGTCTATTATAGCGGACATTATAGAGAGTCCGCTATAATAAATACCAATTATAGCGGACCCTGAGTAAATGTCGCTATAACAGGTCTAGCTATTATAGCAGCCTTTACAGTAGGGTCGTTATAACTGCAATCTATTATAGCAGCCTTTCTGCAAGGTCCGCTATAATAGTCTTTAAATAATATTAAATCACACATGTCTGTTATAGCGGGATTTTTGTAAAGTCAGCTATAAATTTATTAAATCGTACATTTACGTGTACGTACGTATTCGTGAGAACAATTAGGGAAATACCGAATCGAATTCTCTGCAAATACTAGATTGCAACTATCGTATGTCCACTAATCCTAAATGAGACAAAATGTTCAAAGAGCAGTTCCAAACGGAGACTATTTGAGATTAATCCCTATTGGATTAATCACGAATTAACGGGTAACGACCTAAATCAATTTATTTGCCGATATTTTGGTCCTATATGACAATACCGAACAAAATTTATGCAATGCATGCAATTAAGTTAATATTCATACACGTCATCAATTTCATAAGAATTTAAAGATTGAAATATATATACAATGAAATTAACCTCAATAAATTTGAAGAAAACTCCGATGATGTCGTGCTACAGTGCTTCTGTATGCCTCGACCTCTCCAAGCGTTATTATAAATGAAGTTAGGCAAAAAAAATTGAGTTTTGGAGGTGTAAGATGTATTAATGGTGTAAGGGTATTAATGTTGGCTTGTGAAGGAAGGAAGGATCTCAATTTGGCGCCAAGGAAATGGAGAAGAAAGAGAATTGGCGCGATGCTGAAATAATGATCTAATACATATTATAGCGAACTTTCAGTAAACACCGCTATTATAGCGGAATCTGTCAAGAATCCGCTATAATAGGCTATTATAACAGATACCCCTTAAGAACCGCTAAAACAGAGGGGCCTATTATAGCGGGTACACTAAAATGGCCGCTATAAAAGAGGAGCCTATTATAGCGGCTACACTAAAAGGGCCGCTATTAAAGTTCTGGAGATATTTTGCAAGGTTTATTATAGCGACAGTTTGTAAAGAGTCGCTATAATATATTTCAAGAAAATTTTCAAAACGCCACTGAGAAGCTATTATAGCGTCATTATCAGTTATTCGGTGTAATAGAGTTATAACAGTCTCTTTCTGTAGTAGTGACGTATGTTTCTAATTACACGTAAGTCACATATATTGTTAGTTAAATATCTAAATAAGTGCTAAATTTAGTGGTAAATTTGACATAGAAATAAAATTAACATTGTACCAACACTATAATGTATTAATGTCCATAATTTGAATTACGGTCGAAACAATGATATGTCGGGTCGACAAAAGGAAATTCTGAATGATATTTTGGGTTGACTGACTGAGAAAAATTTAAGTCACCATCGACTACAGCATGTGACATGTATTCTTGTTTACAAATCTTTTAATTAATTACAAAGAAAGCTAAGTGCTAATTTGGCGAATTTTGGAATCAGTGCTGATATATGCTTGATTACCACTGGATAAGTGTTTTGCCATCATTGCGTTGCCCAATCGAATTATTTCCAAATGGTAGACAATGGTAGCTTAGATTTCAAGCGCATTTTCAAGATGCTGTCAAAGATGCTTTTTATTTTTATTTTTTGGAAGTATTGCAATTTGGCCCGTGCGACGATTTATTTTCCACTATAACAGAAAAAACATTTAATAGCCTCATTTTATAGCGGATCAGAAAAATGTCTGCTATTAAATGTTTTTATAGCAGATTTGAAAATGATACAGCTATAAAAGACAAGTTTTAATAGCGAATGTGAACCATGATCCGCTATTAAAGGTCTTTAGCGGACGACTCCTACAGTCCGCTATAAAATATCTTCTCTCACGGATCACCATTCAACTCTCATCCAGCCGTTAATTTTTGTCAATCCAACGCTCCAAAAAATCGAACGCTACCACGGATCAAGACACCATTTTTCTTCCAAAAAAATTATTCTCTATATAAACACCAACTCTTCATCATTCTTACTTCACAGAAATCTTTCCTCATTATTCCTTCTCCGGCAGAAATCTTCTCTCATTCGATCTCCTTCCACAAAAATCTTCCCTCATTTTATTTTCATCTTTCAAATATTATTGTAAAAAATATATATGGGTTTTGAGTATTACTGTAAAAACTTTTTTTGACAACTCGTTTAATTATTACTGTAAAATTAAGTTATTTCATATGATCATTTAAAAATAAAATTAGACTGTTCAAAATCATATTACAGCTAATATACAAAGAAAAGTAAATTAAGCAACATGCATATTTGCAAATATTTAAAATTTATTTTAATTATATATTACGAACGAATATTTCTGCAAAAATATCTATCAAATCAGTCAATTTTTGCAATAAATGCAAAAGCTGGTTGACAACAAGTTTTTTTATTTCGGAATCTATTACAGACTTTAGTAAATGTTCGCTATTAAAAGAAATCTTTTATAGATGACTTTTACTCAAGTTCTCTATTAAAAATCACATTTTATAGCGAACTTTAACAAAAATTCGCTATAAAATATCATCTTTTATAGCGGACCCTTCAACCTTTAACACCCCTCCCTCCTCTTTAATACCTCCCTGATAGTCCTCTATTAAAAACCATTTTTTCACCGCTATTATAATTAAGTCTTATTTGTAGTAGTGTTCAATATACGCCCAACTCATCAAGGAACACATTTTTTTAAAGTTTACTCGTTTTATATATGTATTTCCGTTGAAATTACAAGGGAAATAGATGCTAATTTCTGCAAACAAAAACTTTCAGTTTACTATTTTTTTTTATTGTGAATATGACTTTTTAATATGTGTACGCACACTCAAATAGTTTGTTAAAAGTGTATACGCACAGTGAAATAGTGTTCTCCAAACGGATCGTGTCAGGAATCCGACCCGGACAGATCCACGGATATCACGGGTTGGGTAAGCACGAGTCTGCAGTGAAAAGGGTCAACCCGACCAGTGATAAATCCGGGCGGGTCGGGCATGGGTCCCGCCGTATTTTTTCAAATTAATTTTTCTGCTGATTTTTTTTATTTTTTCGAATTTTTTTATTTTTTTTTGAATTGTTTGACTTTAAAATGATATTTTTTCAGCTGATTTTTTTTCGATTTTTTTTTATTTTTTCGAATTTGTTTGATTTTTTTTTAATTTGATTTGACAAAAGGTGACAAGGGCCATCATGGGTCTGTCACGGGTTTGGCGGGTCGGATCCCACGGGTCGGGTCTGAGGGCGGGTCCACGGGTCGGACACGGGGCGGGTCGGGCACGGGTCCGAGTGGGCACGGGTTCGGGCGGGTCTGGGGATTTTTTGCCTATCCAATCCGCTATAGATCCGTGGATCCGCCAACCACGAATCAGGTCGGGTCAAGCACGAATCAGACATAAACGGATCTGCGGGCGCCGGGCGGGTAGACCTGCGCGGATATTTTCAATATTCTAAAGTGAAATAGTTTGTTAATACTTAATAGTAAGTACTAACTTCAAATCTTCAATGATATACATGTACTAGCACAGCACCTTGTGCAACTTTTAGTAATTGCAACAGTACGTAGCCGTGCACTGCTATATTGTACTCATGCATAAGCAGTATGCATATGAATTTGAATATGCGGAAATATGTTTAAAAAAATACGAAACACAAAAATTATATTAAATTAAACATGTTTATTTTCGAAGAATCTCGGGTGGTTGATACTCCGGTTGAGTTGATGATACATTACCCCTTGTGTTTCTTTATTTAGTGAATTTGTCTCAACTTCACTTTGTGCAACCTCTTTTGGAGTCTCTTCATTCAAGATATTTGCCTCGCTCTCGACTTGTTTACTTTGTGATCTATCATCGTCTTCTTCATTAACTATAATTATTTCTTGCATATTCTCTTCAACGTATGGAGCTTCTTGAGTAGGATGTTCATCATCAGTTGTTGATTACTTGTACAACATCAACTACCCTCTCAACCATATTAGTAGTACCTTCATTAAACTTAACATGGATAGATTCTAAAATAATTTTAGAGTATGGTAAATACACTCTATAAATTCTACTTTTAGATGAATAACTTACAAAAAATTTCTCTTTGAATTTTCGATCAAATTTACCTTAAGTTTAATGATTGGTGTAGAACAAAAATTTTGATCCAAATATCTTGAAATATGAAATGTTGGGCTTATAAAATTTCCAAATTTCATAGAAAGTTTTGTCGATCAAGGGTCTAACAAAGACACAATTAATAATCTTGTAAGTGGTATTAACTGCTTTACCCCAAAGAAACTTTGGTGACATATACTCGTTCAACATAGACTGTGCAAGTTCTTGGAGGTTACGATTCTTCCGCTACACAATACCATTTTGTTGTGATGTTCTAGGTACTAAAAATTCATGTCTATATCCATTTTTATAACAAAAATCATAGAATTTAGGGTTCTTAAACTCTCCTCCATGGTCGCTTCGGACTGTGACAATTTTTTCCTCTTTTTCATTTTCAACTTGTGAGCAATATTCAATGAAGTACTCACAAGCTTCCACCTCATGTTTCAAGAAATTAAACCATGTGTACCTACTAAAATCATCAACAATAATAAAAACATATTTTCTTGGCAAAGCTTGATACATTTATCGGTCCAAATAAATTCATGTGTATTAGTTCAAGTGGTCTTTTGATAGAAATTTGATCTTTTGGTTGAAACTAGACTTAGCTTACCCTTCATACATGCCTCACATACACTATCGAAAGTGACCTTAGAGACGGGTAATCCGCGTACCAATTCAAGTTTAACTAGCTTTTTGATAGAATCAAATGATGTGTGTCCCAACCTTCTATGACATAGCCAAGAAATTGGATTCATGGCTCATTAAGACAAATCTTACCAATATCAAAGTGGTTAATATGAATATAGTATACATTATTAGTTTTTTTGGTATAGATCAATTTGTTGGTGTGGTTAAGGTATAATGAACATTCTTTGACATCAAACTTTAGATAAAAACCATAATCACAAAGCTTACTTACACTAAGCAAGTTGAAATTCAAACCATTCACTAGATAAACACAATCAATTGTTACATGAATGTTACCTATGATACCAATGCTAATAATTTTACCTTCGCGCTCATTACTTCCAAATGTCACATAGCCCACATCATACGGCTCAAGAGTTTTAAAAACTAGTTTATTATTTGTCATATGGTGCGAACAACCACTATCAATTATTTAAGAGTAATCTTTATATGATGAGGTCAAACATGCCTATTGGTGTTTTAAAAGACATGTAATTACCAATTCAAAGTCTTTTCGAGTTTTTCACTTCAAAACTAGAGGTTAAATTAAAAATATATTTTTACTTAATAAGTTTTGGAACTCAAATATTAAACTCTTTATGCTTGGTTCTTTTGAAAGAACACTCAAATTACATGTGACCATGATGGTTACAATAATTGTAAGCAATTTTAGAATTATTAGATGTTCAAACTAATTCATTTGGGCATTCAATATGAGGAGTTTCAATTTTCTTCTCAAACTAAGATCTCTTGTAGTAAAATCTTTTATGTCTTAACTATCTTTTGAGGCTTATGTATATTGGTAGGATTAAAATGTCTCTCTTTCTCAATGATTTTGAACTTAAGTTTCCATTGTTTCCTAATTTATGGTTATTGCAAAATGTAAACCTTTTGCTAATCTGAAGTCATGATTATGTCTTTTTAGTCTTGCCTTGGTGCCTCTTTGCTTGTATTTCTTTAGTTTACTAATAACACCATTCAAAGAATTTTCCTTTGTAACAACTTGTTATACACACTGAGGTTCAAAATGACTTAACTTGGACTCCAACAAACTTACTCTCATTAAGAGCTCCTTAATTACTTTATTAATCTTATCCAGACACATAATAGCTTTGTCATATAGAACTCGTAACTCAAATTCATCATAGATAGTTTGGTCATCATATAAAGACTTATTATTCTTGGTAAATGACTTACAATTCAAGTCATTTGAGTTTAGATATATCTCTACTTGATCATCAAATGATGTGGAAGCTATTTCCTTTATCATTGATGAACTCCTCATTGATCTTTGTGAAGATTTTTTACCACCACTTGTTCTAGCTCTCCTTTATAATCTCCTTTTATTTTTCGTCTTTCACCATTGTTGCCTTCCTTTTCCTCCAAGGTGGTTTTGATTTCCTCATTATGCAAGGCAATATTTGAATCTAAGATAATAGAACTATTGTCTTTACTAAAAGCATTATCAAGCCACATCTCATAAGAAAAATATGCATCTACAAGATTCTCCAATTGACTCTTCTACATAATTCAACAAGAGATTTATATCATAACCATTATCCCTTATTCTAATTTTAAAGTCATTGGAGGTATTAAAGGTGTCTTTATCAATTGTGTAATGTGGTTCAGCTACTCAAGGCCTACATCCACGAGATCTCTGGTTCCACATCGAACCGAAATAACACTATAATCGCAAAGTGTTTTACAAAAATGGAGCATATCCAAAAGGCTCCAAGATCCTTGCAACGAGCAACACCAAGCTTGTAAGGTATAACAAAAGGCTATGATTGATAACACAACTCGAAGCAAGAATGATTTGCTTGACAACACAACTAGGATCAAACAAATCCTTGTATAGACTACATATTAGACAAGGCAGTAGAACAAATTAGCTCGAATAGATTATTAGATGATTAGACAATGACTATCCTAAACTCTCTGGTTCAGATGCTTGTTGGAGAAGACTTTTGTACTCTTTAAGTGCTTTTGAGTGCTTGTAAACTTGAAGAATTGCTTTCTTGTTCTTCTGAAAAGAATGTGATGTATATATAGGCAAATGACTTCCAAACTCTTGAATTATTCAATCTATGTTTCAAGCATTACCAAAATTGTGCAACCTTTTACAGAACATTAGGAACTTGTTTTAACGGTTTGGTCAATTTCCAAAAATACCCTTGATCTTCTCTACAGCTGACTCTTGTGACCTCTTCAATAAGAATTTGTTATAACAGTTTGGGATCCGTTATAACAGTTTGTGACCCGTTATAACAATTATGGGAAGTGTTACTTTAGTCGATTTTCAGTACTTAGTCGATTTTCTCAGCTCCAAATAATTCTGACTTGTGGGTTCTCTTGCCAGAGACCCATTGTAATGGTCTGGGACCCGTTGTGATGCTTTCTAACCCGTTATGACAGGTTCTTCATGCATTATTGTAATGCAAGACTCGATTTTCTTTTGTTTTGCTTGCTTCTTGCACCATTGTGCTTGTCTTGACTTGTACATCACATTTGTGACATTTTCATAGGTCAATTGTACGTGTTTTAACCTGCACTCATCAAAACTAAACGTGTGCAAAGATTAATATTGTTGTTGTTTTGCAAATATCAAATCAAGATGAGCTCAAGCCAACAATAATCAGTATGAATATGTATTTGAATATGTGGAAACATGTTTAAACAAATACAAAAGACACAAATTGAATTAAATTATTAAGATAATTTTAGTCATAAATGCGAAATTTCACTAATAAAGTTGTTTAAGAGTAAAGCTAACGTGTTCTTAAGCTCATCAAGAGAGTTGGTGAGCTTAACTGAAAAAATTGATTAAATCGACCTCAAACCATAAATTCGAACTGTTTAAACCAATCTACATCACATGTGGTGCATTTATTTATCAAATTTATAATTTTTTAATTCATTTGATACAAAGTCAAGCAATCAAAAGTTTGAAGGTTAATAAATAATTTTCGTACATTCATTTTTTGTTTTATATTGACCGCTTGATTTTATATCAATTGAATTCGAAAATTTACAAATTTGATATGTAAATGTGTTACATGTGATGTAGATCGTTTTTAACGGTTCAAATTTGTTCTTTGAGATCGGTTTAATCATTTTTTTTAGTTAAGCTTACCAACCTTTTTCTTGATGAGCTTAAGAAAACGCTAATTTTACTCGTTGTTTAATCTTATATTTATGAAATTGCATATGTCATATTTTAGTTTACACGTCGAACATGATAATTTTTCTTTATAAAATTAGAGTATGTTGTTAAACTAATATCATTTACATGCCCTTATGCATCCAATCATGTACTGCAAACATATTCGGATCCATATATGCAATTCATGCTACAGCATTTTAAAACATTGCTTATAGTAAACTTAATTGCTTCCAATACCACTACTATAGATTTGATTTTTAAAACCGATCAAATATGACCTTTAAAAGCAGATATAGAGCCAATATTATAGAAGGGATTGTTAAAAGTTCCTGCCACTCGCTTTTAAATATTGAAATCTAAGTATGCAAAAGAATTAGTCAAATGCTTTGGTGTGGAAGAAAGCAAGCCAATGAAAACTCCCATTGCAACCAACATTCGACTTGGAGTTGATGAATGTGGAAAACCGGTAGACATCTCACATTATCGAGCGATCATCAGAAGCCTTCTTTATCTAACTACAAGTAGACCCGACATCATGTTTGTCGTATGTCTTTGTGCACAATTCCAAGCATCTCCAAAAGAATCACACATGGTAGCCGTTAAGATGATCATACGATATGTTAAAGGTACAATTAACTTGGAAATATGGTATGGTAGAACCACCAAACTTGACTTGATATGATACATTGATGCGGACTTCGCCGGTGACCGAGTAGATAGGAAAAGTATTAGTGGAACTTGCCAATTCTTAGGTGAGTCTTTAGTATCATGGTCTAGTAAAAAGCAAACCTCGGTTGCCATCTCCATGACAGAAGCAGTGTATATAGCCACCGATAGTTGTTGCATCCAAATTCTATGGATGGTGCAAACTCTTAAGGATTATGATTTGAATTTCACCAAGTTACCAATTATATGTGATAACACTAGCACCATTATGATGTCTAAGAATCCAATTGCTCATGCTAGAACCAAGCACATAGTCATTAGGCACTAATTTCTTAAAGACCATGTGGAAAAGGGAAGTATAGAGCTTGTATATATTAACACTAAAAAGCAAATTGCGGATATTTTCACAAAATCTCTTGATGTTAACCAACACATTGAGCTAAGATTTAAACTAGGAATGATTGAGATAGCAAATTAAAATGCCTCTTGATGATTATTGCTTTCTATTGCTCCTTTATATTATGCCTTCAATTATTCCCCTATGTTTAATTGGGAAATCATATGAATTGTGCTTTATTTGTAAATATTATTTCATTAAGGGGGAATATTAAATTGCTTGACTTGTATAATTGTATATGTATTAAAATTCAGGGGGAGTATATTTGTTTGAGCCTTTTGCCTTAATTTGCAAAAAGGGGGAGAAATGAAAGATGCTCATCACTTGATATGCACATCTCAATTGGTTTGCAAATTGCCAAAAGGGGAAGTTTGTTGGATTAAACTCATCTCTTGTTTGACCATTTGCAAAACACATAAAGTACTAATCTTGCACATTAAGTTTTGGTGAAGATGCAAGTTAAAACAGGTACAAACCAATGTCAAACATACTCAAACATGCCCTGGACAAGTCAAGACATAGTCAAAGCATCAAGGAAAGGCTTCAAGACTCAAGACAGAGCACATCGTTACCATAACGCTTGATAACTCATTATAACGGGTCTCAAAGGCGTTATAACGAGTGCCCAAGGTGTCATAATGCCTCAGTAGGAGAGAGAAGGAGCAGGTGCTGGATTTTCCCGAGACAAGCGTTACTGTAATGCTCCAGCAATGCGTCACAACAAGTTGCCATCTATTATAACGCCTCAGCCAAGCGTTGTAACGAGTTGCTAGAAATCTGGCCCACAAGTCAGTAGCAGAAGGACAAAGAGGGAATATGCTCAAGGCATTATAACACCTTCCCAACTCGTTATGGAGGATCCTGTAATGCTATGTGTTAATTTCATAGATCCAAGATCCCAAGAAGTGCTTAGCCTATATAAGTGATGCAGAAACGAACCAGAAGATTATCTAAACACTCCTGCAAGCTTCCCAACAGTAATTGAGCACTAAAGAGAGCCTTATGCAAGTCTTCTCCAGCTATCTAACCTTGAAAGCAATTTGGATAGCTATTATTCTCTTATTGTCTATTCGAGAACATAAATTTTAGCTAATTGTTTAACATTTGGTGCACCATATTTGTATTGTCAAGTGGTGCATCTCTGTTCTTGATTGTGTAGTCAATCGGACCTTGTTGCGGTGTATTGAGGTGTTGTCCTGTGCATCGATTTAGGAGAAGAAGATTGGCTTACTTGTGTTAGAAGAAGTCAAATATCGTCTCCGTCTCTTTATAAAAAATACTTGATTATAGTGAAATGGCCCAGAAAGAAGATTTATTCCGGAAGACCCGTGGACGTAGGCCTAATTTCTTTGGATAGGTCGAACCACGTTACATAGCGTATTCACTTGTTCTCAATTGCTCCCTCTTCACACACTCTCTCTCTTTAGCTATTTGATCTCAATTTTTGTGATTTGCTCAATTAGTTCTTGAAATTGCTTGTTCTATTACTTGACTAGGTGATTAAGGTCTAAAAGATTTAAATTGAATTGTAATCGTTGTCGCATAATTGATTTGACCTTAGTCTTGCGCATTAGCAAAAACCCCCATTATATTCTAACAGTTAAAGCTTCTTTCGATATAGTGTACTTTGTTCAATTGTATTGATACTGAAATAAGGGATAATATCTAATTGGGAAGGGATCAAATGTCCATAGTCATTGGTGTCCATCATGCTTACATTTTATTCAACCTTAAATTTTAAAATGTAAAACGTTAAATAAATTTTAAATCATCTGAAATATATGTCTATACAAATTATAAAGTTTTAATTCACTTCGACAGTCATCAAGAGAGACGGTTAAATCATCTAATTTAGATCATTGATTTTGCTTGCTCTTGATGATTATTGAAATAAATTGAAATGATGAAATATTTTTTATATACAACATTGTATATATAAAATATGAATCCGGCTACCGTGATATGCATAGGTAGTGAGCATTCGTTATGCATTTTTTTCTTCGTTGAGTTGTTTTAATTAACACCAATTTTAGTAGGAAACCAAATTTTGTGATTTATAGAGCATTCTAGCTATTTTTTAAATATTTTTTAAAAACAGCTCTGAAGAGGTTTTTTTTAATATTAAGCATGGTTGTTTTTAAAAAATAACTAGAAAGCTCTAAAAATCATGAAATTTTATTTCCTACTAGATTTCAATATGAATAATTTATTGGCCAACTTAAATTGGAGTTAATTAAAGCAATCCAATAAGAAAAAACACATAGCACGAATGTTCACTTACTATGCATATCACCGTAGCTAGATTTATAAAATATTCTATCAATAATTTTAATATTTAAGGATTTAAAAGATATTTAATTACAATTAGTTTTATAGGCATTAATGTGACACCAAAGATCATGGCCATTGGATACCTTCTCTATCTAATTATTTAGCTCATTGCATAACTTTGTCTCATTGCTTAGTTTAATGTATAGTACCTTTTCATTACATGATATTAGTTACAAAAATAATCCTTGTATAACATTTGTAAAACGTTGATTTTCTGCACTACACAATCTAACAACCGAGACTACATTTCAGGTGATAGATCATGGATGCACACCATAGCCAATCATTGTGAGATGTTTGTTAATTGTTAGGTATGAAACCAAATATCATTTTCTAATAAACGGCCCCAATAAAATGATTACAGTTTGATAATTATAAGATTACGTTGATTATATAAATGGCTAAGGACACAAATAAACTTTTATATTTCCTTTTTCAAAAGTATTAATAGGGTTGTTAAAGAGACTTGTAGAAGTCTTTGCAAATCACTTTACTAATTACCTTTTGATTAATTATCTCTCTAATAGAAGGCTGTTCTAATTCCACTTGAGTAAAGACAAAGAACGGTTCATACTGGCCCATAATTTTCGTTTTTATCTTCTTCTTTCTCTTTTGCTCTTTCTTGTTTAAAGCACTAAAGGAAAGTATAAGTCTAAACAAGGTTAAACAATCTTTGTTGAAAAAAAAAAGCATATAAAAGTAAGGCCCAATTTACCATTCTTTTTCAATTTTCCTGTATATTAGATGGTTCTTTTTCTTTCCATGATTGTTTTGACTATATGCATTTCTAATTAGCCTATTTAGATTCGACATGAGCAATTAACTGTCCCTAGATGCTATCCCCTGATTCCGAATTCTGAAAGAGAGGAAGGTATATTAATGTTGGGCCCGGCAAAAAAAAAATGAGAAATAATGTTAGAGAGCTATTTGTAATTGATTCATTATTGAGATTGAATTGTATGCAATTGTTGTATATAATTTTTATATTGTTCAATTTAAATATTATTACCTATATACTATTAAAATATAAATTACATATAAATTATTAGAAGGGACAATTTTATGTATCTAGATAGGTGCTCTCTAAATACTTCACTCAATTCATATCGTTTGATTGTATTGAGATTCACACAATATATTTCAATCAGACAATACAAATTGAGTGGAGCACATAGTGAGCACCTATTTATGTGTACCTACGTTTTTTCCTTATTAAAAACATAAGGAAAAAAAACTTAGATACACCATAAATAAATTTATTGGGTACTCCCAATCAATCTGGAATGTTCGATCTTGATGTATGGTGTGAATCTTGATGTGTCTGAACGATGTGGTTAATTATGAGTATCCAGTGTACCCAAGCTTTTAAAAAACGTTTAACGGCCCTTAACGGTGAGGTGGTCGCTTAACGGTTTAACGTTAAAACAGAATTATACGAAAGTTAAATTAAAAAACGGCCAACCATTTTTTGTCTATTATTTATTTATTTTAGATCAAATTATGGTGCAAACATACACACTTTTTTCATATGTATGACTCTATGTAACTATATATTATATAATATATTTAACATTATTATTAGCATTGCTGTCTTTTTCATTGTTTAAAAATATGAATGATGTTATATGATATGTTTAATAATTAGAATTTAGAATGTATTTTATTTTGAAATGTGTATTTTTTTATAACCTCCACTATCTAATTGCGTAAGTTGTATCAACATAATAATATCTCATGTCAGTATCAATATAACACACAAGACCAGTGTACCCAAACAATCAACACATCATCATAACACTAGTAACTACCCGACTAAGCTCACAATAACTAATTCCAAGTTAATAAAATAGTAAACAAAAATGGAAAAACTAAATTAATTCAACAAGTTGACAAATCACCAAGTACTTTACAGTAAGCATCCAGCAAAAACACAAAGAAAAAATAAAAAAATAAAAAATAAAAAATGGCGTTAAAACGGCTTGATTTTAACAGATTTACACGGTTTAAACGGAGTTAAAACGGAGTTAAAACCGTTAAACTGCAGAAAACCAGTTAAAAACGTTTTTTCTGAAAACTTAACGCCATGACAAGTTTTTTCCGTTAAACCGGTTAAACTGAAGTTTAAACTCCGTTTTTTAAAAGCTTGAGTGTACCTATCTACAATGTACCTAAATTTTTTTTTCCAAAATATAACGTTCTTCATCTGAATTACAAAATATTATAAAAATATAAATTACATATTTAAGCCATTTTAACGTTAACATGAATAATAACTCATTTATTTGAACAATAAGATCGCTATGAATAATAACAGTCATATATTAACGAATTCTGATCTTAAAAAAAATAAGAATTACATTTATGACTTTGGTTTCAAAATTTTGACAGTCATGACTGTTGATTCTATTTTTCTGTGTTCAACGTTCAGACTAAACGCATGTGTGCACGACGCAAATCAAACGACAAAATGATTTAGTATGGTGCACGTTAAGGCAAAGTTGTGAACGCTACATCTGGATGCACGTTCAAATGCGGCGTTCAGACGTGACCGCAGATTTCAAATTACTTGATATTTTTTGCTTTGTCAACTCGATTGACCTCAGCTTCTGAACGTATGCGTCTAAAAAACACATCTGAACGTCAACACGAAAAAATATGATCATAGCTGTCAAAATTTTGAAACAAGATCATAAATATAATTCTTATTCTTTTCGAGTCAACAAAATAATTCTATATTAGCTTTCTAAAAACATGGAACAACCAATACGGTACGATTTGTCCATTTTCGGCATTCCGCCTTTGGATGCCCTTCATTTGTATATTTTAGAAGGAAATCAATGGTTTCGATCAAAAAGGGACTTAACCCTATATTTATTTTCGACTGTTTCTGGGATCATTATAGAGTTATAGTAATTAGTTATCACTTAAACGAAATGTTTGATCGGGGACTCTCTGTTTTCATTGGGCCAACATATACCTCACCTGGTTAAATTGGCCCAAAATGTCACTTCCAGGCCAGCCAGTTCGGACTCGGGTGAATCCTTATTGGGCTTGAAATTGGATATAGATCGCGATCAGATCCAATCCGATCGGATCTGAATCAGAACTTGACAGTCATTCAGATCTTGAGATCACTCACCACTCTCTTCGATCTAAGCTCCGCATCAAAACAGTGAAAAAAGAAGGAACGAAAAACCCTCAGACGCCATGAGGAGGGGTATCGCAAAGTTCGCGCCACCTCCCAGCGCCGCCTCTTTCTCCACCTTCTCCGGCGCCGGAGGTTTTGGTCGTGGTCGTGGCCGGGGTACCTCCCCGTTTCCCTCTCCATCCGTTCCAGGAGAAACTTCCTCCGTTCCCTCCGACGAAGACTCCTTCGTCTCCGCCTCCTCTGGTGTTGGTCGCGGTCGTGGTCGTGGTCACGGCGATGGGCCCCGCTCATCCTCCCCTCTCTTACCTTCCTTCCCCTCCTTCATATCTTCCTCCCAAGGCCGTGGCAGTGGTGGTGACATGACCTCTCCTGATCCTTCCCATCCAGATTCCGAAAACCCCAATCCTACTCCTAAAAAACCTGTTTTCTTCTCCCGGTATGACGAGAGGAGACCCGACCCGACAAGGCCTGACCCAATGAGACCGACCCGTGAAGGTGAAGATTCAGTTTCCCGCAAACCGGATATGACCTCCTTTGTCTCGGCTTTAGGTCGGGGCAAACCAACCCCTGTGCCGAGCCAAACGAAATCTCGTACGGAACAAGGTGAAGGAAACCGCCAATTCATCAAGAGGGAGGATGCTGCGAGACGCGCTATGGAGGTGTTGTCCCGGGCTGGACCCGCAAGTGGTATGAGGGGCCGTGGCGGGACCACAGCTGGTGGGAGAGGGAGGCGGGGCCGTGGCCGCAGCAGGGAATCTACAGATGATGCGATGGACGAGGATGATCAAATGGATGAAAAATGGGATCAAGCAGATGAGGAGAGATTTAAGGAATTATTAGGGGAGGAGGGGGTCGAGCTTTATGATGATGTTTTCCACGAAGCGGCCGCAAGAGCCCTGCCATCTCCATTAGAGGATTCCTATCAAAATGCCGTGAACTTGAATAATATGGTACGCTATTTTTCCTTTTTCATTTCTTTGGTCTCCGTGTGTTGTCACAGGAGGTTTGTGGAGTCAGAATTCTTAATGTCACTTGTAGATTTTGATCAGGATGCTGTTTCACACTTGCTTTGAGTACTTATGTAGTCTTTTATCTCACGGGAATGTTACTCTGTATGGAAGTTTGTGCATGCATTTGAAAATTTAAGCTCTAGTTGAGGCAAAGTTTGTTGGATACTGAGTAGTTTAAGGAGGGGATAATATTGTGACAATTGCAACTTCTTTCCCAGTCTGTACTGTTATGAATCAGTACGTATTTTTTTGCCTCAGAACATCTCGTTTTATCACTTGTTTTTTATTTAAAAAAGCCAAACCAAGAAGCACAAAATTCATTAGGGTCAAGTCAACTACTGATTGAGTCTAAGTAGATTTTTTTTTGTCATCATACTAATCAACTAGAATAATTTATTCATATATTTTTGTCAACTGTAGATTGAGTTTGAGCCAGAGTATGTGGTGAAATTTGGAAACCCAGATATAGAAGAGAAGCCACCGATGTCCCTTGAAGAGGTTTTCGAGACAGTTAAACCTTTCATGATGGCCTATGAAGGGTTCAGCAGCCAAGAACAGTGGGAGGTGCATTTCATTATCCTGATCATTTTTAAATCACATCTAGTGATCAAAGGAAAGATATCACATTTTAAAATGTTGAATGGTGAAGTAGAATTCGCTATTTCTTTCTCTTCTAGAGATGACCATGTCTGTATTCTTGAAATATATAAATAAAAGCTATCTCAGTTAGCATTAGAAATGTCAAAGGAAAGATATCACATTTTAAAATGTTGAATGGTGAAGTAGAATTCGCTATTTCTTTCTCTTCTACAGATGATCATGTCCGTATTCTTGAAATATATGTCATGCAAAATAAAAGCTATCTCAGTTAGCATGAGAAATGTAAGGAAAGATATCACATTTTAAAATGTTGAATGGTGAAGTAGAATTCACTATTTCTTTCTCTTCTACAGATGATCATGTCCGTATTCTTGAAATATATGGCATGCAAAATAAAAGCTATCTCAGTTAGTATTAGAAATGTCAAAGTTCTCTCTTGAACTTTCAGAAAGATACCCCCCTTCAATTTATTAAAAGGAACAATACAATAAGAGGTATTTTGAATGTCCAAAGTAATTAAGGTGCAAGAGTAATAGATATACCTTTCATGGTTTTTAATTTTATTTTGTACTTTTGGTACGCTTTGACCTTTTCCATAGTAATTTCAGAGTCATTCCAATGTCTTTGTGGTATTGTTAAAATAAACTTGTTGCGAACCAGCTAACATGAAACATATATTTTTTTCTATTTTTCCCTCATTTTTTTCCTTTTAAAACCTAAGGTGAATGCTCGTTCCCTTTACATTTCATGTGTTTACCAAATGCAAAAACCGCTGTAAGATCATTAGGTGAAATGTTATGATGAATTCCCTAAATTAAATTACATTAGGTGCCATTTTCCAAATTTGGAAAATGTTGCATTTTTGTGAAAAAAGAAAGAATAAGAAAAGGAAAAGGAAGAGAAACTGTACAATTTTCATGGATTATTTCCCAAGTTCTACAATATGGCATAATTTGGGTAACATTACATAGATTTTTTATCAAGTTCTACAGCATTATGAAATTAGTGAATACAGTATAAATAATAAAAAAACTTGCATTGTAGGCAGCGGTAAAAGACGTAATGGGAAGAATGCCTAAAATGAAGGAGTTGATGGACATGTATGCTGGGCCTGACCTGGTTACTGCAAAAGATCAGCAATGGGAATTACAGCGAGTTGCAAGTACACTTCCGGTGAATGCACCGACCTCTGTGAAGAAGTTTACTGACCGCGTCCTCCTCTCTCTTCAGGTTGCATTCTATCTTTTTGGTTCCATTGGCAAATATCATCCAGTGGCCAATAGATGCCGTTATTTCTTTAATGCAATTGAACTTGATGTTTGGTTGCTCACAAAAAACACCCAACTTGCAATAGTTTGATGAAGTGATGCCAGAAAAAAAAGATGATGTATCCTACCAGATGTAAATACACGCATATCCAGATTCATCTTATTCTATGATTTCCTTGGACAGAATGAAGTACCAGATTTGTACTTTTGTGTATGTGTGTTTGTGCGTATTTCCGCACAGTTAATTAAGAATTTAAGATTAACCTGCAGAAGTTTGGATAGAGTGCAAACATTATTGCTTACATAATAGCTGCTGCAAATTGTGTTTTTATGAGGTTTTATTTTGGGCCAGAACACTTGCTAATTCTGGTATTGCTAGTCATTCAGTTGAAGCTTTATGGTTTTTGGCTTGCAAGTTACAACTGCTATCATGGATTGTGGCTTGCAAGTTACAGTTGTTATCATACTGTAGTTGCAAACTCTTGCAGTGATAGCCAGAACTCCTTACTTCTGTTACCAGTACAATGCAAGTTTAGTGAAATATTATGCCTTTTAGTGAACACTAGTATGGAGTGCTACCTCTGATGCGAGTTCCCAACTTTTTGTGTTAATTTGATTTTTATATTATATGTTACATAATTAAGTTGCCAATCTGTTTGAGATAAAATGCTTTTATCAATCTGAACATGAACTTGATATCTTCTCTTTCTCCCTCTCCTGATATACTGGTCATAATACCAAACCCGAGTCTTTTCTTAACAAGGAGTCTTCATATAAAAACTCCGGAGAAAAGGAAAATGTTGTCAGTAGCATATTTGTAATCTGCTCATAAATTCTGTAAAAAGAATAATAGTGCTAAATACATCTTGGTTTTTTGTTCCGCTTGTAAAATTGCAGAGTAATCCAGGATGGGGATTTAACAAGAAATGTCAATTTATGGACAAGCTTGCCTGGGAAGTTAGTCAACATTACAAGTAGAGATAGCGAGGCTTCATTTTAGAAATAATTCAGTAGCATCTTTGTCTTAAAGGTGGACAGAGTTTTCTTTCCTTTTTGTGCAATTTTGTCTCGAGCTATGATAGGACTTTGGTAGCTTGAATAATTTTCGGGTGAATTTGTTATCCTTATTAATGTGTATTTCCATGAATGCAAAGAAGATTATACTGATACATCAGAAATTATTTATTTTGTGGGGAAGACTGCAAGAATCATTATCTACGGTAATAGAAATGTTTGTTTTATTTACTTCAGAATTCCACTCCTATCAAAATAAGTCAAGGCACTTGTCTTAATAATGAAACTTATTAGAGCTTGAAAAATATGCCGTTTTAATAGTTGCAGGAGAAGGGTACATTGTTGAGTAAAAAGGTCGCATCATTTTTTGTTTTGTTTTGATGAAATGCAAACTTGTTGCAACTCCTTCAAAATCATATTACTTGCACCGAGGAATCAGAATGTTAATCAGCTAACTAGAAATCTTGGAACAGAACAAAAAGAGGGAGAAAAACAAAACAAACTAGAATAAAATAGGAGACGCAGAAAAATTACAGCAATGAGAAGAAAATAGAAGAAGAAGAAGAACATATATCGAGAGTACCTAATGCTGTTGAATCTTTGCCGTAAGGGATGGTTTTCGTTTTGTTGATTATCCAATGGCATGTACTATGACATAATTGCCATGATCTTTGAGTCCATATATGACTGCAAATAGAAAGGAAAAAGGAGATATTGAGTGTACTTCATCTTTTGTTTTTTTTGCTAACAAAATTTAACCGCTAAGTGGTAATCATTAAACGAAGTGTTTTAAACAATGAATAAAACACTGCGAAGAAGCATAGATTACAACTCTAGATGCTTCTGGTCCGAGTACTCAATTTACGAGTGATTTTGATCAGAGTACATTATTTATAGGTGGTAACCATTATAGAAAATATCAGAAAACATCTTATCCAACTACGAGAAGTGTTTCTTATCTGAGTACTTTATTTATGAGTGGTAACCTTTCAAAAAAACTCCACAAAGCTTCATATCTTATACGAGAAGAGTTATTTCTTTGAGAACTTCATTTAAGTGTTGTAAACAATGAATATAACAACACGAAGAAGCATAGATTACCACTCTGAGTACTTCATGTCCGAGTACTCAATTTATAAGTGATCTTTTAAGAAAACACCCCAAAACATTATATCTTACTACGAGAAGAGTTTTTTCTCTGAGTATTTCTTTTAAGTGCTGTAACCATTCACTAAAGCACAACGAAGAAGCATAGAGTACCAACTTAAGTGCTTCATTTCCATGTACATAATTTCTGAGTGATTCTGATCATAGTACTTCATTATGTGTGGTAACCTTTCGTGAAAACTCCACAAAGAATCATATAATACTACGAGAAGAGTTTATTCTCCGCGTACTTTTTTAAGTGTTGTAAACAACGAATAAAACACCACGAAGAAGCATAGATTACCACTCTAAGTGCTTCAAGTCCGAGTACTTAATTTATGAGTGATTCTGATCAGAGTACTTCATTTATAGCTGGTAACCATTTAAGAAAACATCAAAAAGCATTTTATCCTACTACGAGAAGTGTTTCTTTTATGAGTACTTCATTTACGGGTGGTAACAATTAAAGAAAACACCACAAAGCATCATATCTTACTACGAGAAGAGTTTTTCTCTGAGTACTTCATTTATGTGTTGTAAACAAGGAATAAAACACCACGAAGAAGCATAGATTACCACTCTAAGTGCTTCAGGTCCGAGTACTTAATTTATGAGTGATTCTGAACAGAGTACTTTATTTATAGGTGGTAACCATTAAAGAAAACAACACAAAGAATCTAATCCTACTACAAGAAGTGTTTGTTATCTGAGTACTTCATTTATGGGTGGTAACCATTACAGAAAACACCACAAAACATCATATCCTACAATAGGATTTGTTTATGATCAGAGTACTTCATTTATGAGTGTTAATCTTTCAAAAACACTCCACAAAGCATCATATATTATACGAGAAGAGTTATTTTTCGAGAACTTCATTTAAGTGTTGTAAACAATGAATATAACACCACGAAGAAGCATAGATTACCATTCTAGGTGCTTCATGTCCGAGTACTAAATTTTGAGTGACCTTTTAAGAAAACTTCACAAAACATCATATCTTACTACGAGAAGAATTTTTTCTCTGAGTACTTCTTTTATGTGTTGTAACCATTCATTAAAGCACAACGAAGAAGCATAGAGTACCAACTTAAGTGCTTCATGTCCGAGTACTTAATTTCTGAGTGATTCTAATCAGAGTACTTAATAATGTGTGGTAACCTTTCGTGAAAACTCCACAAAACATCATATCTTACTACGAGAAGAGTTTATTCTCCGCGTACTTTATTTAAGTGTTATAAACAATGAATAAAACACCACGAAGAAGCATATATTACCACTCTAAGTGCTTCAGTTCCGAGTACTTAATTTATGAGTAATTCTGATCATAGTACTTCATTTATAGTTGGTAACCTTTCAAAGGTGTTTCTTTCCTGAGTACGAAAAGTGCTTATTTCCTGAGTACCTTATTTACCGGTGGTAACAACTAAAGAAAATACCACAAAGCATCATGTACTACTATGAGAAGTGTTTGTGATCATAGTACTTCATTTATGAGTGGTAACCTTTCAAAAAACCTCCACAAGACATCATATCTTACTACGAGAAGAAGATTAATTTCTCCGAGTACTTCATTTAGGTGTTGTAATCAATGAATAAAACACCATGAAGAAGCATAGATTACCACTCTATGTGCTTCAAGTCCGAGTACTTAATTAATGAGAGATTCAGATCAGAGTACTTCATTTATAGGTGGTAACCGTTACAGAAAACACCACAAAACAACATATCCTACAATATGAAGTGTTTTTTATCAGAGTACATCATTTATGAGTGTAACCTTTCAATAAAACATCACAAAGCATTATATATTACTATGAGAAGAGTTTATTCTCCGATTACTTCATTTAAGTGTTGTAAACAATGAATAAAACACCGCGAAGAAAAATAGATTATCACTCTATGTGCTTCAGGTCCGAGTACTTAGTTTATGAGTGATTCTGATCAGTGTACTTTATTTATAGGTGGTAACCATTAAAGAAAACATCAGAAAGCATCTCATCCGACTACGAGAAGTGATTCTTATCTGACTACTTCATTTATGGGTGGTAACCATTACAGAGAACACCACAAAGCATCATATCCTACAATACGAAGTGTTTTTTATCAAAGTACATCATTTATGTGTGGTAACCTTTCAAGAAAACTTCCCAAAGCATCGTATCATACTACGAGAATAGTTTATTCTCTGATTACTTCATTTAAGTGTTGTAAACAATGAATAAAACACCACGAAGAAACATAGATTATCACTCTAAGTGCTTCAGGTCCGAGTACATAATTTAAGAGTGATTCTGGTCAGATTACTTCATTTATATGTGGTAACCATGAAAGAAAACATCACAAAGCTTCTAATCCTACTACAAGAAGTGTTTCTGATCAGAGTACTTCAATCATGCGTGGTAACCATTACAGAAAACACCACAAAGCCTCATATCCTACTTTGAGATGTGTTTCTGATCAGAGTACTTCAATTATGAGTGATAACCTTTCAAGAAAACTCCAAAAAACATCATATCTTATACGAGAAGAAGAGTTATTTCTCCGAGTACTTCAGTTAAGTGTTGTAATCAATGAATAAAACACCATGAAGAAGCATAGATTACCACTCTATGTGCTTCAAGTCTGAGTACTTAATTTATGAGTGATTCTGATCAGAGTACTTCATTTATAGGTGGTAACCGTTACAGAAAAAACCACAAAACTTCATATCCTACAATATGAAGTGTTTTTTATCAGAGTACATCATTTATGAGTGTAACCTTTCAAGAAAACATCACAAAGCATTATATATTACTACGATAAGAGTTTATTCTCTGTTTACTTCATTTAAGTGTTGTAAACGATGAAAAAAACACCACGAAGAAGCATAGATTACCACTCTATGTACTTCAGGTTCGAGTACTTAATTTATGAGTGATTCTGATCAGAGTACTTTATAAATAGGAGGTAACCATTAAAAAAAACATCAGAAAGCATATTATCCGACTATGAGAAGTCTTTCTTATCTGCGTACTTCATTTATGAGTGGTAACCATTACAGAAAACATCACAATGCATCATATCCTACTATAAGATTTGTTTCTGATCAGAGTACTTCAGTTATGTGTGGTAACCATTCAAGAAAACTCCACAAAGCATCATATCTTATACGAAAAGAGTTATTTCTTTGAGAACATCATTTAAGTATTATAAACAATGAATATAACACCACGAAGAAGCATATATTACCACTCTATGTTTTTCAGGTCCGAGTACTCAATTTATGAGTGATTCTAATCAGAATACTTTATTTATAGATGGTAACCATTAAAGAAAACATCAGAAGGCATCTTATCCGACTACGAGAAGTGTTTCTTATCTGAGTACTTCATTTATGGGTGGTAACCATTGCAGAAAACACCACAAAGCATCATATTCTACTTTGAGATTTGTTTATGATCAGAGTAATTCATTTATGAGTGGTAACCATTCCAAAAAACTCCACAAAGCATCATATATTATACGAGAAGAGTTATTTCTTCGAGAACTTCATTTAAGTGTTGTAAACAATTAATATAACACCACGAAGAAAAATAGATAACTACTCTAAGTGCTTCAGGTCCGAGTACTCAATTTATGAGGGATTCTGATCAGAGTACTTTATTTATAGGTGGTAACCATTAAAGAAAACATCAGAAATCATCTTATCCGACTACGAAAAGTGTTTTTTATCAGAGTACTTCATTTATGGGTGGTAACCAATACAGAAAACACCAAAAAGCATCATATCCTATTATGAGATTTGTTTATGATCAGAGTACTTCGTTTATGAGTGGTAACCTTTCAAGAAAACTCCACAAAGCATCATATCTTATACAAGAAGAGTTATTTCTTCGAGAACATCATTTAAGTGTTATAAACAATGAATATAACACCACGAAGAAGCATAGATTACCACTCCAAATGCTTCATGTCCGAGTACTTAATTTATGAGTGATTCTAATCAGAGTAATTCATTTATAGGTGGTAACAATTACAAAAAACACCACAAAACATCCTACAATACGAAGTGTTTTTTATCATAGTACATCATTTATGAGTGGTAACCTTTCAAGAAAACTTCCCAAAGCATCATATCATACTACGAGAAGAGTTTATTCTCTAGTCATTTAAATGTTGTAAATAATGAATATAACACCTCGAAGAAGAATAAATTACCACTCTAAGTTCCTAAGTTCCGAGTACTTAATTTATGAGTAATTCTGATCTACATGAATTATAGGTGGTAACCATTAATGAAAACATAAAATTCATCTTATACTACTACGAGAAGTGTTTCTTATCTGAGTACTTCATTTATGGGTGATAACCATTACATAAAACACCACAAAGCATCATATCATTCTATTAGATTTTTTCTGATCAGGGTACTTCATTTATGAGTGGTAACCTTTCAAGAAAACTCTACAAAGCATCATATCTTATAAGAGAAGAGTTATATCTTCGAGAACTTCATTTAAGTGTTGTAAATAATGAATATAACACCACGAAGAAGAATATATTACCACTCTAAGTTCTTCAGTTTCGAGTACTTTTTTTGAGTAATTCTTATCTACATGAATTATAGGTGGTAACCATTAATGAAAACATAAAAAATCATCTTATCCTACTACGAGAAGTGTTTCTTTTCAGAGTACTTCATTTACGGGTGGTAACAATTAAAGAAAACACCACAAAATATCATGTCATACTAAATGAAGTACTCTGATGAGAGTACTTCATTTATGAGTGGTAACCTTTCAAAAAACCTCCACAAGACATCATATCTTACTACGAGAAGAGTTTTCTCTGAGCACTTCATTTAAGTGTCTAAAAAACGAATAAAACACCACGAAGAAGCAAATATTGCCATTCTAAGTGCTTTAGGCCCGAGTACTTAATTTGTGAGTGATTCTAATCAGAGTAATTCATTTATAGATGGTAACCATTAAAGAAAACATCACAAAGCATCATTTCCTACAATACGAAGTGTTTTTTATCAGAGTACATCATTTATGAGTTGTAACATTTCAAGAAACTTCACAAAGCATCATATCATACTAAGAGAAGAGTTTCTTCTCCTATTACTTCATTTAAGTGTTGTAAACAATGAATTAAAAACCGCGAAGAAGCAAATATTACCACTCTATGTGCTTCAAGTCCGAGTACTCAATTAATGAGTGATTCTGATCAGAGTACTTTATTTATAGGTGGTAAAATATCAGAAAGCATCTTATCCGACTACGAGAAGTGTTTCTTTTCTGAGTACTTCATTTATGGGTGGTAACCTTTCAAAAAAAACTCCACAAAGCATCATATCTTATACGAGAAGAGTTATTTCTTCGAGAACTTCATTTAAGTGTTGTAAACAATGAATATAACACCACGACGAAGAATAGATTACCAAACTAAGTGCTTCAGGTCCGAGTACTCAATTTATGAGTGATTCTGATCAGAGTACTTTATTTATAGGTGGTAACCATTAAAGAAAACATTAGAAAGCAACTTATCCGACTACGAGAAGTGTTTCTTATCTGAGTTCTTCATTTATGGGTGGTAACCATTACAGAAAACACCACAAAGCATCATATCCTACTATGAGATTTGTTTCTGATCAGAGTACTTCGTTTATGAGTGGTAACCTTTCAAGAAAACAAACAAAGCATCATATCTTATACGAGAATAGTTATTTCTTCGAGAACTTCATTTAAGTGTTGTAAATAATGAATATAACACCTCGAAAAAGAATAAATTACCACTCTAACTTCTTCAGTTCCGAGTACTTAATTTATGAGTAATTCTGATCTACATGAATTATAGGTGGTAACCATTAATGAAAACATAAAATTCATCTTATACTATTACGAGAAGTGTTTCGTTTCTGAGTACTTCATTTACGGGTGGTAACAATTAAAGAAAACACCACAAAGCATCATATCCTACTATGAGATTTGTTTCTGATCAGAGTACTTCATTTATGAGTGGTAACCTTTCAAGAAAACTCCACAAAGCATCATATCTTATACGAGAAGAGTTATTTCTTCGAGAACTTTATTTAAGTGTTGTAAATAATGAATATAACACCTCGAAGAAGAATAGATTACCACTCTAAGTTCTTCAGTTACGAGTACTTAATTTATGAGTAATTCTTATCTACATGAATTATAGGTGGTAACCATTAATGAAAAAACATAAAAAATCATCTTATCCTACTACGAGAAGTGTTTCTTTTTTTAGTACTTCATTTACGGGTGGTAACAATTAAAGAAAACACCACAAAGCATCATGTCCTACTGTGAGAAGTGTTTGTGATCAGAGTACTTCATTTATTAGTGGTAACCTTTCAAAAAAACCTCCACAAGACATCATATCTTACTACTAGAAGTGGTTTCTCTGAGTACTTCATTTAAGTGTTGTAAAAAAGGAATAAAACATCACGAAGAAGCAAATATTACCATTCTAAGTGCTTTATGCCCGAGTACTTAATTAGTGAGTGATTTTAATTTGTGAGTAATTCATTTATAGATGGTAACAATTAAAGAAAACATCACAAAGCATCATATCCTACAATACGAAGTGTTTTTTATCAGAGTACAACATTTATGAGTTGTAACCTTTCAAAAAAACTTCACAAAGCATCATATCATACTACGAGAAGAGTTTACTCTCCGGTTACTTCATTTAAGTGTTGTAAACAATGAATTAAACACCGCGAAAAAGCATAGATTACCACTCTATGTACTTTAGGTCCGAGTACTATATTTATGAGTGATTCTGATAAGAGTACTTTATTTATTTGTGGTAACCATTAAACAAAACATCAGAAAGCATCTTATCCGACTACGAGAAGTGTTTCTTATCTGAGTTCTTCATTTATGGGTGGTAACCATTACAGAAAACACCACAAAGCATCATATCCTACTATGAGATTTGTTTCTTATCAGAGTACTTTGTTTATGAGTGGTAACATTTCAAGAAAACTCCACAAAGCATCATATCTTATACAAGAAGAGTTATTTCATCGAGAACATCATTTAAGTGTTATAAACATTGAATATAACACCACGAAGAAGCATAGATTACCACTCCAAGTGCTTCATTTCCGAGTACTCAATTTATGAGTGACCTTTTAAGAAAACTCCACAAAGCATCATATCTTACTACGAGAAGAGTTTTTTATCTGAGTACTTCTTTTAAGTGTTGTAACCGTTCATTAAAGCACAACGAAGAAGCATAGAGTACCAACTTAAGTGCTTAATGTCCGAGTACTTAATTTCTGAGTGATTCTAATCAGAGTACATCATTTATAGGTCGTAACCATTAAAGAAAATATCACATAGTCTCAAATCCTACTACAAGAGTACTTCATTTATGCGTGGTAACCATTACAGAAAACACCACAAAGCATCATATCCAACTATGAGATGTGTTTTTGATCAGAGAACTTCATTTATGAGTGGTAACCTTTCAAGAAAACTGCACAAAGCATCATATCTTATACGAGAAGAGTTATTTCTCCGAGTACTTCATTTAAGTGTTGTAAACAATAAATAAAACACCACGAAGAAGCATAGATTACCACTCTAAGTGCTTCAAGTCCGAGTATTTAATTTATGAGTGATTCTGATCAGAGTACTTCATTTATAGCTGGTAACCATTACCGAAAACATCACAGAACATCATATCCTATAAATATGAAGTGTTTTTTTTTTATCAGAGTACATCATTTATGAGTGTAAACTTTCAAGAAAACATCACAAAGCATTATATGTTACTACGAGAAAAGTTTATTCTCTGATTACTTCTTTCAAGTGTTGTAAACAATGAATAAAACACCGCGAAATTAATAGATTACCAATCTATGCGCTTCTGATCCAAGTACTCAGTTCATGAGTGATTCTGATCAGAGTACTTTGTTTATTGGTGGTAACCATTAAAGAAAACATCAGAAAATATCTTATCCGACTACGAGAAGTGTTTCTTATCTGAGTACTTCAATTATGGGTGGTAACCATTACAGAAAACACCACAAAGGATCATATCCTACTATGAGATGTGTTTCTGATCAGAGTACTTCAATTATCAGAGTACTTAATAATGTGTGGTAACCTTTCGTGAAAACTCCACAAAACATCATATCTTACTACGAGAAGAGTTTATTCTCCGCGTACTTTATTTAAGTGTTGTAAACAATGAATAAAACACCACGAAAAAACATATATTACCACTCTAAGTGCTTCAGTTCCGAGTACTTAATTTATGAGTAATTCTGATCATAGTACTTCATTTATAGGTGGTAACCTTTCAAAAGTGTTTCTTTCCTGAGTACGAAAAGTGCTTCTTTCCTGAGTACCTTATTTACCGGTGGTAACAACTAAAGAAAATACCACAAAGCATCATGTACTACTATGAGAAGTGTTTGTGATCATACTTCATTTATGAGTGGTAACCTTTCAAAAAACCTCCACAAGACATCATATCTTACTACGAGAAGAGTTTTCTCTCAGCACTTATTTTAAGTGTCGTAAAAAATGAATAAAACACCACAAAGAAGCAAATATTACCATTCTAAGTGCTTTAGGCCCGAGTACTTAATTTGTGAGTGATTCTAATCATAGTAATTCATTTATAGATAGTAACAATTAAAGAAAACATCACAAAGCATCATTTCTTACAATACAAAGTGTTTTTTATCAGAGTACATCATTTATGAGTTGTAACCTTTCAAGAAACTTCACAAAGCATCATATCATACTACGAGAAGAGTTTCTTCTCCTATTACTTCATTTAAATGTTGTAAACAATGAATTAAACACCGCGAAGAAGCATATATTACCACTCTATGTGCTTCAGGTCCGATTACTCAATTTATGAGTGATTCTGATCAGAGTACTTTATTTATAGGTGGTAAAATATCAGAAAGCATCTTATCCGACTACGAGAAGTGTTTCTTTTCTGAGTACTTCATTTATGGGTCGTAACCATTACAAAAAACACCACAAAGCATTATATCCTACTATGTGATTTGTTTATGATCAGAGTACTTCATTTATGAGTGGTAACCTTTCAAAAAAACTCCACAAAGCATCATATCTTATACGAGAAGAGTTATTTCTTCGAGGACTTCATTTAAGTGTTGTTAACAATGAATATAACACCACGACGAAGAATACATTACCACACTAAGTGCTTCAGGTCCGAGTACTCAATTTATGAGTGATTCTGATCAGAGTATTTTATTTATAGGTGGTAATCATTAAAGAAAACATTAGAAAGCATCTTTTCCGACTACGAGAAGTGTTTCTTATATGAGTTCTTCATTTATGGGTGGTAACCATTACAGAAAACACCACAAAGCATCATATCCTACTATGAGATTTATTTCTGATCAGAGTATTTCGTTTATGAGTGGTAACCTTTAAAGAAAACCCACAAAGCATCATATCTTATACGATAAGAGTTATTTCTTCGAGAACTTCATTTAAGTGTTGTAAATAATGAATATAACACCTCGAAGAAGAATAAATTACCACTCTAAGTTCTTAAGTTTCGAGTACTTAATTTATGAGTAATTCTGATCTACATGAATTATAGGTGGTAACCATTAATGAAAAAACATAAAAAAAATCATCTTATCCTACTACGAGAAGTGTTTCTTTTAGGAGTACTTCATTTACGGGTGGTAACAATTAAAGAAAACACCACAAAGCATCATGTCCTACTGTGAGAAGTGTTTGTGATCAGAGTACTTCATTTATTAGTGGTAACCTTTCAAAAAAACTCCACAAAGCATCATATCTTATACGAGAAGAGTTATTTCTTCGAGAACTTCATTTAAGTGTTATAAATAATGAATATAACACCTCGAAGAAGAATAGATTACCACTCTAAGTTCTTCAGTTCCGAGTACTTAATTTATGAGTAATTCTGATCTACATGAATTATAGGTGGTAACCATTAATGAAAAAACATAAAAAAAATCATCTTATCCTACTACGAGAAGTGTTTCTTTTCTGAGTACTTCATTTACGGGTGGTAACAATTAAAGAAAACACCACAAAGCATCATGTCCTACTGTGAGAAGTGTTTGTGATCAGAGTACTTCATTTATTAGTGGTAACCTTTCAAAAAAAAACCTCCACAAGACATCATATCTTACTACTAGAAGAGGTTTCTCTGAGTACTTCATTTAAGTGTTGTAAAAAAGGAATAAAACATCACGAAGAAGCAAATATTACCATTCTAAGTGCTTTATGCCCGAGTACTTAATTTGTGAGTAATTCATTTATAGATGGTAACCATTAAAGAAAACATCACAAAGCATCATATCCTACAATACGAAGTGTTTTTTATCAGAGTAAAGCATTTATGAGTTGTAACCTTTCAAGAAAACTTCACAAAGCATCATATCATACTACGAGAAGAGTTTATTCCCCAGTTACTTCATTTAAGTGTTGTAAACAATGAATTAAACACCGCGAAAAAGCATAGATTACCACTCTATGTACTTTAGGTCCGAGTACTCTATTTATGAGTGATTCTGATAAGAGTACTTTATTTATTTGTGGTAACCATTAAACAAAACATCAGAAAGCATCTTATCCGACTACGAGAAGTGTTTCTTATTTGAGTTCTTCATTTATGGGTGGTAACCATTACAGAAAACACCACAAAGCATCATATCCTACTATGAGATTTGTTTCTGATCAGAGTACTTCGTTTATGAGTGGTAACCTTTCAAGAAAACTCCACAAAGCATCATATCTTATACAAGAAGAGTTATTTCATCGAGAACATCATTTAAGTGTTATAAACATTGAATATAACACCACGAAGAAGCATAGATTACCACTCCAAGTGCTTCATTTCCGAGTACTCAATTTATGAGTGACCTTTTAAGAAAACTCCACAAAGCATCATATCTTACTACGAGAAGAGTTTTTTTATCTGAGTACTTCTTTTAAGTGTTGTAACCGTTCATTAAAGCACAACGAAGAAGCATAGAGTACTTCATTATGTGTGGTAACCTTTCGTCAAAACTCCACAAAGCATCATATCTTACTACGAGAAGAGTTTTTTCTCCGCGTACTTCATTTAAATGTTTTAAACAATGAACAAAACACCACGAAAAAGTATAGATTCTTATTCTAAGTGCTTCATGTCCGAGTACTTAATTTATGAGTGATTCTAATCAGAGTACATCATTTATAGGTGGTAACCATTACAGAAAACACCACAAAGCATCATATCCTACTATGAGATGTGTTTCTGATCAGAGAACTTCATTTATGAGTGGTAACATTTAAAGAAAATTCCACAAAGCATCATATCTTATACGAGAAGAGTTATTTCTCCGAGTACTGTAAACAATGAATAAAACACCATGATGAAGTATAGATTACCACTAATTTATGAGTGATTCTAATCAGAGTACTTCATTCATAGGTGGTAACCATTACAGAAAACACCACAAAGAATCATATCCTACAATACGAAGTGTTTTTTATCAGAGTACATCATTTATGAGTGGTAATCTTTCAAGAAAACATCACAAAGCATCATATCATACTAAGAGGAGAGTTTATTCTCCGGTTACTTCATTTAAGTATTGTAAACAATGAATAAAACACCGCAAAGAAGCATTGATTACCACTCTTTGTACTTCAGGTCCGAGTACTCAATTTCTGAGTGATTCTGATCGGAGTACTTTATTTATATGTGGTAACCATTAAAGAAAACATCAGAAAGCATCTTATCCGACTACGAGAAGTGTTTCTTATCTGAGTACTTCATTTATGGGTGATAACCATTACAAAAAACACCACAAAGCATCATATTCTACAATGAGATGTGTTTCTGATCAGAGAACTTCATTTATGAGTGGTAACCTTTCAAGAAAACTCCACAAAGCATCATACTTTATTTATATGTGGTAACCATTAAAGAAAACATCAGAAAGCATCTTATCCGACTACGAGAAGTGTTTCTTATCTGAGTACTTCATTTATGGGTGATAACCATTATAAAAAACACCACAAAGCATCATATTCTACAATGAGATGTGTTTTTGATCAGAGAACTTCATTTATGAGTGGTAACCTTTCAAGAAAAGTCCACAAAGCATCATATCTTATACGAGAAGAGTTATTTCTCCGAGTACTTCATTTAAGTGTTGTAAACAATAAATAAAACACCACGAAGAAGCATAGATTACCACTCTAAGTGCTTCAAGTCCGAGTATTTAATTTATGAGTGATTCTGATCAGAGTACTTCATTTATAGCTGGTAACCATTACCGAAAACATCACAGAACATCATATCATATAAATATGAAGTGTTTTTTTTTTATCAGAGTACATCATTTATGAGTGTAAACTTTCAAGAAAACATCACAAAGCATTATATGTTACTACGAGAAAAGTTTATTCTCTGATTACTTCTTTCAAGTGTTGTAAACAATGAATAAAACACCGCGAAATTAATAGATTACCAATCTATGCGCTTCTGATCCAAGTACTCAGTTCATGAGTGATTCTGATCAGAGTACTTTGTTTATTGGTGGTAACCATTAAAGAAAACATCAGAAAATATCTTATCCGACTACGAGAAGTGTTTCTTATCTGAGTACTTCAATTATGGGTGGTAACCATTACAGAAAACACCACAAAGGATCATATCCTACTATGAGATGTGTTTCTGATCAGAGTACTTCAATTATCAGAGTACTTAATAATGTGTGGTAACCTTTCGTGAAAACTCCACAAAACATCATATCTTACTACGAGAAGAGTTTATTCTCCGCGTACTTTATTTAAGTGTTGTAAACAATGAATAAAACACCACGAAAAAACATATATTACCACTCTAAGTGCTTCAGTTCCGAGTACTTAATTTATGAGTAATTCTGATCATAGTACTTCATTTATAGGTGGTAACCTTTCAAAAGTGTTTCTTTCCTGAGTACGAAAAGTGCTTCTTTCCTGAGTACCTTATTTACCGGTGGTAACAACTAAAGAAAATACCACAAAGCATCATGTACTACTATGAGAAGTGTTTGTGATCATACTTCATTTATGAGTGGTAACCTTTCAAAAAACCTCCACAAGACATCATATCTTACTACGAGAAGAGTTTTCTCTCAGCACTTATTTTAAGTGTCGTAAAAAATGAATAAAACACCACAAAGAAGCAAATATTACCATTCTAAGTGCTTTAGGCCCGAGTACTTAATTTGTGAGTGATTCTAATCATAGTAATTCATTTATAGATAGTAACAATTAAAGAAAACATCACAAAGCATCATTTCTTACAATACGAAGTGTTTTTTATCAGAGTACATCATTTATGAGTTGTAACCTTTCAAGAAACTTCACAAAGCATCATATCATACTACGAGAAGAGTTTCTTTATTACTTCATTTAAATGTTGTAAACAATGAATTAAACACCGCGAAGAAGCATATATTACCACTCTATGTGCTTCAGGTCCGATTACTCAATTTATGAGTGATTCTGATCAGAGTACTTTATTTATAGGTGGTAAAATATCAGAAAGCATCTTATCCGACTACGAGAAGTGTTTCTTTTCTGAGTACTTCATTTATGGGTCGTAACCATTACAAAAAACACCACAAAGCATTATATCCTACTATGTGATTTGTTTATGATCAGAGTACTTCATTTATGAGTGGTAACCTTTCAAAAAAACTCCACAAAGCATCATATCTTATACGAGAAGAGTTATTTCTTCGAGGACTTCATTTAAGTGTTGTTAACAATGAATATAACACCACGACGAAGAATACATTACCACACTAAGTGCTTCAGGTCCGAGTACTCAATTTATGAGTGATTCTGATCAGAGTATTTTATTTATAGGTGGTAATCATTAAAGAAAACATTAGAAAGCATCTTTTCCGACTACGAGAAGTGTTTCTTATATGAGTTCTTCATTTATGGGTGGTAACCATTACAGAAAACACCACAAAGCATCATATCCTACTATGAGATTTATTTCTGATCAGAGTATTTCGTTTATGAGTGGTAACCTTTAAAGAAAACCCACAAAGCATCATATCTTATACGAGAAGAGTTATTTCTTCGAGAACTTCATTTAAGTGTTGTAAATAATGAATATAACACCTCGAAGAAGAATAAATTACCACTCTAAGTTCTTAAGTTCCGAGTACTTAATTTATGAGTAATTCTGATCTACATGAATTATAGGTGGTAACCATTAATGAAAAAACATAAAAAAAATCATCTTATCCTACTACGAGAAGTGTTTCTTTTAGGAGTACTTCATTTACGGGTGGTAACAATTAAAGAAAACACCACAAAGCATCATGTCCTACTGTGAGAAGTGTTTGTGATCAGAGTACTTCATTTATTAGTGGTAACCTTTCAAAAAAACTCCACAAAGCATCATATCTTATACGAGAAGAGTTATTTCTTCGAGAACTTCATTTAAGTGTTATAAATAATGAATATAACACCTCGAAGAAGAATAGATTACCACTCTAAGTTCTTCAGTTCCGAGTACTTAATTTATGAGTAATTCTGATCTACATGAATTATAGGTGGTAACCATTAATGAAAAAACATAAAAAAAATCATCTTATCCTACTACGAGAAGTGTTTCTTTTCTGAGTACTTCATTTACGGGTGGTAACAATTAAAGAAAACACCACAAAGCATCATGTCCTACTGTGAGAAGTGTTTGTGATCAGAGTACTTCATTTATTAGTGGTAACCTTTCAAAAAAAACCTCCACAAGACATCATATCTTACTACTAGAAGAGGTTTCTCTGAGTACTTCATTTAAGTGTTGTAAAAAAGGAATAAAACATCACGAAGAAGCAAATATTACCATTCTAAGTGCTTTATGCCCGAGTACTTAATTTGTGAGTAATTCATTTATAGATGGTAACCATTAAAGAAAACATCACAAAGCATCATATCCTACAATACGAAGTGTTTTTTATCAGAGTAAAGCATTTATGAGTTGTAACCTTTCAAGAAAACTTCACAAAGCATCATATCATACTACGAGAAGAGTTTATTCCCCAGTTACTTCATTTAAGTGTTGTAAACAATGAATTAAACACCGCGAAAAAGCATAGATTACCACTCTATGTACTTTAGGTCCGAGTACTCTATTTATGAGTGATTCTGATAAGAGTACTTTATTTATTTGTGGTAACCATTAAACAAAACATCAGAAAGCATCTTATCCGACTACGAGAAGTGTTTCTTATTTGAGTTCTTCATTTATGGGTGGTAACCATTACAGAAAACACCACAAAGCATCATATCCTACTATGAGATTTGTTTCTGATCAGAGTACTTCGTTTATGAGTGGTAACCTTTCAAGAAAACTCCACAAAGCATCATATCTTATACAAGAAGAGTTATTTCATCGAGAACATCATTTAAGTGTTATAAACATTGAATATAACACCACGAAGAAGCATAGATTACCACTCCAAGTGCTTCATTTCCGAGTACTCAATTTATGAGTGACCTTTTAAGAAAACTCCACAAAGCATCATATCTTACTACGAGAAGAGTTTTTTTATCTGAGTACTTCTTTTAAGTGTTGTAACCGTTCATTAAAGCACAACGAAGAAGCATAGAGTACTTCATTATGTGTGGTAACCTTTCGTCAAAACTCCACAAAGCATCATATCTTACTACGAGAAGAGTTTTTTCTCCGCGTACTTCATTTAAATGTTTTAAACAATGAACAAAACACCACGAAAAAGTATAGATTCTTATTCTAAGTGCTTCATGTCCGAGTACTTAATTTATGAGTGATTCTAATCAGAGTACATCATTTATAGGTGGTAACCATTACAGAAAACACCACAAAGCATCATATCCTACTATGAGATGTGTTTCTGATCAGAGAACTTCATTTATGAGTGGTAACATTTAAAGAAAACTCCACAAAGCATCATATCTTATACGAGAAGAGTTATTTCTCCGAGTACTGTAAACAATGAATAAAACACCATGATGAAGTATAGATTACCACTAATTTATGAGTGATTCTAATCAGAGTACTTCATTCATAGGTGGTAACCATTACAGAAAACACCACAAAGAATCATATCCTACAATACGAAGTGTTTTTTATCAGAGTACATCATTTATGAGTGGTAATCTTTCAAGAAAACATCACAAAGCATCATATCATACTAAGAGGAGAGTTTATTCTCCGGTTACTTCATTTAAGTATTGTAAACAATGAATAAAACACCGCAAAGAAGCATTGATTACCACTCTTTGTACTTCAGGTCCGAGTACTCAATTTCTGAGTGATTCTGATCGGAGTACTTTATTTATATGTGGTAACCATTAAAGAAAACATCAGAAAGCATCTTATCCGACTACGAGAAGTGTTTCTTATCTGAGTACTTCATTTATGGGTGATAACCATTACAAAAAACACCACAAAGCATCATATTCTACAATGAGATGTGTTTCTGATCAGAGAACTTCATTTATGAGTGGTAACCTTTCAAGAAAACTCCACAAAGCATCATACTTTATTTATATGTGGTAACCATTAAAGAAAACATCAGAAAGCATCTTATCCGACTACGAGAAGTGTTTCTTATCTGAGTACTTCATTTATGGGTGATAACCTTTATAAAAAACACCACAAAGCATCATATTCTACAATGAGATGTGTTTTTGATCAGAGAACTTCATTTATGAGTGGTAACCTTTCAAGAAAAGTCCACAAAGCATCATATCTTATACGAGAAGAGTTATTTCTCCGAGAATGTAAACAATGAATAAAACACCATGATGAAGTATAGATTACCACTAATTTATGAGTGATTCTCATCAGAGTACTTTATTTTTAGGTGGTAACCACAGAAAACACCACAAAGCATCATATCCTACAATACGAAGTGTTTTTTGTCAGAGTACATCATTTATGAGTGGTAATCTTTAAAGAAAACATCACAAAGCATCTTATCCGACTACGAGAAGTGTTTCTTATCTGAGTACTTCATTTATGGGTGATAACCATTACAAAAAACAACACAAAGCATCATATCCTACTATGAGATTTGTTTCTGATCAGAGTACTTCATTTATGAGTGGTATCCTTTCAAGAAAACTCCACAAAGCATCATATCTTATACGAGAAGAGTTATTTCTCCGAGTACTTCATTTAAGTGTTGTAAACAATAAATAAAACACCACGAAGAAGCATAGATTACCACTCTAAGTGCTTCAAGTCCGAGTACTTAATTTATGAGTGATTCTGATCAGAGTACTTCATTTATAGCTGGTAACCATTACCGAAAACATCACAGAACATCATATCCTATAAATATGAAGTGTTTTTTTTTTTATCAGAGTACATCATTTATGAGTGTAAACTTTCAAGAAAACATCACAAAGCATTATATGTTACTACGAGAAAAGTTTATTCTCTGATTACTTCTTTCAAGTGTTGTAAACAATGAATAAAACACCGCGAAATTAATAGATTCCCAATCTATGCGCTTCTGATCCAAGTACTCAGTTCATGAGTGATTCTGATCAGAGTACTTTGTTTATTGGTGGTAACCATTAAAGAAAACATCAGAAAGCATCTTATCCGACTATGAGAAATGTTTCTTATCTGAGTACTTCATTTATGAGTGGTAACCATTACAGAAAACACCACAAAGCATCATATCTTACTATGAGATTTGTTTCTGATCAGAGTACTTAATTTATGAGTGGTAACCTTTCCAAAAGAACTCCGCAAAGCATCATATCTTGTACGAGAAGAGTTATTTCTTCGAGAACATCATTTAAGTGTTATAAACAATGAATATAACACCACGAAGAAGCATAGATTACCACTCCAAGTGCTTCATGCCCGAGTACTCAATTTATGAATGACCTTTTAAGAAAACTCCACAAAGCATCATATCTTACTACGAGAAGAGTTTTTTCTCTGTGTACTTCTTTTAAGTGTTGTAACCATTAATTAAAGCACAACAAAGAAGCATAAAGTACCAACTTAAGTGCTTAATGTCCGAGTACTTAATTTCTGAGTGATTCTGATCAGAGTACTTCATTATGTGTGGTAACCTTTCGTCAAAACTCCACAAAGCATCATATCTTACTACGAGAAGAGTTTTTTCTCCGCGTACTTCATTTAAATGTTTTAAACAATGAACAAAACACCACGAAAAAGTATAGATTCTCATTCTAAGTGCTTCAGGTCCGAGTACTTAATTTATGAGTGATTCTGATCAGAGTACTTCATTTATAGGTGTTAACCATTAAAGAAAATATCACAAAGTATCTAATCCTACTACAAGAAGTGTTTGTTATCTGAGTACTTCATTTATGCGTGGTAACCATTACAGAAAACACCACAAAGCATTATATCCTACTAAGAGATGTGTTTCTTATCAGAGTACATCATTTATCAGTGGTAATCTTTCAAGAAAACTCTCCAAAGCATCATATCTTAAACGAGAAGAGTTATTTCTCCGAGTACTGTAAACAATGAATAAAACACCATGAAGAAGTATAGATTACCACTCTAACTGCTTCAAGTCTGAGTACTTAATTTATGAGTGATTCTAATCAGAGTACTTCATTTATGAGTGGTAACCTTTCAGAAAAACTCCACAAAACATCATATCTTATACGAGAAGAGTTATTTCTTCGAGAACTTCATTTAAGTGTTGTAAACAATGAATATAACACCACGAAGAAGCATAGATTACTACTCTAAGTGCTTCATATCCGAGTACTCAATTTATGAGTGACCTTTTAAGAAAACTCCACAAAACATCATATCTTACTACAAGAAGAGTTTTTTTTCTCTGAGAACTTCTTTTAAGTGTTGTAATCATTCACTAAAGTACTCAATACCAACATTAGTGCTTCATGTTCGAGTACTTAATTTCTGAGTGATTCTGATCAGAGTACTTCATTATGTGTGATAACCTTTCGTGAAAACTCCACAAAGCATCATATCTTACAGTGAGAAGAGTTTATTCTCCGTGTATTTCATTTAAGTGTTGTAAACAATAAATAAAACACCACGAAGAAGCATAGATTACCACTCTAAGTGCTTCAGTTCCGAGTACTTAATTTATGAGTAATTCAGATCAGAGTACTTCATTTATAGGTGGTAACCATTAAAGAAAACATCAAAATTCATCTTATCCTACTACAAGAAGTGTTTCTTTTATGAATGCTTCATTTATGGGTCGTAACAATTAAAGAAAATACCACAAAGCATTATGTTCTACTATGAGACGTGTTTGTTATCAGAGTACTTCATTTATGATTGGTAACCTTTCAAGAAACCTCCACAAAACATCATATCTTACTACGAGAAGAATTTTTCTCTGAGTACTTCATTTAAGTATTGTAAACAAGGAATAAAACACCACGAAGAAGCATAGATTACCACTCTAAGTGCTTCTGGTCCGAGTACTTAATTTATGAGTGATTCTAATCAGAGTACTTCATTTATATGTGGTAACTTTTACAAAAAAAAACACCACAAAACATCATATCCTACAATACGAAGTGTTTCTGATCAAAGTACATCATTTATGAGTGGTAACCTTTCAAGAAAACTTCACAAAACATCATATCTTACTACGAGAAGAGTTTATTCGTCGAGTATCTCATTTAAGTGTTGTAACCATTCATTAAAACACTACAAAGAAGCATAGAATACCACTATAAGTGCTTCGTGTTCGAGTACTCAATTTATGAGTGACTTTTTAAGAAAACTCCACAAAGTATCATATCTTACTACGAGAAGTATTTCTTAGCTGAGTACTTTGTTTTGGGTAACCATTACAGAAAACACCACAAAGCATCATATCCTATTATGAGATGTGTCTGATCTGAGTACTTCATTTATGAATGATATGCTTTCAAGAAAACCCCACAAAGCATCATATCTTATATGAGAAGAGTTATTTCTTCGAGAACTTCATTTAAGTGCTTCAGTTCCGAGTACTTAATTTATGAGTAATTCTGATCTACATCAATTATAGGTGGTAACCATTAATGAAAACATAAAAAATCATCTTATCCTACTACGAGAAGTGTTTCTTTTCTGAGTACATCATTTATGGGTGGTAACAATTAAAGAAAACACCACAAAGCATCATGTCCTACTATGAGAAGTGTTTGTGATCAGAGTACTTCATTTATGAGTGGTAACCTTTCAAAAAACCTCCACGAGACATCATATCTTACTACAAGAAAAGTTTTCTCTGAGTACTTCATTTAAGTGTTGTAAACAAGGAATAAAACATCACGAAGAAGCAAATATTACCATTCTAAGTGCTTTAGGTTCGAGTACTTAATTTATGAGTGGTTCTGATCAGAGTACTTCATTTATAGATGGTAACCATTAAAGAAAACATCACAAAGCATCATATCCTACAATACGAAGTGTTTTTTAAAAGAGTACATCATTAATGAGTGGTAACCTTTCAAGAAAACTTCAGAAAGCATCATGTCATACTACGAGAAGAGTTTATTCACCAATTACTTCATTTAAGTGTTGTAAACAATGAATAAAACACCGTGAAGAAGCATAGATTACCAATCTATGAGCTACAGGTCCGAGTACTCAATTTATGAGTGATTCTGATAAGGGTCCTTTATTTATAGGTGGTAACCATTAAAGAAAACATCAGAAATCATCTTATCCGACTACAAGAAGTGTTTCTTATCTGAGTACTTCATTTATGGGTGGTAACCATTAAAGAAAACACCACAAAGCATCATGTCCTATTATGAGATTTGTTTCTGATCAGAGTACTTCATTTATGAGTGGTAACCTTACAAAAAAAAACTCCACAAAACATCATATCTTATACGAGAAGAGTTATTTCTTCAAGAACTTCAATTAAGTGTTGTAAACAATGAATATAACACCAGGAAGAATAATAGATTAACACTCTAAGTGCTTCAGGTCCGAGTACTCAATTTATGAGTGATTCTGATCAGAGTACTTTATTTATAGGTGGTAACCATTAAAAAAACATCAGAAAACATCTTATCCGACTACGAGAAGTGTTTCTTATCTGAGTACTTCATTTATGGGTGGTAACAATTACAGAAAACACCACAAAACATTATATCCTACTATGAGATTTGTTTCTGATCAGAGTACTTCATTTATGAGTGGTATCCTTTCAAGAAAACTCCACAAAGCATCATATCTTATACGAGAAGAGTTATTTCTCTGAGTACTTCATTTAAGTGTTGTAAACAATAAATAAAACACCACGAAGAAGCATAGTTACCACTCTAAGTGCTTCAAGTCCGAGTACTTAATTTATGAGTGATTCTGATCAGAGTACTTCATTTATAGCTGGTAACCATTATCGAAAACATCACAGAACATCATATCCTATAAATATGAAGTGTTTTTTTATCAGAGTACATCATTTATGAGTGGTAACCTTTCAAGAAAACTCCACAAAGCATCATATCTTATACGAGAATAGTTATTTCTCCGAATACTTCATTTAAGTGTTGTAAACAATGAATAAAACACCATGAAGAAGCATAGATTACCACTCTAAGTGCTTCAAGTCCGAGTACTTAATTTATGAGTGATTCTGATCAGAGTACTTCATTTATAGGTGTTAACCATTATTGAAAACACCACAGAACATCATATCCTACAAATATGAAGTGTTTTTTTTTTATCATAGTACATCATTTATGAATGTAACCTCTCAAGAAAACATCACAAAGCATTATATCTTACTACGAGAAAAGTTTGTTCTCTGATTAATTCATTTAAGTGTTGTAAACAATGAATAAAACACCGCGAAATGAATAGATTACCAATCTATGTTCTTCAGGTCTGAGTACTCAGTTCATGAGTGATTCTGATTAGAGTTCTTTATTTATTGGTGGTAACCATTAAAGAAAACTTCAGAAAGTATCTTATTCGACTATGAGAAGTGTTTCTTATCTGAGTACTTCATTTATGAGTGGTAACCATTACAGAAAACACCACGAAGAAGCAAATATTACCATTCTAAGTGCTTTAGGTTCGAGTACTTAATTTATGAGTGATTCTGATCAGAGTACTTTATTTATAGATGGTAGCCATTAAAGAAAACATCGGAAAGCATTTTATCCGACTACAAGAAGTGTTTCTTATCTGAGTACTTCATTTATGGGTGGTAACAATTAAAGAAAACACCACAAAGCATCATGTCCTACTATGAGATTTGTTTCTGATCAGAGTACTTCATTTATGAGTGGTAACCTTACAAAAAAATCTTCACAAAGCATCATATCTTATACGAGAAGAGTTATTTCATCAAGAACATCAATTAAGTGTTGTAAACAATGAATATAACACCACGAAGAAGAATAGATTAACACTCTAAGTGCTTCAGGTCCGAGTACTCAATTTATGAGTGATTCTGATTAGAGTACTTTATTTATAGGTGGTAACCATTAAAAAAACATCAGAAAACATCTTATCCGACTACGAGAAGTGTTTCTTATCTGAGTACTTCATTTATGGGTGATAACCATTACAGAAAACACCACAAAGCATTATATCCTACTATGAGATTTGTTTCTGATCAAAGTAATTCATTTATGAGTGGTAACCTTTCAAGAAAAACTCCACAAAGCATCATATCTTATACGAGAAGAGTTTATTCACCAATTACTTCATTTAAGTGTTCTAAACAATGAATAAAACACCGTGAAGAAGCATAAATGAACACTCTAAGTTCTTCAGGTCCGAGTACTTTATTTATGAGTGATCCTGATCAAAGTACTTCATTTATAGGTGGTAATCATTTAAACAAAACGTCACAAAGCATCTTATTTGGCTTAAATAAATTCTAATTGCGGAAGCGTATTTAATTCGAGCAATTCAAACAATTCAATTCTTCTCAATAAATTGTATAGCAAGTAAAGTAAATAGAGAAGAGATGAGAAATTGCAAACAAAGCAATCATGCACAAGAGACACCGATATGTTAACAAAGTTCGGCTATTAACGAGCCTACATCTCCGGGACTCCCGACCCCCCGACGCGGTAACAAGGTCGAGCCGTTTTCACTAATCAACAAGAATATCCATTACAAGCTTAAACTTGGTCTCTTTACACACAAAGGTAGAGAACCAAGCCAAAAGATGCACAAAGGCTAAAGAGAAATATAAGAGAATGGTCTCCTAATCACACTCAAGAAATTTGGCTAATTTAGAGTTGATGAACTTGAGAGATTTAGAGCAGGATCTAGAGCTTTTTAATGGTCAATAATGGCTGCTATAATGTTTTGAAATGATAGGCTAGGTCAAGGAAAGAGGATACAGCCTTTCCTTATATCGGATGAGTTTAGGGCTTGAAAACGCATCAAATCCCGAACCACCCATAAATGAAGTACTCAGATAAGAAACACTTCTCGTAGTAGGATATAATGCTTTTTAATGGTCATTAATGGTCAATAATGGTTGCCAACCGTCGTGTGACGATTGTTCCCGGAAATTTTGGGCAGAAAAATGGCTTCCGAACCGTCACTGACGGTTGCCAACCGTCACCGACGGTTTGTGCTGTTCGCATAATCTTCAGTTCTTGAAACGGCCATAACTTTTGATATGTAGCTCCGATCGAGGTCATTTTCGAAGCGTTGGAAAGATCGCGATGAGCTCTACACTTGTTCTCAACACATCACTAGAAATTTCTAAAGTTTTCCTTCTCAAATTTTGCATTCAAGTCCTAATACAATATTGATGCTTGTTCTTGAAATATGCTTGCTCCTATTTTGCATCTCCAAGTTTGCTATAACGTTCCTACACAAATTCTAAAACACAAAGAACGGTAAAATTCAAGATAGTTTTGCAAATCGACAAACACAAAGAAATTGTTATACACAACAATAAAGTGTTTCAGAAGCATCAAATCTTACTACGAGAAGAGCTTTTTCTTCGAGTACTTCGTTTAAGTGTTGTAAACAATGAATAAACTACCATGCAAAAGCATACATTACCACTTTAAGTGCTTCATGTTCGAGTACTTAATTTATGAGTTATTCTAATCAGAGTATTTCATTTATGTGTTGTAACCATTAAAGAAAACATCACAAAGCATCTATCCTACTACGATATTACTTGACCAAGAAGGATTAAAGTAATTGTATCTAGGTTTCGGTTTGCTTTTGGCATAAGGACTATTATTAAACCGATACCTAAAAGCATAGTTTGACCTACTATTATATTTTGGTTGTTTTTTACTATTGCCCTTGAATATTTGAGCTTGTTTTCCTTTCACTTTAGGTTTTTATTGAGAGTTGGATTGAAAAGGGGATGCGCCCTTTTTGTATCTAAGACCTGATTTGCCATGGGGTTTTTGACTCTCTAATATTTTATTGAGATCCCTCCTAGTGTCACTACTCAATACACTAGTGGATTCGAAAACCCTTGAGCCACTTGTTAATAAGACTTTGTCACTTTTCAAATTACCTTATTTTACCTTTAATTCGAATGTGAGAATTTTGTTATTTAACCCCGCAATTACGCTTTCTTTTCTCATTAACTCACGGTTGGTCTCTATAAGAAGTTTATTCAACCTAATAATTTCAATTTTTAAGGATTTCTCATTAGATAAAATGCTTGTATCATCGAGTAGGCTCTCATCATCATCCTCATCATCATCATCACTTATACAACAAGATGAAGTATTTGTTGGCATATGAATGTAATTATTTGAGTTTTGATATACCTTTGCCTCCTTCTTAGGAGATGAAGTACATGCCTCTTCGATTGATTGTCTTCTCCTAATTCTCCAAGTTGATCGTGAGCTTCTTCACTTTAGCTTGGATGGTGTTTTTAAGGATTTTAATCGTTGTTGGATCGGTGATGTTGTTGCTAGCTATGATGGAGTCAATGTCGGTGGAGTTGGACTCTTCATCACAAATGGTCATTAGTGAGTAGTTCACCTTCTTCTCCTCTTCGATCTCAACTTCGGATTCTTCACTTTCTTCATCTTCACTATGATTCCATCTATCGGCATGCATTGCTTTAGGCTTCTTTTTGCCCTTGTAACCCTCCTTCTTTGCATGCCCTTTTCGCTCTTGCCTCTCATCACCGTCTTGAGGCCTCTATTTCGTACACAAGAGTGGATAAAAGGTTATACCTAAAGAGATTGTCAAATCTCTTTGTAGAGAGGAGTTGATTTCTCTTCTAGGTATCTTGAAAATCGTTGTCTTCCTTCTTCGGCCATGGAAGCACCCTTGTCTCTTGGTTCACCTTGAACCTAAACAACAACCTAAAGCATCCTTAGATAGATGGATGTAGAGATTAGAGCTTAAATCGAACCACATAGATCTTCAATCTTTAATGAACAAGCTATTTCATTTGGTGGCTAAATCTTACAAGAGAAGGGAAAAAAGAATAATGGAGTTTTTCTTTCTACACACAAGAGAAGGGAAAAGAGGGTTACTATTCACGGATTACTATTCATCCTACTGTAGCAAGAGATAGAAAAAGTCATTTTTCATCTCAAACATACCCATTTATATAGCCAAGCCCTAGGACAACACTTGTGTTAATTATTTACACAAATGGCTATGACTACTCTCTCGTTATTCCCTAATCATATTTTGCAAGGATTTAATTTATGAGTAAATAATATTACTATATTATTCTAATATGAATTAATTTATTATTCTTATAATGCTCTCAAACATTATACAAAATAATATTCACATATATTCTCATAAATTTATTTTATGATCTAAGCATATCATTTTACATGACATATTACTTTAACATTTTATCACTTGAATTTCAACTCATACATCATGAGATTAAATACATTATATAAAATGTAAAATATTTGTTGTTTCTTTTCAGTTGGTGTGACCTTACAGAGGATCTACGTCATCTTGGGATATAATATAAAATACTTTATATTATGAACTATAAGAGGTTCTATCACTACATTGTAGTCTCCCAAACGACATAGTCGTTACGTGCTTGATCCACTTGATTCGTGTCTATCCTTGTCTCATGATATTTTAAATAATATGCAAAATAGGATCACGTCATTTTTGCATTATATTTTTTTCTTGGTCTCTCAAGTGAATTATAAGTATAACTACATCAGTTATATTGCATGCAATATACTTTCACTTTACCAAGGGGCCCAGTAATATCATAACTCAAATAATTGAGGGACAATAATAATATTGACATATAAATTTCTCCCGCACAAGTTGTACATAACGAATTACTATATCATTCCAATCATTTGAATGGACTTTAATAGTAATCACATTATATACTTCTCATGTGAAAAACCTACATGTCTCATATATAAGATTCAAAGACACATTGGAAACATTAATGACACAAAACACAATCCATATAATGCTCCATCTAGTTAGGTCATGTTCAGTATATAAAGAATCACCATTTTATATACTCATGTCATTGAATGATAATCATTTATCAACATTTATAAAACTACAATGTACTTTCAATTGACATGACAATCTTCATGGTAAAAAATGTTCCCTTTAATTACCACGATTGTGAACATATTTAGGATTATATGTTTTCATCTAAAGAGTTCTATGGTTCAAGACCATGAGCATCTTATCGAACGCTTCTAAAGATATAACATATCAATCTCAAGGAACATAAATCTATAATAATATTTAAAATCATAAACAATTCATAAATTCGTTATCAAAAATAAAACTTTCAAAACACACAACCTTCACTTTTTTCCCTTGTAACCCTCCTTCTTTGCATGCTCTTTTGGCTCTTGCCTCTCATCACCGTCTTGAGGCCTCATTTGCGGAAATATCCTATAGCACGTGTGGATGGTATGTCATTCTCTTTCACACATGGCACACACCACCTTCTTGCCCTTGCTTTCCCGCTTGGCATTGTATTTCTTCTCAGTTGCAAATAGACCTTGCAACATCTTAGCTAGGACTTGTGTTTCCTTCTCATGATCTTGTCCCATGTTTTTGCAAGGATTGTCGCTTGTTGGCCGAGAGTGAGCAAACGAGGAGTTGTTTGACTTGGAGTTTTGTGCCGGAAAAGCGATTGCCTTGCCTCCTTGATTTTTGTTAGAGGTTTGCTTGAGAGTTTTCTCAAAGGACCGAAATTAGGTATATATCTCATCCGGTGTGAATGGCTCCGCATTTCTCCCGTTCACCGCCTTGAGCGCTCCAACAAATCCTTGCCAATCGGGTCTCACAATCATGGTACGAAATAGCTTACCTACAATCTTATTGTTAGTTAAAGGTTCTCCCATTTCAATAAACTCATTAATAAGAATGGTAAGCATATGGTACATATCCTCAATGCTTTCATTTTCTTCATTTCTAAAGTTTTCATATCTAGTATCCAACCCGGCCATTTTGTTTTGTTTTATTTGGTCATTTCCTTCATACTGTTTCAAGAGGACTTGCTACATGTCACGTGCATTATTGAGATTACCAAAGATTGGAGCTATTGTTTCACTCACGGATGACAAGATTGCATTAACCGCGGCATCATTATTCTTTTTCTTTGGTAGACACAAGATATCAAGTTTATCGATTTCGGAATTGATTTTTGATACATATTTGTCTACTATAACTTTCCAAAGGTCACATATCTCAAGGTAATTTACCATACAATGCTTCCAATGACCAAAGTTTTTGCAATTTGCACCAAAAACCGGGGGTTCCTTAACATGTCAATATGTGGCCATACCTAGATCTTTGTTTGTAAACTAAAAACGATTCTAGTTAGCAAACTCATCGTGCTCTGATACCACTTTGAAAAACCTAGAGGGGGTGAATAGGTTTACAATTCAATTTCTAGGTTTATTTGACTAAAAGGCACAATTCAATTTCGAATAACAATAGAATTTCCAACATGTTTAGCAATTTAAAATTAAATCACAGAAATTAAAGGAGATAAGTTCAAGAAAGATCAAACGAAATAGAAGAACGCGTGACACCGATATGTTAACGGAGTTCGACTATTGACGAGCCTACTCTCCGAGACTCTCAATCCCCCGACTTGGTAACGAGATCGAGCCGTTTGCACTAGCACCAAACAATAGTCTTTACACAAGGCCGAGATATAGCTCTTTACACATGAAGATTAGAGACTAAACCCGTTGAACAAGCACAATAGCACAAGCAAAGAAAATAACAATGATCTCTCAACCACAATTATTTGGCTAATTTAGGTCAATTAAGCTTGAGTATTTTGAGAGTTTTTAGAGAGCTCTTGAAGGTTTAACAATGGAGGCTGCTAGGGTTTTTTTTGCAAAAGATAGATTGAGAAAGAAGAAGGAAGCTATATATACAGCAACAGCAAATTACCTTCCAAAACAGGGGATTTCATCCCGAACCGTTATAACGGTTGGAAATCATTATAACAGTTAGTACAGAATCTCACAGTTTCTAGGTGGAATGAGCCAAACCGTTATAATGGTTGGTAACCATTATATAACGATTGGCCTTGGAAGAAAATGGAGAACTTCGCAAATTAAATCGTCTGGTCTAACCGTTATAATGCTAGACAACCGTTATAACGGTTGAACCTTAATTACAAAGTTCATGCCTGGGATGACCTAACTGTTATAACGGTTGCCAACAATTATGTAACGGTTGGTTCTGGAAGAAAAGTGCACATTTTGGGATTTAATTTGATTTAACTAACCAGTATAACGGTTTGAAAGAGTTATAATGGTTGTGTTCAGATTAGGGTTTTCTCAAGCTTAATCATACCCGAATTGGCCACATTTACACATTAATCAACTTTAACCTATCTAGATCTTCTTTGTATTTTCTCCACATGCTCATGTTGCATTCTATATTCTCATTGCACTTCCAAATATCCATTTTTGTTATATAGTCCCTGCAAAAAACTTAAAACACACGAACGTGGTAAAATTCAAGATTGTTTTGCAAATCGACAAATAAGAAGACATTGTTAGACACAACAAACACTTCAAGGCTCGTTATAACGAGTCTCCAACCCGACATAATTGGTGCCCAAGGCATCATAACGCCTCAGGAGGAGAGAGAAGCAGCAAGAGTTTGGAGATTCTTGAAGCCAGCGTTACTGTAACGCTTAAGGGAAGTGTTACAACGAGTCACCACCCGTTATAATGTGTCTGCAAGGCATTATAACGGGTTCCTGAAGAGTTGGCCCACAAGAAAGCTGAACAGGGGAAAATCTGGAAGAAGCCCAAGGCGTTATGGAGATGTTGTAATGCCAGAAAGGATTTTGAAGACTCCATGATCCTAAGAAGTGCTCAGCCTATATAAATGATGCAGAAACGAACCAGCAAACTATCAAATCATTCCTACAAGCTTTCAAGCATCAAATTGAGCACACCAAAGAGCCTAATTCAAGTCTCCTCCAGCTACCTAACCTAGAGAGCATTAGGATAGCTACTATTCTATTATTGTCTATCCGAGAACAAACCCTTAGCTAGTTTTTAGCCTTTGGTGCATCACATTTGTGTTGTCAAGTGGTGAATCATTTCTTGATTGTGTTGTCAATCGGCCCTTTTTATCGTGTAGTGTGATGTTGCCCCATGCATTGGTCTAGGAGAAGAAGATTGACTCACTTGTGTAGAAGAAGTCAAAGATCGGCTCCGCACTTTGTAAAAAACACTCGTTTATAATGAATTCGGCCCGGAAGGAACATTTAGTTCCGGGAGACCCGTTGACGTAGGCCTAACTTGATTGATATGCCGAACCACGTTACATAGCGTGTTCTTTTGTTCTCAATTGCTCTCTCTTCACTCTCTCTCTCTCTCTTTATTACTTTGCTCTTTGAATTTGTGATTTGCTCAATTGCTTCTTGAAATTGCTTGCTCTATTACTTGGATAGATGATTAAGGTCTAAAAGCTTTTAGTTTGAAATTGTTGATTGAAAACGCTTTCGCTTAGTGAATTGACCTTAGTCTTGCGCTATTAAGCTCAAACCCTAATTCTAACACGTTATACAACATTTTGGAACGTTACACAATGTTTTGGAATGTTACAGTACGACATTTTAGAACGTTACACAATGTTTTGGCTCAGATTATAACCGTTGGAGTTGTCAGAAATTCGACCGTTATATTGTAATTCATTCTTACAACATTATATAACGTTCAGAAACGTTATACAACATTTTATAGCATTTCTGGACAACTCCCTGACATTTCTGGTCTCTGCAATATCGTTGTGTAACTGATGGTACAACGTTATATAACGTTTATGAACGTTATATAACATTTTGCCTACATTTTTTTATTTTTGGCTGGTTTTGGCTCAATCTCAATAATTCAAAATTATTTTAAGCTCAATTAAAATCAACCTAGCATCTAAAAGTCTTGAGATTTTAATGATTGATTATCTTGAGCTTCAAATGACCATAACTTTTGACTCGTAACTCCGATTTCGGCATTCTTCGTGGCATTGGAAAGCTCACAACGAGATGTAGCTAACTTCGTTCGCCTATCGGAGGTCGTTTGAAGCCTCAAAACTCCTCTTAACGATTTCTTGCAAAAGTTCCAAAAGACAAAGTCTTGTAGAATTCAAGATCGTTTTGCAAATCAACAAATACAAGACATTATTAATCCAACATAGTACTGATTTGTTTTACAAATTGTCAAACTAAAGAAGAGTTTAAGTTAACACTCTTAACTAAAAATATCATTAGATCCATTTAAATTCTGATTTATCATGCTTAATATTTTCTTTATATGAAAATCTAGTAGGAAACAAAAAATTTAGAATTTTTTAAGTACTAGTTTTGAATTTTAAAAGTAGCTCTAGAATAATAATAAAATTAATCAATGTTTATATATAAAATTTGATTATTTAAAAAACATAATGGATACTTCAAAACTCTAAAATAGAGAAAGTTTGTTTCCTAATTGATTTTGATATAAAACATTTACTGAGCATGATAAGTAAAAATTTAAAAGTATCTAGTGATATTTTTGAGTTACGAGCACGAAATTCTACATATATATATAAGCTTGTCAATGATGAGTTGTTTAATTTTTTTCATTTCATTTCATGATAATGAAATGATTATGATCAAAGGAATTTCGTTCGTTTAAATAACAAAACGGTTAACAAAAACATATTGTGTCGTGATCGTTTGTTTCGTAATTTCGTTTGTGAATGTGTATTGTTAGAATTGTCTTGATTTCAGAGAAAAAATGCTATGCTGAGATAAGGTGATAAAAGAAGAGATGAAAGATTGCTCGAATGAGGAGATGAATGATTTGATTCTTGTATACGGTTAGAATTATTTACCATCGGTTCCTAAAAAAAAATTCATGCCAACAATTAAAAAAAAAAAAAGATTTAGACCTGAAACAAATCCTGCTTTGGTGCCCAGTCCAGTGGAGCATTAATTTAGAGGGTATACACTTAGCATTTCCACCAAAACAAAAATAGGCACTAAATTTGCATCAAATAGGCATTAAATTTGTCCTGAACTCATCTCCACGGTTGACGTGTCAGATAAAAAAAGGTTATATATATATTTTTTTATTTTTTCCATAATTATTATTTCCATTGAGTTGCTTTCTTTTGGATTAATCTTTTTGAACTATTATTATATTAAATGAATCACAACTGTTAATTTCAGATTTTGCCACTTTAATTGTTCACAAAAGATAAACATTTTGATTAATACCTCCACATATTTATTTTCCAGGTTGATAGAGTTTAGAATTTCATCCGCATCAACTATAATAAGTCTTCCTAATTTTTGTTTCCAACACAATAGTCTGTTCCATCCTCGCCACAATCAATCTGACCTTCCAACCTATAAGAGCATCTTCATTTTTGAAACTCTTGAAGTTTCTGAGGTGACAATTTTTAAATATTTCAGGAATGTAGATGAGTTTCTTATTTAGAAATTTTGCTCAAGAATTTCTTATTTAGCAACTATGCTTTAAAGTTTATAAACTCTGACGTGGCTTAATCATTGGCTAAAATTAATCGGTCTCCCATAATATTGATAACATTTGCTGACGTGGCAATTTAGAAACTCTAACTTTTCAGTTTTAGAAATGAAAAGTTTAAAAATTAAAGAAAAATTAAATTTGTAAAATTGATATGATAATAGTTTAGAAATTTCAAAGAATTTTAGCGATGAAGATGCACTTATAACTCAAATGCATTAACGGAAATTGAAAGCTCTTCAATTTCATAAATATCATTACACTTTTTAATAACTCATGTTCTCTTTGCCCATCTTATCGCCTTCTTCATGACGCGACTGATTTTCTCAATTACTTTTTGGTTTTTGGTTGGAAGAAGTTATTCTCCTTCTTAATTGTTATTAATAGCATACTATATAACAATATTATTTTTGCTTCTTTCATAACTCAAAATAAAAATTATATAATAAAAATTTATTACATAACTAAGATTTCAGAAAAACCTATATGAAACATGTTGTGTATTGTGAGATTATGCATAGATTTAATACAACAAAGAACTTTTTAAGAGGCAGCGTAGCCGCGATGCAGTTCCTAATTCATATAGAATTTGTTAGTATCATTTGAATTTATGCTTTTTTTTTATATAAAAAGAATTCTTATTATCTCCCGAAATTTTTTTAATTAACCAAAATAAATTAATAAAATACCAAAATGGCAAAAATATAACAGAATTCACGAATTTAGCCATCCCGGGATCACAGCACCCTACATAACTCCGGGTTCACTATGCACTCCCTAACTCCGGAATCACAGCTGCCGGAGTTATGTAGGGTGCTGTGATCCCGGAGTTAGGGAGAGCACAGTGAACCCGGAGTTATTGGATATGATTTATACACCAGCCGAGAGAGAGAGATTCATATAGAGAGATTCATATACACTTCAAAGTGAATTGAAGATAGAGAAGTAATTTGAGGTATTATTTTATTTTTACTTAAATTCTTCAAATTTAGTTGATTTAATTTATAATTATTATAATTGTTATAATTGAAAGTTGATTTCAGGTATTATTATAATTGTAAATTAATTTATAAGAATTATAACTGTAGTTGAATTGTTATAATTTATTTACATTCTTCAAAGTGAATTGTTATAATTGTTATAATTCATCAAACTTAGTTGATTTCAGTTATTATTATAATTGTAAATTAATTTATAATTATTATAATTGTAGTTGAATTGTTATAATTTAGCTACATTCTTCAAATTTACCAACATTCTTCAAAATGAATTGTTATAATTGTTATAAGTCTTCAAATTTAGTTGATTACATGTATTATTATAATTGTAAATTAATTTATAATTATTATAATTGTAGTTGATTTATGTACGTATTTCGTATTTTTTGAACTATTAGTATAATATTAATTTAGTAATTATAATAATTAAAGAGTTAGAGGAATTTTGTAGAAATGTAGATAGAGAAGTGAAGTGAAGATTTTGCAAATTCTAAAAGATTTAGAGTTGCTAAGTCATTTCAGGTATTATTTTATTATAAATTAAATTGTATTAATTTATAAAGTGAAAATTTGAATTATTGTAACTTAATTTATTATAAATTAATTTAGAATTATTTTATTTATTTTAGTATATTATTAATTGGGAAATTTATAACTTAATTTGAATTATTATAACTTAATTTATTATAAATTAAAATTGTATTATTTTAGTATATTATTAATTGGGAAATTTATATAGTTGGAGTGAAGAAAGATGATTCCAATTTCCGTATATATGGATGGTGAGACTCGAAATGGCCCATATGGTATGGAATATAGTTGTGATTCAAAATTTACTTTTCCGGGAAATGAAGACACCCGGTATGAAGATGTGAAAAATACAATATACAAATGGTTGGGGATATTTGAGAGTCAATATTCTCTCAATGTTGTCGCTCGATATAACACTACGATCCCACCTTCTTATCATTTTTGTTTAATTCCCATTCGCGATGACGTAGAGTGGCGAATGATATTGCAAATGGCACAATCAGAAATGAATTGGAGATTTGTTGAATTATATGTTGATCTGGTGCCAAATCGGACAAATGAGAATCCTGATAACTTAGCTCGCACAAGTGAAAATGTTGTTAACACGGATGAAGAGCCTCCGAGAGTTAGTCATGAGACATTACCTTATAGCCCTGGCCATACTCTTCATATCTCTCCCGCAAGACATTCACCAATTATAGATCTTAATGAGCCCATATCTAATATTCCTGAAGAAAACGAAGGCGATGACGATGAGAATATATTACCCGTAGCGGGAGAATGGGAAACAGGAGAAGATTATGGATACACCTCTGACGAAGACGATTTGGATTATAATCCTAACGATCATCCGAATCATCGGATAATTGTACAAGGAAGGTCAGAAAAATATCACCCAGTACAGGAGCTTAGTGATATATCTGGTTTCAATGAAATTTACACTGAAGTACAAAACTCGTCAGACGATCCCTTGGCAGAAAATCGTGTATTTAATTCAAAAGATCAGTTACAATGGACCATTAGTGAGTATCACATCAAAGGGAATATAGAGATTAAAACAGAAAGGAGTAGCGCGACGAGGCTAGTTATGGTTTGCAAAGATCAGAGATGTTTTTGGAGGTTGTACGATGTATGTCCTAAAGGTAATAATTTTTGGACAATAAGAACCAACCCATACCCGCACACTTGTATCCAATCGATTACACGAGTAGATCATGCACAGCTTACGGCCAAGATAATTGCTGGTGCTATTAAAAAGGAAATGAACGAAGATACAACCATGACAATTAAAAATGCCAGACATTTAGTTAAAGCAAAATTTCCCGGTGCTGATCCATCATACGCCAAGTTATGGCGAGGCAGGGAGTTAGCAATTGCGAAAATATTTGGGACTTGGGAGGGATCATATGGGTTGCTTCCTCGTTATTTTAATGCCATCCAATCGACGAATCCATCAATGAAGTATGCTATCCTGACGACTCCTACCAATCAACCTGAAGTACGTTATTTCCATGTTGCGGCTTAGGCATGGGGACCGTGCATTGAGGCAGTAAAGTACATTCGTCCGGTGATAAGTATCGACGCAGGTTTCTTATCGGGTCGTTATGAGGGAAGATTACTGATGGCTTGCGGGTACGATGCAGAGAATCAATTGATACCATTGGCATTTGCATTGGTGGAGAAGGAAGACCTAGAAAATTGGGGTTGGTTCATGAATTGGTTGCGTCGAGAAGTTATCGGACCTGGTAAGATGTGTGTACTATCAGACCGCCACAAGGGAATTAAGGCTGTTTTTGAATATCCCCAATATGGATGGTCTGAGGCAAACGACGAAGCAGTGCACCGATATTGTATGCAACACGTTGCCGAGAACTTGTACTCAAAATTTGCAGACGATAATTTAAAGAAATTATTTAAGCGTGCTGCATCGAAGAAGAAACCTCGTCGATTTAAAGAGCACATGCAATCTATAAAAGCACAATATCCAGGTGCATATGAGTATTTAAAGACGGTTGGAAAAAGACTAGAGAATGATCCAAAAGAGTCTGTGAATCCATCAAAGTGGGCACAACGGTACGACAACGGATATCGTTGGGGCATAATGACAAGTAACGGATCTGAATCTTTGAATCGAGTGTTCAAAGTTGTTCGTATGTTGCCGGTTGTGGCTATCGTGGAAGGTACCTGGTACAAGTGCGTGAGTTGGTTTGATGATCGGAGAATCGCATCTAGTGCAACCGTAAGTGATGGTTTTGTTTGGTCTCGTAGTATTACGGAGAAACTAATTAAGAGAGGTGACAAGTCACGACCACATCGAGTAAACCCCTATCGATCAGAGCAAGGGGATTTTGAAGTTTTGCATCAAGGCGAGACCTTACCGAATGGTGAATTTGAAAATTTCAAGTATCATGTATTACTCGAAGAGGGAGTTTTTACGCGTTGCACCTGTTTGAAACCAAATCTGACCAGCATACCATGTTCGCATGTATTAGCGGTGATAAGGGTCAGACATTTAAACTTATCTCAATTTGTTTCACCTTATTACACTGCTGCAAATCTGCATGATACTTGGTCCGGAAGATTCCACCCTTTTCCAAATCAATATGAATGGCTCGAGTATACAGGACCTACCATCATTCCCAATAGAAAATTATTTCGTCGTGGTCGAAGAAGGCACATTCGTATTCCGATGGTAATGGATGAAATGGAAGGACGAAAAGGCAAGCGCAGAGGACGACCCCTTGGAAGACGACCAGAAGGTATTGAAATGGTTTTATATGTTTAAAATACTCATATTGAAGACGACCATCACCTGCTTACTTTTTAATATTACAGAAAGTGCTCAATCCAACCATCAAGGGAGTCAACCTCATAATCGCCATGAGGTATTAACACAATTGGGCTTACATAGTGGAAACCAGCCCACTCAACACTCCGTAGATGTCCAACCAAATCCAAACCCTACCCAAATGCAACCCGCTCGTCACTCAATAAGTGTTCCACCTAGAGATGTCGATGCTTCAACAAGTGCATCAAATCCTTCAACAAGTCAGCCCAATCAATCAAGGCGAACATCAATTTCTGGAAGAATTCGAAACTTCTTTCGGGCGAAACACTAGCATGGAATTTATTATATGTGGCTCTTCATTATTTACCTATTATATTTGTATAGTTGTATGTTGTACTTATGTCATATGTATGGCTTTACCTATTAACTCGTATAAATTTCAATTTCTTTATGCATTATATTTGTAGTGCAATGTCGACATTTCCGATTTTGGTATTTTATGGAGGTGAAATAATTGAAACTCAATTTGGTGCGGAGTACTCTGGTGGTAAAAAATTGGCACTCCAGGGTAAACAATCTAGTACTTTTGAAGGGATTAAAAGTACCATACATCGGGTTCTAGCATTTCACGAGTATTGCGTTGGTGAAATCCTATGTCGCGTGGAGGATGGAGAAGGGAGTAATTTGCATTTCAATTTGATTGGACTCATTGACGAAAGTTCGTGGAAAATGGCATCTCAGATGTCCGTGAATAAACGGGGAGTTGTTCATTTGTTTGTCAGAACCACTGGCCCGCCACCAAGAAATGACGCTCTCGATTTTATTTCGCTTAAAGGTATGTGTCCTTTGTCTCCCACAATTACTCCAATTACATATTGCATTTGATTTACTCGAAGATTATTACAAGTTCTGTGTTGCATCATTTGTACAGGTTAAACATATATGAAAACAAGCAAGTTATGTGTTGCATCATTTGTGCATGACGCTTATGCATTGTGCATTGTGCATGACGCTTGACGCTTTTGCATTGTGCATTGTGCATGACGCTTGACGCTTGTGCATTATGCATTGTGCATGACGCTTGACGCTTATGCATTGTGCATTGTGCATTGTGCATGACGCTTGACGCTTATGCATTGTGCATTGTGCATGACGCTTGACGCTTATGCATTGTGCATTGTGCATTGTGCATGACGCTTGACGCTTTTGCATTGTGCATTGTGCATGACGCTTGACGCTTATGCATTGTGCATTGTGCATTGTGCATGATGCTTGACGCTTGACGATTGTGCATGACACTTGACGCTTGTGCATTGTGCATTGTGCATGACGCTTGACGCATGACGCTTGACGCTTGACGCTTGACGCTTATGCATTGTGCATTGTGCATGACGCTTGACGCTTTTGCATTGTGCATTGTGCATTGTGCATGATGCTTGACGCTTGACGATTGTGCATTGTGCATTGTGCATGACGCTTGACACTTGACGCTTAACGATTGTGCATTGTGCATTGTGCATGACGCTTGACGCTTTTGCATTGTGCATTGTGCATTGTGCATTATGCATGACGCTTGACGCTTAACGATTGTGCATTGTGCATTGTGCATGACGTTTGACGCTTGACGCAAAATAACAAATGTCCAATTCAACATAACATAACATAACATAACATAACAAATGTCCAAAATAACATAACAACATAACATAACTGAAAAAACGTTCAACATAAGATGGCATAACATCCTTGTTGCGATGATGCATTGTGCATGATGCATAACATAACTGAAAGCAACCAACTCCCTGACTAAGGATAATTGGACGGGGTGAACTTGGATATCGGTCTATGCCTCTGACGATCCTTGTTGCGATGTCCCATAGTTATATTCCAATTCAAGCCATCATCATCCTCATCGTCGCCGCTCCCGGTCACCTCAGCATCTGGTGTTTGCATGTATTCCTGCAAAAAGCACATTAGAAACTGCTAAATTAGTGCATTTTTTAATAAATAGTTCAATTCAGGCCAAACCTGTGTAGGAGGGATCTCCGGGCCTGTCTGGAACTGACTAGTCTGGAAGTCGTAACCTTGTGCACCATCTCCTCCTGGGTACTGACTACTGAATATGTCAAAATCATAACCATGTACATCAGATGCTCCCTGATACGGACTATTTAATCCTGAATAGTATCCCTAGGTAGAATATGCATGTTTAACATTAGCAAAAAATATTACAAATTACTGCATAATCATTAAACATTACAGAGGTACGATTCACATACCTGGGACTGATCTCCGCCCAGATGCTGACTACTAGATGCCGTGGGATCACCGTGCGGTCCTAAATATGTCCCGGCCATGCTGGAAACAATCTCGTCATAATCACCCTCATATGTTGACGCCCAAGACGCCTCCTGCTCACGAAAGCCTGGAACCTCGATTCTTTCGGGAAACCCGGCATCCCTTAGCAGTTTTTCCAGCTTATGCCCTTGACCGACATTGTAAAACCCACTAATTTTGATAATTATTTTAATAAATAATTTTCAGACTAATTACAAAATTATTCCTTAAACAAGATCTTAGCTCAAATTAACATATGATGGTATGTAAAAGTTAAAATGTTTTATTTAGCTCAAATTATTCCTTAAGGTACGGTGAAAACTCGAGTCGCATAGTGTTGCCTCGACCCGCGACCTTCTTTGACTCTGACAACCACGCCGTCAGCGACTTTTTAATAAAGTTTCGAAGAGCAGGTACATGATAATGATCAGACGCGTTTGATCGCTACCCGACGAAATCATTCCTTTCGAATTTTCTACAGAAACGTGCACCTTAAATAAAACAATGATCGTTTGGACTGATGTGTAATCTAATAAGTATCTAAAGGACACTGCCCGCTTCTCTATTAAGAAGACGCTCAATTTGTAGGTCTTACCTTTAAAATCATAGGTAGACATCTAAATGAGACATGAAATCTCGACAACACCGCCTGCGAGCTAATGATCTCACTAGGCTTCTAACTTCATTCGGGATTATGTCGATTCGATATAATTTTTGAAATCATAAATTTCAAATCACCATACAAAATTATACTAAGTTGTCTAAGTAAAAAATCTAAAGAGCTGAAAGGTCAAAAATACCCGAATCACTAAACTTAAACCTATACGAGGAATGTACTTCCTAACAAATGTGAAATATATTATCGAATATTAACAGTACAATTCAAACTAATTCAAAGACATCATGTCATCATCGGCTTGACCTTAATGATTATCATCATTTTCTGCATCAGCTGCATCATCATCATATGCATCAGCTGCATCATCGTAATTATCCCATGCATCATTTGCATTCATCATCATTTCATACTAAGAAATTTGAGAGTGACCTATGGTGACATGACAAGATAAAATAAGATAAAATGTACCCCTCAGAGTTAACTAATAAGAATCAACTAAACGACATTAACTATAAACTCACGAGTAACCTCAAATTTGAAAACAAATCGGAAACACAATTCCTTCAAAAGAACGTTATAAATTAAGCATACCAACCCTAACGAATTCCTTCTCACCCCCAATTGACTTCGTCTGAAACTATCATTTCGCTCCATAAGACAGGCGCTTTCACAAGATAGGAAGGGTTTGTTAATCAATTCATTATAAATATTGGAGGAGACACCAGATCGAAAATCATGAACGTACACATAATATCATACATCGCTAAGTTTTATCGTTTCGAGGACGAAACTTTTTCTTAGGGGGGGTGGATGTAAAACCCACTAATTTTGATAATTATTTTAATAAATAATTTTCAGACTAATTACAAAATTATTCCTTAAACAAGATCTTAGCTCAAATTAACATATGATGGTATGTAAAAGTTAAAATGTTTTATTTAGCAAACTTATAAAACTAAGTAAGATTTAAAACTCTTTGAAATAAATTACTAAACTTAAAAATTTGAATTTATAAATCGTAGGAGATATGACTAGAGATATTTTATCCAACCTCAAAATTCCAGATAGTTGGAATTTATTGAAGATATCGCGTAATGTAATACAGTAATTAAAGCAAAAGTTTTCTAAAAATAAATAAGCCTTACATCTAACCAAAAACACTAATAATCAAGGTGGAAAAATGGTATAGACTATGTGATGAGTCAAACAACTCATATGTTGCTAAATCACAACTTGCAACATGAATTGCCATTGAAATCGTATCACAATAAACTCCTAAAAACCCTTACAAGCCATCCTAACCAAGCAAAACTGCTATAACGAGTCAATAACATTGGAACCACCTCTGCAGCAAGTTGCCACACGGGCGGCTGCACCATAGATGCTACGGAAGCACTCAAAACCCACTAAAACTCCCCTAAGAGGTCTCTGGGTTCTGCCCAATTCGTGAGGCGGGTGGCATGACCCGTTCGGGTCTATGAGAGCGGATAAGGGGTGTTTTGCGATGCGAACTGCTGCATAGTTCGGTCCACAGAAAATCCCAAGACCCACTTACTTCTCTCTTCCCTTTTCTTTTTTTTCTTTCCCTTTTCTCATTCTTCCCTTCTGTGCCTTCTTCCTCTTCTCTGTTGGGTTCGACTAGAGAAAACAAGAAGGGGGGGATCGAGCCCCCGACAGCTCCACCAGCCCCCGTCTCTCCGTTGATGACTCCGCCATGCGCCACCGACTTCTCCGCTGCACCAGCCGCCCACTGACTCAACTATCTCCTCTCACAAAATGGCACGGCCCTTCCTTTCTTTCCCTTTTCTGTGTGGAGCCCGATCGGAGCGACACCACCGGAATGCCGCTACCGACACAGACACCCTGTGTGTCACTCCTGCCTGATTCGTTCTCCTCGCCCCCTTTCGACACCATCAAGAAATGGGGGTATTTCACCCCCTAGCCGAGCTCGTCGGAGACCACCATTGCGCGCGCTGTCAGCTCCATCTCGCTGCCAGCAGCGTCCACGTCGCCTTTGGCAGCACTGCCGCTGCCTCCCTTCCCTGGTTTCACCTCTCCTCTTTCCCCCTTACCGCACCTTCTCTGTGGTGACCAGCGAGGCACCGCCACGACTGCACTCGTCAGTGTCATCGCGACCTCTTTTCCCCATGGTGCTCTTCACCCACGCCCTTGCTGCCTTGTGGTTGATTTCGTGTTCCTCTCATATTCAGTCGATCCGACTCGGCGGGACATTAGGCTCATTTGATATCTCCATCTCTGGTACGTTCTCAAACTCCGGTCGTACATTCTATTAGGGTTGAGGCTGAGCCTCCCCTTCCTGTATGTGAATGCTTGCTTATGTTCTCTTCTAGTGATTATGTTGATTTCTTGTTCCTAGGGCTGAGCCCCATGGTTATGTGATCATCTATGTATCTTAGTGTGTTTAATTCTTTGCTTGTCCCTTGCTTATGTTCGTATATAGAGACAAAGCTCTTATACTTTTTGGATGACAAATCTATGTTGCTCTAGTTATCTATTTGTGTAAACTATACTCAAGTCCTTTGTCGTTGATTCATTTGCTTTGCAATTAGTATTGGTGTGCCTCTGATATGGATATTATGAAGAAAATCTTGTCGTATTAATTCTTAAATTCTCACTTCTTGATCAATTGCTCGATAACTTCGTCTGGCATTCACCTATTCTTCCTTGGCTGATATATATATCCAGAGGCTGGCATATTAATCGACAATAATGTCTTATTGCTGGTTATTTTCATGTCCTGATTGATAATTGTTATTTCCAATTGTAAATGTTTCCACAATCTCAATTCTTACCTGGTCATTGGTGTTATAGTCTTCTGACTATGATTTGTCTTTTCTAATTCTTGTTTGAATAAGTTTAGGAATAGACCATTGTCCGTTAATTCACCTTTCCTTATTATTGATGTGCTAATGACATTCTTGCTTTATTTAAAAGGGACAAACCTTGTCATATTTGGTGAGAAATTTCTAATTCTTGTTTGCTTAATTTGTTATGTGATCTTTCCTTCAATTGGGGCTATTCCTTCTTGATAAATCATTATCTGAAACAAAGTGTGCCAACTCAAATTTTGTTGTGTCATTTGCATCGTTCTAATAATTCGCACAACATTATCTAAAATGCTTTAACGTTCTTGTGATTCATTTTGTCTGATCTTGATGCGACTAAATCGAACTAGGACAAATGTTGAGATCATTTCCTAGTTATTGATTCGTCCATTTGAACTAATTCTCAACTATTTGAACATTTTCTTTTTGGTCTACATTTCCATTGTGCCTCGTTCCCGTTTAATATGACAAGAGCACCGACAGTCTCATGTACGAGTAGGGCTGACCCTCTTATCCCTGTTGACTAGCTCTTGACCTCGCTCGGTCAATCTTCTTAATGATTCTTCTTGATTTTGTCACGTTTCCTTTCTGCTCGATATGAAAGGTGTTGAGCCCTTGTGTTTCCCGTTGTATTGTATTCTTATATTTTTGTGCATTGAGTATGTACTGGACTGATTGGATTGTTGTCTGGTGAGTATTCTTCACATCTCAATTATATCAATCTTTTATCGCGTGACATCATGCTTGCTGAAATCAGTTCCTTTAGACCCCTCTTGTGTAGCAGTCTTGTTGTGTAATCAACTTAGTCGACCAATTGATCCTGATTTTGTGCTTCTGGAAATATCTCTAAATATATGGATGTTATAACCATTACTTTTGTGTAGTATTGTATCGGAGTTGCCATTATCATTGTGCTTATCTGGATATGCATAATTGCTATTATTTTCTCAAGATTGAAACTTGTTTTCCTGATCTCTTGATTTAGTCTATCCGCACCTCTCGTACCCTCATCATATTGGGGTTGTTTGAATTGTATTCTGCTATTATAAGTATTGACTCATTTCGGCTGGTGCCCGATCCTATCAGTAAGATTGTGATTGTCATTCAAGTATTTCATTTCCAATTGTCCTTGTTGTATTGCTTGCCTGACTCATGCATCGTGTGACCAATCTCATCATTTCTCTAAATCAACTTGCTTGTATAATTTTTGGTACTTTCCTTTCACATAAAAATCCTGCGACTAACTAAACAAAACCCGAAATATATAAATAGGAGAGTGGATTCGGACCCACACGCAGTGGACGAGTTCCATATTGCTGCTGACAACGCTGACCCTCGCGCGGACGCAGCAGAGCTTTCGTAGTTTACGACTCTCTCTCCATTCCAGGTGTGGATTCCTGGGGATTATATTCCTTTCTCTCTTCTTTAGGACCTACCAGTCTTACCTAAATTGAACTGCAGTACCAAATTTCCAACAATTTATAATCAGGCCCGTAGAACTTGAACTGCCATATTTGCATACCGGTAACTGTACCATTAAATGGGTCCAACCTGCACTTGCATGTCATTGCACCTCATCTTGCATGTAAGATCCGATATACAGATTGTATAGGCTATTAGCTATTTATAGGTAGTTGCGTATCAAATATTATTTATATATCCTCGTTGGGAGTGATGAGAGTCGGGCCGGTGAGTCTAGCTAGGACGGATGTAGTCTGGGGGCATCATGAGGATGGATTACGTACGCAAGCTCAATGCCCGTGGGGTCCATTTCTCGGGATGTCCCTAAGGACATTCGATCACTGCTCACCAACGATGACCATCACTTGGTGGCTCGTAGTGCCAGTTCGAGTATTTGATTTTCAAGATCCTTACTAGTATAAATATTATAATATCTTCCTTTGAGTGATTAAGGTTCGGTTTCTCAGTTTAGAGTATGCGTGTCATATGTGACGTATTGGAGCTATTCCGTTCTTTATATTTCTATTAGCCGATGTTTCGGGATCTCCTAATATTCGAAGGACTTCCTCCTTTGGCCCCTGGTTGGTGCAGAGGAAGTTTGGGGCTCCCCTTTGGCCCCTGGTTGGTACAGGGAGTTCCCTTTTATTATTGTTACTCAAACGGATAGTCGGTTCCTTATTTCCGTATGACGGCTGAGACCGAGAGTTTAATTTATTTTCTCATCTTTTGTGAGGGTAGGCTTCTCGGTTCGCTTTTTGATCGAGTGTGTGCTTTTATAGCCGCTCTGCATTTACCAGGGCGTTTCGTTCTGGAAACTCAGATTTTAGTTAGGTTGTGGTTGATTTGAGACCCGTCCAACGATTACGTTGGGCATGTGGTTGATCTGGGACCCGCCTAACAATACCCTTAGGCTTGTGGTTACGACCCGTCTGAGGGGGCGAATCCTGAAGTCCTACACCCGGGGTTTCTACTTTGACAAATCCTTTCTTGTCTGGGAGCCTTGATGTTATTCACCTTACTATCTATATATTCTATTATTCCTCATATTACTTTTGGGTTTCTTTCTCGTATCGTCTTTTGGATAGACTCATTGTGAAAAATGTGAAATGGTTAACTAATGCACATTTAGGTGTAGTAATTTAAATTACAGTTAAAACTCAGTAAATGTGAATGGTCCAACTTTGAATCGGATATAATCCCAAAGGCTGGACCTTAATCCACACTGAGTAAATTTTTATAATTTACTCACGTTCCACGGTTGGTTGTGGGGTCCATGTAAGGAGCAGAAGTTCTTTTGCTGTCCAGAGGAGAGCGCTAGGATGGAGTCCCCAGCGTCTTCCGTTTTGATGATCACTTCATTTGTTTTCTTTTATTCCTTTTTGTTAGGATTAGTGTGTAGTAGGTTAGCTAGGGTCGGTCCCACATCCTTTGATGGGATCGCCCTCTTCAGTATGTATTTTACTTTTGTTTTGCTTCCGCTGAAAACCTTGTATCCAGACGCTGGATTATATATATGTATTTGTTGGATGATTATGTATTGTGTGAAATGTGTGCTTTTCCTTCAAATTAAGTATAATAAATAAATCTTATATGTGTTTCTAAGTGGCCAATTAAGCCTTTCGTGTACTTGAACTCAAGTACACGTGGCGGGATTTACACCCCTAAGCTAGTCATTATTTCTGGGGTGTGACATCCTTCGGTGGTATCAGAGCCAGGTTGTTTAGTCGTGCAAGACACGATGTCAGTCATGTATTAATGTGGCCACCTATTCTCAAGGCTGAAGTCACTATATAGCACACATAACAATACTTGTCATCCGCTTAGGTCTGAGTGAGGGTAGGTTATAGGATTTTGTAGACTGATTCGTAACGCGATACCTTTCGTTTGATACTTGGGTAATTGATATCTAGACCATTTGGTAAGTTGAGATCGATCCTAGTAATGACGTTCGAGCACGAGTTCAGTAGCACTCGGCGGTTTCTCATGTCAGCGCGAGACGTACATTTGTTACGACACAATTCTTGCAAAAACACGGGGACCGTCAGATTTGGTGTGAAAGATATCGGCTCAGCGACGACATTTGTTCGTTTTATCAGCACCAGGTTGCGGATTCTCAACTTCTTGTCGCGTGACTCAATGCCGAGGCCGACGAAAAGGAGTTTACATCAGACTCAAGGATATATATAGAATTTAAACGAATCATTAGTAGCACAACGCTCTACGATACCAAAATCCTAATAAGGAAATGAATAAATAATATTATAAATATAGAGTAGAAATGATACTATTAATGTGGTTTTTCTTTAAACTTCAAGCCTCATGCAAAGACAAACCACGATGAGTTAGGACACAAATATAGTGTCATAACGAAGTACGTAATATGCACTAGCAATTCGCCGAACAACACGGATTGCTCATCACACGGAAACTTGAAAACGTCTAACTCGAAAACCATGCTAGCACAAGGCTTGCACACTTTGAGCGTTTTCTCAAATTTGTAGCATGAATAACAAACAAACGAAATCAAATTAAAGAGCGGATAAAGGGTTTCTGCATTGAGGATAATGTAATGTCTCAAATGATGACTTCCCTCGATACAATCGTGTAACCCGATTACATCCAAACAACCCCCGAAGTAAGCACCTAGGGGAATTCAATGTAAGCGCCTTAAGGATATGTACCGACTAGCCGAATTCGTGTGCATCTCTAGGATAAACCGCTGCGACGCACAACTGGCGCAAGAGATCGTTAGAACAAGCGTAACCACCTCTATTTAACGATACCAAGTTCGAAAGAATGCGTCAAAGGCAAGACGAAATAATCAAGCCTGAAGTTGGCAAGCTAACAAGTTTCTGTTTGACCTCTGAAAGTTGGCTAAGTACTTAAGGCCTTGTATCAGGCAACCATATTCGTGCCCATCCCAGGATAAAATCGTTAAGATGCATAATTAACGTCAAGGCTCGTTAGGTAGAGCGTCATCACCTTTATCCAACGAGATCAAGTTTGAAGGAGCTCGCCAAGGGCGCGCCGGAGAAAACGAAAGCCCAAAGTCAGTAGTTGACAATGCGCATGATGCTGCCGCATGCCGCTGACGCTGCCTCATGACGCTGGCGCTGCCACACGACGCTGCCGCACGATGCTGACGCCCCGCATGCCGCCGCCGCATGACATCGCCGCAAGACGCCGCTGCAAGACTCCGCCGTATGACGCTTAAGGTACGGTGAAAACTCGAGTCGCATAGTGTTGCCTCGACCCGCGACCTTCTTTGACTCTGACAACCACGCCGTCAGCGACTTTTTAATAAAGTTTCGAAGAGCAGGTACATGATAATGATCAGACGCGTTTGATCGCTACCCGACGAAATCATTCCTTTCGAGTTTTCTACAGAAACGTGCACCTTAAATAAAACAATGATCGTTTGGACTGATGTGTAATCTAATAAGTATCTAAAGGACACTGCCCGCTTCTCTATTAAGAAGACGCTCAATTTGTAGGTCTTACCTTTAAAATCATAGGTAGACATCTAAATGAGACATGAAATCTCGACAACACCGCCTGCGAGCTAATGATCTCACTAGGCTTCTAACTTCATTCGGGATTATGTCGATTCGATATAATTTTTGAAATCATAAATTTCAAATCACCATACAAAATTATACTAAGTTGTCTAAGTAAAAAATCTAAAGAGCTGAAAGGTCAAAAATACCCGAATCACTAAACTTAAACCTATACGAGGAATGTACTTCCTAACAAATGTGAAATATATTATCGAATATTAACATTACAATTCAAACTAATTCAAAGACATCATGTCATCATCGGCTTGACCTTAATGATTATCATCATTTTCTGCATCAGCTGCATCATCATCATATGCATCAGCTGCATCATCGTAATTATCCCATGCATCATTTGCATTCATCATCATTTCATACTAAGAAATTTGAGAGTGACCTATGGTGACATGACAAGATAAAATAAGATAAAATGTACCCCTCAGAGTTAACTAATAAGAATCAACTAAACGACATTAACTATAAACTCACGAGTAACCTCAAATTTGAAAACAAATCGGAAACACAATTCCTTCAAAAGAACGTTATAAATTAAGCATACCAACCCTAACGAATTCCTTCTCACCCCCAATTGACTTCGTCTGAAACTATCATTTCGCTCCATAAGACAGGCGCTTTCACAAGATAGGAAGGGTTTGTTAATCAATTCATTATAAATATTGGAGGAGACACCAGATCGAAGATCATGAACGTACACATAATATCATACATCGCTAAGTTTTATCGTTTCGAGGACGAAACTTTTTCTTAGGGGGGGTGGATGTAAAACCCACTAATTTTGATAATTATTTTAATAAATAATTTTCAGACTAATTACAAAATTATTCCTTAAACAAGATCTTAGCTCAAATTAACATATGATGGTATGTAAAAGTTAAAATGTTTTATTTAGCAAACTTATAAAACTAAGTAAGATTTAAAACTCTTTGAAATAAATTACTAAACTTAAAAATTTGAATTTATAAATCGTAGGAGATATGACTAGAGATATTTTATCCAACCTCAAAATTCCAGATAGTTGGAATTTATTGAAGATATCGCGTAATGTAATGCAGTAATTAAAGCAAAAGTTTTCTAAAAATAAATAAGCCTTACATCTAACCAAAAACACTAATAATCAAGGTGGAAAAATGGTATAGACTATGTGATGAGTCAAACAACTCATATGTTGCTAAATCACAACTTGCAACATGAATTGCCATTGAAATCGTATCACAATAAACTCCTAAAAACCCTTACAAGCCATCCTAACCAAGCAAAACTGCTATAACGAGTCAATAACATTGGAACCACCTCTGCAGCAAGTTGCCACACGGGCGGCTGCACCATAGATGCTACGGAAGCACTCAAAACCCACTAAAACTCCCCTAAGAGGTCTCTGGGTTCTGCCCAATTCGTGAGGCGGGTGGCATGACCCGTTCGGGTCTATGAGAGCGGATAAGGGGTGTTTTGCGATACGAACTGCTGCATAGTTCGGTCCACAGAAAATCCCAAGACCCACTTACTTCTCTCTTCCCTTTTCTTTTTTTTCTTTCCCTTTTCTCCTTCTTCCCTTCTGTGCCTTCTTCCTCTTCTCTGTTGGGTTCGACCAGAGAAAACAAGAAGGGGGGGATCGAGCCCCCGACAGCTCCACCAGCCCCCGTCTCTCCGTTGATGACTCCGCCATGCGCCACCGACTTCTCTGCTGCACCAGCCGCCCACTGACTCGACTATCTCCTCTCACAAAATGGCACGGCCCTTCCTTTCTTTCCCTTTTCTGTGTGGAGCCCGATCGGAGCGACACCACCGGAATGCCGCTATCGACACAGACACCCTGTGCGTCACTCTTGCCTGATCCGTTCTCCTCGCCCCCTTTCGACACCATCAAGAAATGGGGGTATTTCACCCCCTAGCCGAGCTCGTCGGAGACCACCATCGCGCGCGCTGTCAGCTCCATCTCGCTGCCAGCAGCGTCCACGTCGCCTTTGGCAGCACTGCCGCTGCCTCCCTTCCCTTGTTTCACCTCTCCTCTTTCCCCCTTACCGCACCTTCTCTGTGGTGACCAGCGAGGCACCGCCACGACTGCACTCGTCAGTGTCATCGCGACCTCTCTTCCCCATGGTGCTCTTCACCCACGCCCTTGCTGCCTTGTGGTTGATTTCGTGTTCCTCTCATATTCAGTCGATCCGACTCGGCGGGACATTAGGCTCGTTTGATATCTCCATCTCTGGTACGTTCTCAATCTCCGGTCGTACATTCTATTAGGGTTGAGGCTGAGCCTCCCCTTCCTGTATGTGAATGCTTGCTTATGTTCTCTTCTAGTGATTATGTTGATTTCTTGTTCCTAGGGCTGAGCCCCATGGTTATGTGATCATCTATGTATCTTAGTGTGTTTAATTCTTTGCTTGTCCCTTGCTTATGTTCGTATATAGAGACAAAGCTCTTATACTTTTTGGATGACAAATCTATGTTGCTCTAGTTATCTATTTGTGTAAACTATACTCAAGTCCTTTGTCGTTGATTCATTTGCTTTGCAATTAGTATTGGTGTGCCTCTGATATGGATATTATGAAGAAAATCTTGTCGTATTAATTCTTAAATTCTCACTTCTTGATCAATTGCTCGATAACTTCGTCTGGCATTCACCTATTCTTCCTTGGCTGATATATATATCCAGAGGCTGGCATATTAATCGACAATAATGTCTTATTGCTGGTTCTTTTCATGTCCTGATTGATAATTGTTATTTCCAATTGTAAATGTTTCCACAATCTCAATTCTTACCTGGTCATTGGTGTTATAGTCTTCTGACTATGATTTGTCTTTTCTAATTCTTGTTTGAATAAGTTTAGGAATAGACCATTGTCCGTTAATTCACCTTTCCTTATTATTGATGTGCTAATGACATTCTTGCTTTATTTAAAAGGGACAAACCTTGTCATATTTGGTGAGAAATTTCTAATTCTTGTTTGCTTAATTTGTTATGTGATCTTTCCTTCAATTGGGGCTATTCCTTCTTGATAAATCATTATCTGAAACAAAGTGTGCCAACTCAAATTTTGTTGTGTCATTTGCATCGTTCTAATAATTCGCACAACATTATCTAAAATGCTTTATCGTTCTTGTGATTCATTTTGTCTGATCTTGATGCGACTAAATCGAACTAGGACAAATGTTGAGATCATTTCCTAGTTATTGATTCGTCCATTTGAACTAATTCTCAACTATTTGAACATTTTCTTTTTGGTCTACATTTCCATTGTGCCTCGTTCCCGTTTAATATGACAAGAGCACCGACAGTCTCATGTACGAGTAGGGCTGACCCTCTTATCCCTGTTGACTAGCTCTTGACCTCGCTCAGTCAATCTTCTTAATGATTCTTCTTGATTTTGTCACGTTTCCTTTCTGCTCGATATGAAAGGTGTTGAGCCCTTGTGTTTCCCCTTGTATTGTATTCTTATATTTTTGTGCATTGAGTATGTACTGGACTGATTGGATTGTTGTCTGGTGAGTATTCTTCACATCTCAATTATATCAATCTTTTATCGCGTGACATCATGCTTGCTGAAATCAGTTCCTTTAGACCCCTCTTGTGTAGCAGTCTTGTTGTGTAATCAACTTAGTCGACCAATTGATCCTGATTTTGTGCTTCTGGAAATATCTCTAAATATATGGATGTTATAACCATTACTTTTGTGTAGTATTGTATCGGAGTTGCCATTATCATTGTGCTTATCTGGATATGCATAATTGCTATTATTTTCTCAAGATTGAAACTTGTTTTCCTGATCTCTTGATTTAGTCTATCCGCACCTCTCGTACCCTCATCATATTGGGGTTGTTTGAATTGTATTATGCTATTATAGGTATAGACTCATTTCGGCTGGTGCCCGATCCTATCAGTAAGATTGTGATTGTCATTCAAGTATTTCATTTCCAATTGTCCTTGTTGTATTGCTTGCCTGACTCATGCATCGTGTGACCAATCTCATCATTTCTCTAAATCAGCTTGCTTATATAATTTTTGGTACTTTCCTTTCACATAAAAATCCTGCGACTAACTAAACAAAACCCGAAATATATAAATAGGAGAGTGGATTCGGACCCACACGCAGTGGACGAGTTCCATATTGCTGTTGACAACGCTGACCCTCGCGCGGACGCAGTAGAGCTTCTGTAGTTTACGACTCTCTCTCCATTCCAGGTGTGGATTCCTGGGGATTATATTCCTTTCTCTCTTCTTTAGGACCTACCAGTCTTACCTAAATTGAACTGCAGTACCAAATTTCCAACAATTTATAATCAGGCCCGTAGAACTTGAACTGCCATATTTGCATACCGGTAATTGTACCATTAAATGGGTCCAACCTGCACTTGCATGTCATTGCACCTCATCTTGCATGTAAGATCCGATATACGGATTGTATATGCTATTAGTTATTTATAGGTAGTTGCGTATCAAATATTATTTATATATCCTCGTTGGGAGTGATGAGAGTCGGGCCGGTGAGTCTAGCTAGGACGGATGTAGTTTGGGGGCATCGTGAGGATGGATTACGTACGCAAGCTCAACGCATGTGGGGTCCATTTCTCGGGATGTCCCTAAGGACATTCGATCACTGCTCACCAACGATGACCATCACTTGGTGGCTCGTAGTGCCAGTTCGAGTATTTGATTTTCAAGATCCTTACTAGTATAAATATTATAATATCTTCCTTTGAGTGATTAAGGTTCGGTTTCTCAGTTTAGAGTATGCGTGTCATATGTGACGTATTGGAGCTATTCCGTTCTTTATATTTCTATTAGCCGATGTTTCGGGATCTCCTAATATTCGAAGGACTTCCTCCTTTGGCCCCTGGTTGGTGCAGAGGAAGTCTGGGGCTCCCCTTTGGCCCCTGGTTGGTACAGGGAGTTCCCTTTTATTATTGTTACTCAAACGGATAGTCGGTTCCTTATTTCCGTATGACGGCTGAGACCGAGAGTTTAATTTATTTTCTCATCTTTTGTGAGGGTAGGCTTCTCGGTTCGCTTTTTGATCGAGTGTGTGCTTTTATAGCCGCTCTGCATTTACCAGGGCGTTTCGTTCTGGAAACTCAGATTTTAGTTAGGCTGTGGTTGATTTGAGACCCGTCCAACGATTACGTTGGGCATGTGGTTGATCTGGGACCCGCCTAACAATACCCTTAGGCTTGTGGTTACGACTCGTCTGAGGGGGCGAATCCTGAAGTCCTACACCCGGGGTTTCTACTTTGACAAATCCTTTCTTGTCTGGGAGCCTTGATGTTATTCACCTTACTATCTATATATTCTATTATTCCTCATATTACTTTTGGATTTCTTTCTCGTATCGTCTTTTGGATAGACTCATTGTTAAAAATGTGAAATGGTTAACTAATGCACATTTAGGTGTAGTAATTTAAATTACAGTTAAAACTCAGTAAATGTGAATGGTCCAACTTTGAATCGGATATAATCCCAAAGGCTGGACCTTAATCCACACTGAGTAAATTTTTATAATTTACTCACGTTCCACGGTTGGTTGTGGGGTCCATGTAAGGAGCAGAAGTTCTTTTGCTGTCCAGAGGAGAGCGCTAGGATGGAGTCCCCAGCGTCTTCCGTTTTGATGATCACTTCATTTGTTTTCTTTTATTCCTTTTTGTTAGGATTAGTGTGTAGTAGGTTAGCTAGGGTCGGTCCCACATCCTTTGATGGGATCGCCCTCTTCAGTATGTATTTTACTTTTGTTTTGCTTCCGCTGAAAACCTTGTATCCAGACGCTGGATTATATATATGTATTTGTTGGATGATTATGTACTGTGTGAAATGTGTGCTTTTCCTTCAAATTAAGTATAATAAATAAATCTTATATTTGTTTCTAAGTGGCCAATTAAGCCTTTCGTGTACTTGAACTCAAGTACACGTGGTGGGATTTACACCCCTAAGCTAGTCATTATTTCTGGAGTGTGACAGACATCATGCAGGCTTCCTCGACATGATAGTAATGTTCTCTTTCCGAAGCGCTTCAACCCCCTTGTTAGGGCCATTGGAATTGCCATGACTGCATCCCTAAAGGCCCTCTTGCCCTGCAAGACAAACTTTCGTAAGTAACAAAACAAGTCACATAATTTGAGTAGCTATTTGATTAGTTAAATAACATCACTAACCTGTCGTGTGGCGCACTCAGAATGGGAAACATATGTAAGGCTGCTAGGTGGCTGAGACGGAGGAGGCAGTGGCTGGGTGAGATCATGGGTGGAATCACGCTCTAAATAAATCGACCTCATCCCAAATCTCTCATACCAGGGCATATACTGATGAAACCACCAATCACTGTCGTGTGGCTGCCCATCTGTGGGAACGATACACAATGGTACTCTATCTGCACTCTACTGCCCTACATAATCAGCATGACGCTCCCCCAGTGAAGACCGTAGTGTCCATCAGTATGATCTACCTCATCTAACTGTCGGTGAACATCCCAAGATAATGGAGGAGGGGGAGGAACTGTCTGAAGTAAACCGTACTGTCTCATGACCCTATCCGGGTAGTGATGTGAGACTATCCAGAAATGAACGAGAGGGACTCTAGCCAACCAAACTCCCTGATCACGTAGTACACATGACGGCGCAAGAGGGAGGAAGGTAGTATAGGGTGTCCACTCAACTTCACCCTCTTTCATCGCATTCAAAACATCTCGGGGATGCTTTGCTCCAACATTGTGAGGGTTGTCTTTCCACAACTTAAAACCCATCCATGTCCTCCCGTAAGCATGACACGACTCTCGATCGGGTAAACCCCAAGCAGTGGAGGTATGATTTTTATCTCTTTTGGCCGGCACACACTAAGGTGGGTCCAAGACCACAATTGCAATAACTCGAGTGGACCCCAAATAGAACGAGGCTGCTTCCGAGCAGCAATAGATAATGCGCGATATAAATAAGCCAAAACGGCACCCCCCCCCCAATTGTACAACACAGATGGACTACTCAGATTCTCCAAAAACTGGAGATACATGGCCGGTACACCATCTCCACTGGAGTCTGGAAACATGACAGAACCAAATAAATCTAGAATGTAAGCCCGAGTATGAAAATCTACCTGGTCCTGTGTGGGATTTTCCGGCATATTAGCGAACTCGCGCCGCAACCACTTCAAACTAAGACTGTAATTCGAAACCAGTCGTTGTTGCTGTCCAGATCTCTTTGAAGCGCGACACCTCCACGCCTCATCTTCGGCCTCTCTACCCAGATACTGCTGTACCATATACCTCCAGTTGTTATCACAAATTTCGCTAACAACCGCTCATGTTATTGGTAGCCCCCATAAACAACTAACATCTTGTAGAGTTACGGTCATTTCACCGACAGGCATGTGAAAAGTGTGTGTCTCGAGCCTCCATCGCTCTACTAGTCCTGTAATCAATCCCTTGTCTCTTCTCTTATGACCCAACTGAGAAATATGATACAACCCCAATCTCTTCAATGCCGGACCACAACTCTCGTGATATGGTACGACATTGTCATGACAAATCAACTTTAAATCGTCACCGCTCTGCATTATTTCAACAATATCCTCAAATAAATACAGATTACCAAAAATAAATATATTACTAAATATATATATTACAAAAAAATACCACATTTGGTTTAACGGTCGCAATCTTGTGTTGGGTGACAGGCATCTGCAACAAGTCGGAGAGAGACTGACAATCTGGAGGGAGAGAAGCATCACCCTCGAAGGTGCTAGACTGAGAAGTGCTGGGTCGAGAAACACTACTTCTTCGAGGTCTCGTCATTTCAACAGAACTACATTTAAATATCAAAAACAACATAGTTTACCAATTTTTAACAAGTTACATATTTATCTAAAATAACTAATTGATTATCTATAAATACTAACTACTTTATCCATATATTACAAATTTATACAAAAAATAACACTAATTTCTACAAAAATTTGTAAATTGCTAAATAAATGAACTAATTTAACAATAATCTAATTTTAATATAACAAATTTATCTAAACTAACTATATTTTCTCAAATTTCATGTATTACTATATTTTTCCAAAATAAAACAACAACTTACATATTTATCTAAACGAACAAATTAATAATTTCTAAAATAATATTTTTTAACAATAATCTACATATATCTAACTTAACAATAATTTAAGCTTTAATATGACAAATTTATCTAACAATAATTTATCTAAAAATAATAACTAACTTAACAATAATTTATCTAAAAATAATAACTAACTTAACAATAATTTAAGCTTTAGTATGAAAATTTTATCTAACAATTATCTAACAAATTCCTACAAAAACCATTTATCTAACAATTTATCTAACAATGATCTAAAATTTAACTAAATTAACAATTATCTAACATATATCTAACAATTTCTCTAACGATTACCTAATTTTTAACTAGGTTAACAATTATCTAACAAATTTGAACAAAAACAACACAAATTTTGTATGACTTTTTTTATTTTCCGAAAATTAAAAAAATTATTGTTACCTGTTACACAGCAAACTCTCTCAAATCCTAGTCTAATGAAACTTCAAACTTCTGAAATACTTTCTCAAAGTTTTTCTCAAAATTTGCCTCAAAACCTTCTCAAAATTTTGCAAAATCTCTCTCAAAATCATCAAAAGAATTCGGCAGAGGGAGAAGAGCGGTTATGTGCTTAAATCGGCACAACTCCGGAATCACGAGTGCCTGCATAACTCCGAAATCAGGGATTCCGGAGTTATGCAGGCACCCGTGATTCCGGAGTTATGTCGATTGCGCAGATTCCGGAGTTACAGCAGATTCTCTGATGCCGGGGTTATGCTGCTCTCCATGCTGCCGGAATGGCTAAAATGGTTAATTCCCTTCAAATTTTGCCATTTTGATATTTTATTAATTTATTTTGGTTAATTAAAAAAAATTCGGTATTATCTCCGACATTTAAAATGAAATTAGATATTTATTGATAATTCTGATTAGATATCTTTATTTTGAATCTGTTTTTTTACTCTCTTCTATGGGTCGTCTGAAAAGAATAAAATAAAAAATATTTTCAAAATAGTCGATCAAACTAATAATTTTTTAAAATTTTCTGCATTGGATTTATTTCAACTATGAACAGAAATTGGTAGACAACATTAAATGACGCTTTTTAAATACACCCGAGTACAGAGCGGAGCCAAGTGAGGCACCCACCTCACACTCGCTCTCTCAATCTTTTTTTTTCAAATATATCTTACATATTATGTAATTGATAAAATAATTTTTGTAAAACTTTTTAAAATATGGTTCATTCTATTTTTTTATTAAATATACCTTTAGATTCCATTTTTTTTTAAATACATGACTCAAAATAATTACAATAATCTCCTACTACAATTTTAACCGGCCTCCATCCACCGAAAATCTACATCATTTTTCTTCTCCATGCGTAACATTAACTTAAGTTTTTTTCCTCTTTTGCTATATAGAGGTTTCCGAAACCTCCAACATCTATTACTTAATGTCTCTTAACGAAATTTTCATCTTTATACTCACAAAAGCTTGAATTCATGACCTCTTAAATGTCGTCTCATTTAGCTATCACTAGAATAGTAGGTCATTTGCAACATTAACTTGAGTTAATAAGTTTTTTCAGTACCTTTGTGAAATGGGCAAATCATAAGGTTATATGAAAATTTCCAATCAAATATATGATTGCTTCAACAAGGAGTGTAAGTACAATCCGATTGACCCGACCAATTCGACCCGAAAAAGTACGAATTTCGATTTATTATGGTTGGTTATGGTTTTTGTTTTGCCAAACTCGATATTTAATTTATGAGTACGATTTGTAGAATAAAATATGGATAAAATCCGACCCTACCTTTTAGCTTTTATTAAATTATTATATTGATAGTAAAGTTTTTATTAAATTATTATATTGATAATAAAGTTTTTTATTCGATTTTGTAAGGTACAATTTGTTGATATTAGAAACTTATATGTTATTTTTGTTAATATTTTGAATTGTCACTTTATTCAAATTGTGTTATTCAAATTGTTGCTTGTTAGTTTTGTTATCATAACATGGAATTTATGTGAAATAATGAACTCGCAAAATCCGCAAAATCGATCGCCTAAACAAAATATAAATTCGATAGTTTTTGTTTTTAATTGATTGGTTACGAGATGAAAATATAGTCCAAATACTATCTAACAAATTGAAAACCTATACGAAATCCGACCTACTCGAACTGTTTACAGTTGTGTTACGCGGATACTTCATATACCCTAGCGTACGCATATTGGATACGCCTCAGATACGGTACGAGTGTGTATCGGATACACCACGTGGCGTATCCAATTATTTTAATTGATCAAATCAGTGAATTCGATCTTGGGTACGGTCAAATTTCAGTCAAATAAACACGGGTGCGTCTCTATTCTCCAGCCACAATCCCATGAAGGCTTTATTGTGGCAAGTCACAAAAATTGTTGCTAGGCATGGGAATCGAACCGGGACCATCCCCAAATGCCCCCATGCTCCCACCCACTACACTAAATGAGCTATTGTGTTTATGTATGTTAATTATTAATGTTACCCCTTCTTTCAAGTCGTGTTAAATTCCCAATTACATATCATTGTTTATATTTTATGTTATCTGCTATATTAAAAAAATTATTTTGATATATTAAATTATTTTTTAATTAAAATATAATATATATAGTCGCATTCGTATCTCTGATTTTTTTTAATTGTCGTATCGCCGTACTCGCACTCGTGCAATATAGATTTACAGGCCTAGATTCAAACCTATGTAGATTCTTTCACACTCCATAAAAGACACTGTCATGCCATAAAAATAAAATAATAGCAGTTTCGGACCCTTTCACTCTCACAGTCTCACTATATCACATTTGGATCTTTCACCACGCGTGTCACTCTTCACCAATCAACTCATAGATCTGACTGACGGAGAGCGTACGAGAGAACTCTCGGGTCGGATCCAAACCCGACAATGCTAGTTCGTTCCATGTTTGAGCTAGGTGAGAGGTGGCATAACTGGATCCGAGCGAGAAATCCGTCTGACTCGATTCAATCTGATATTTTGATAAAATCAAAACAACTCGAATCTAATTCGATTTGATCCGAGATGACACGTAATCCGAGTCGAAGCGACATATGAGTGGCCCGACCTGATCTAAGATGACTCGTAACCCGAGATGGCGCGACTCATGAAGACTCGAACTTGACACGACCAGATACGACCCACAACTCGAGACAAAGCGACACATGATGATTCGAGTCCGACCCGACTTGACCTGATACAACTTGCAAATCGATATAATCATATCTTGATTACATCATAATCTAATTTTACTAATAAATTAACATCAGATTCAAGATTTAGTAACACAATTCAGTAACACGATCTGATCTTGTCCGATTGAACTTAAAACTCAAAATAAAACTCGAAAGTTGTCGACTCGAACCCGACCTAATCTCGCCCGACTCGATCCAAGACCCAAAAATTTTAGATGCAGTTCGACCAAGCCCGACTCTATCTCGCCAGATCCGACCCGTTACCCGAAAAAGACCGATGCGACGCAACCCGACCTCGTTCGACCCGATCGTTACTCGAAAAAGACCGACCCGACCTGACCCGACTCATGAACCGAAAATTGTTGACACCTGACGATCCGAAATCCCGACCAACAACCAGATTATTGTTGACAACCATACTAACCAGCTCCGACTCGAATCTGCGGGACCGATCCGACTTGCCACCTTTAGTAATGAGTGATGCCTTTTGGATCCGGTTTGGGATAGGAATTAGGAAGGAGAGCTTGGTTTTTTTTTTCTTTTTTGTGACAGGAACAAGGTACCGGATACATCTTGCGTGAAGTCAATTCAGAAAGGTCTAAAAAATCAATGAACATAGTGCATTGAAGTTACATAATTCAGTTTAAAAGTTCAATGAATGTGGTGAAATAGATTCAAGCTCTTGGAACTATAATTTTTCACTAAACAACATATGATTTGGAAGGATTAGTTCTAAGTATAAATTTGTAAAATTTATAATTTTTCAATAAACGAGTATATATGTTCACTACACACCAAATTTGAGTTCGTATTTGGTATAATTAAAACAACTTTCAACAATGGGGATATGAGAGATCAAATTTAGAATTAAATTTTTTTTTGTCTCCACTAAAATGAAATTATTAGAGAAATCTGTGTTCTTTATGGTTGGTGGATAATGGGAACCTAAATCATACCTTAAAAAGACAGCCATTCGACTCACGGAAGAATATAGCGTAGTTTGAGGGAGATAAATATAAATATAATATAATAAAAGTCCCCACAATTTATTTATGAAATAATTATGTGAGAAAATCCGTCGGCAATTGAACATATCAAAACACCCAATGCAAGTTTCCTTTATATAAAATATAAAGATGGTGTAACATCTCAACCACACAATCTTTTTTCTTATTTAAAGATCTCATCATCATCATCATCATCATACTATCCATTCTCATAAAATAATAATACTAGTACATTTTTTATTATTAAAATGTAAACAAAATAAAAACGAAAAAAAGTTATCCGTATAAACAAATATTAGATTATAGGGCAAATTAGCTATTTACCACTTCAAAATTTGAAAATTGGCAAAATGACACTACAAAACAGAAAATTAGTAAATTGCCATTAAAATTGAGATGAATTTATTTTTCTGCCATTGTCATCATATAATCTCAATTAAAAAATTATAAACTTACTAAATACCAAATTTGCCCTTTCTTCTCCTCTCATCCCACGACTCGTCTTTCTTTCTCCTCCTCTCTCGCTTACTTTCACTCCTCATCTTCCATGATCGAAGGAGAAAACCCAATCACCTTCGATCCACCTCGCCGCTCTGCATCCTCCCGCTGCGCCTGGACTTTCCTTCTACTAGCATCGACTCAGACTCACATCCTTTCATTTTCGATGTCATTGTTGCGACAGGACTCTCCTCCTCCTAGCAGCTTGTCTTCTCTCAGTTTTTCCAAGTTAGAATTCTTTAGTTCATTTTAACCTGAATTATATAATTTTGTGCTTCATTAAGAATCAAGATACCCGCTATCAGTGAGTATATATAATTAACTTAAAATCAGGTTGATTGATCAAAATATTGAAATTCAAGTTAATTTTGCTGTTATACGATGCAATTTTGTTATAATTGTGAAGTCCGAACGTTGTAATTTATCAAAATATTGATATTCGCTGTTCTTTGTTCATTTTTCTTTGTAAAGTCTTAATTTTGAATCAATATTTTTCACTGTTTTTTATGAACTCGGTTTTTGAAGAATTGAGTAAAAGGACGCTAGCAGTATCTTCAGATTGAATAACGAGTGCAATTAATTTTTATTGGCATTTAAACAAACCTTTACTGTTATCTAACCTTTACTGCTAGCTAAGCTAAATATTGAAATGTAAACTTGTACAATTTTTGCTACTGGTACACAATTGTGGAAGCTTCAACTAAGATCCCAATAGTAAACTATTATCATGGGTGTATAATTGTTATCAATAATCTTCTAATCTTGTACTTCTTAGTTGCAGGAAGAGGCGCAACAGAACACAACGCAGTGTCACAAGTGAAGCTTACGTTGTCCTGTATTTGCAGAAAGAGGTTGTTTTGTTGGGATCTTAGTTGTAGTGCAAACAATTAGGTGTATGGAACTTGGTATTTTTTTTGTACTTGATGTATTGCATATGCTTAAGGTTGAAAAGTGTTATCTTTTTTTAGTTTTATTTTTTAATGAACTAATAATTTTCAGGAAAATGTATGCTAATTGATCACTGGTATTTTCTATCAACTTTCAATTTTGTGACGAAGAAGTTTTTATTTTCAGAATTAACATTTAAAATAGAGAATAAATTGCATATTGTTGCATAGCATTAAAAAAAACCTAATAATATTACAATCATAAATTAAGTAATAGTTATTACTACATGTATATGGTTATAATTAAACCAGTAATCATCAGGACAACAACTACTACAATAAGAAATTTTATTGTACTATTTCAGATAGCTCAGCTTCGATATTGCTTTGCATTCGCATGACTCCAATGTCAACAAGAAATACCTTGTACTATTTCAGAACAAATCACTGTTTAATAGAGACAAGCAGTTTGCTATTATATAAATTTGCAACAAGTTAGTATGGTGATAATCTTATTGTGTGCTACTTGGTTCTTTGCTGATTTATATCTATAAGCCGATCTGTATAGTGTTTATTTGCCAGTATCATGCTAGGTTATGTACTAGCTTAGCCTTGCGGCTGGTAAATAATTGGTATTAACTAAATTTTGTCTATTATGTTTCCTAATTATATTGATTAGGAGTTGCATAATTATATCGATAAATAATTAAGGTTTAGTGAGATTAGGAATCAGTTGAGAAGTAAAAAGGCTAATATGCTGATTTATAGGACTAGCAGTTGTACTGACATTAAATTGTGGTATAATTCCTCTTTTCCCCTTAGATCTGTATCACGAGTTTTAACCCCCAAAAACAAAAAATTAACCCTCGTAAATCAACAAGCATAACAGTTTGCTAATTTGTAGTTTTCTAACTTGGCGACGCTGAGAAGATGAGCTGCTAGGAGGAGGAGAGTCCAAACATGAGACAATCGAAGAGGAAAGGATGCGAGTCTAATTCGATGCTAGTAGGATAAATCCAGGCGTAGCGTGAGGAGGCGGAGGGCGAGGCAGATCGATGGTGGCTTGGGTTCTTCCTTTTCTTCTAATTCGATCGTGGAAGATGAGCAATGAAAGAGAATGAAGATGAGAATTAAAAGAGATCGAGAGAGGAGGCTGAGAAATAAAGACGAGTCGTGAAGTAGGAGAGGAGAAAAAGGGCAATTTTGGTATTTAGTAAGTTTAGTATTTTTTATTTGAGTTTAAACAATGGTAGTGGCAGAAAAATAAATTCATCTCAATTTTAATGATAATTTGTTAATTTTTTGTTTTGTAGTGATATTTTGCAAATTTTTAAATTTTAGAATGACAAATAATTAATTTCTCCTAGATTATATATGATGCCTAAATTGCGAAAAAAGAAAAACTCATGTGTCAACGCCTCAACGTGTCATTAAAAAAATGAAAAAGAAAAATGTGGGACCCACCTAACCAGCGGACACTGAACAACACACCATTAAAGACATTAACACACCAACACCAACATCTCCCCTTCTCTCCATCTCCCCGCCTGGATCTCCCCGAAACGCAAAAGAAACCAACGCAAAACCAAAAGAAAAACCGAGTGAAAAATAAGGTGAAAAACACCCAACACCAAAACCAAAACCAAAACCGACACCCCCAATTCCTTCAATTTCTCCTCCTCCTCCTCTTCCCTAACCCCCAATTACATTCGCAAACCAAAACCAAAACCCTCATCTCGTCAACCAATCTCCTTCCTTTGATTTGATGCATTCTAATTTTGAGAGGTAATATGGCAATTGCAATGATGCCATCGTCTTCCTCGTGCTCCTCCACCTCCTCCGCATTCCTCCTCTCGCTCCTCCTCCTCCTCTCCGTTCCCTTGCTCTTCCTCCTCGCGCCTCGCCTCCTTCCTCCCAAAACCCTCCCCTCCATCCCCGCTTCCGACGAGACCTCCGACCTCGCGCTCTTCCGACGCGCCATCCTTGCCTCTAATTCCTCTTCATCCGCCACCTCCCTCCGCATCCCCCATCGCCGCACACCCAAGATCGCTTTCCTTTTTCTAACCAATACCCCTCTCCACTTTGCCCCTTTATGGGAACGATTCTTCCACAATCGCTCTCACCTTTTCAATGTTTATGTACACGCCGACCCCTCCCTCGAGCCCCCTCTCCCTCCTTCCTTCTCCTCCCCTTCCTTTGCAGGCCGATTCATCCCTTCGAAACCGACTCAGCGTGCATCTCCTACACTGATCTCGGCTGCCCGCCGCCTCCTTGCCTTCGCCCTGCTCGACGACCCCTCCAATGCCTATTTCACCATTATTTCCCAGACCTGTATCCCCCTTCATTCCTTCGATTTTGCCTACAGGGCACTCTTATCTCGACCCAGACGAAGCTACATCGAGATCGTCGCAGATGATCCTGGTCTCTACACCCGGTACATTGCCAGAGGTGATAATGTGATGCTGCCAGAGGTACCTTTCGAGAGGTTTCGGGTCGGGTCGCAATTCTTTTCCCTGACCCGGAAGCATTCTGTCATGGTTGTCCGGGACCGGCGTCTTTGGAAGAAGTTCCGTATGCCATGCCTCAGGAAAATGCGCGACAGCTGCTACCCGGAAGAACATTACTTCCCCACATTGTTGGATATGCAGGATCCGAATGGGTGTAGCGGGTACACCCTGACCCGGGTTAATTGGACAGACAGTGTCGAGGGGCACCCACACATGTACCAGCCTGACGAGGTGCGACCTGAGCTCATTTGGGAATTGAGGAGGTCAAATTCGACTTATTCGTACCTCTTTGCCAGGAAATTTGCGGCAGAGTGCCTCAACCCATTAATGCAGATGGCGGATTCAGTTATTTTGAAGGATTAGATAAGTGTTCCTGGTCGAGTGTACAGTATTGTGCTTTTATGCGGACAAACGATGAAGGTATGTTAGGAACAAATTTCATAATTTTCTCAGTTCCTGATCTGTACCAATTATATACCAGCTTGGATAGGCACAAAATTCATAATTTTAGATATAACACAAGTCACTAGATTTCAACTTGTTCAATGAAAACCTAATTTAGAACAGAAATCGCTGGTTTTATGTTTGTCTAGCTAAATTTCACAACTTTGGTAAAAAGAGTAATTGTTGTTTCTTCAAATCTATTTTTTCACTCTCCTCTTTCTCTTCTGAAAATTAGGTTAAGATAATGAGTACTGTTTGCTCTTTATGTTAGTACCTGCAACTTGGTGAATTTCATGTGATCATGTGTAACTAATTTCCAAGTTTTAGTAGGGTGTTACTGAGGTGTTAAGTGATGGTTTATGATAATATTATTAGTTTGAGAGTATAAAGGAGGGATGTGAGAGTGTGGACCAATTTTATATGGAAGTCGTGGTGTTTAATATTCATTTATGTTTGACTCTTTTTTTCTCAACTTTTTTTTGGCTGGGAAAAAGGGTCAATCCAATCATGGAATTAAACAAAAGTCTTTCTATTGTGGTTATTAATGCTACCTTATTGGTCATAATTTGTGTGTAATATTCCCCATTTAACCAATATGCTCGTGCAGTTTTACATTCTTCCGTAACTTGAACCTTCTTTAATTCTTAGTGGAGCATCAACTAGCCAATCAATTTCTAAATGAAATAGGAGATAGAACCATTTGTCCTGTGGTGACCCTGCATAACCTTAAATTTTGTTTGTGTGTGCTGAAAAACGATAAATCTCTTATCCTCGGATAAACATTTTCAACAACCTGTATACACGCATCCTGTTCCTTTGTCAAAACATGTTACCCAATCAGCCCTTCTTATTATGTAGTGTTTTATACAATGGTTGGCATCATCAAATAACACATAATTGCGTTGTCAAAGTTGAAATCTTTAGGCTTTTTCTAAACTCTTTCCTCGATGTTTTATCTTGCAGGTCTTTGTTGTGAGGAACTAGCGCAAGCTATGCATTTCTCTATCTACTTTTTTCATTTTGTGAGTTTGAAAAGCAGCAAAGATGGGCAAAGTTGTCCGTTTCATGTAATTCGGCGTTCCTTTTAATTTTTGCCAAGGTAGTAGTTGTTGTTTTAGAGTTTAATATAAAAATGATCATCCTGTGTATTACATGGAATTAAATCTATTCAATACATGCAAGTGATGGTTTGTAGTTATTTTATAGATTGTTAGTCCAAAGAGTTTTTTGCATAATAGACCTAATTATTTTACCTTATGTGTCAAAATACACCTTATCTTTATGCTTGCAGTGAACATTACCTTAATTTTTTAGGCCTATTTGCAATAACACCTTACCTTTAAATTGAAGTTCAGGCCAAAGTCTGACTTTATCCCTGACCATGGGTTTGCTAGAGCAACCATCACTTCATGATTAGCTCTCATAACCTTCAGAATTAACATCTTATACAGCTTCAGTTTTGTTTGAGTTAATAGTCTTAGGAAATGAATCTATCACAGTTAGGAACAATTCTATTCTTACCTAATGAGGTGTAATTTTGCTCTCATAAAGAATTGTGGCATTATAGACGGATGTAATTGATGCTGATACTTAGAATATTGTATAGTACCTTTAATTTTGTCTCAAGTTCATTTCTATGTTATTTGCTTGTAATTGCTTAGGTATTTTACTGTAAGTCTGGCTTGAATTCAGTTGAGTATGAGGTGTGCCTATTGCCTAATGGATCATCTGGGTTAAGTCATATCTGTTTTTACTTTTCAGGTTAATTTGGCCTTGAGGTTCAAATTTAGTTCATTCAGGTAGTTAGGTTAGGTATCATGTCAATTAGTCTTTGATGTTGTTCAGGTACCAGTCATTAGCAGTGTATTCGGGTTTCGGGTTGTTGGGTCCCCGTTCAGTTGGGTTTGTGTTTCATTCTATTCTTGTTGTCTAGACATGGTTCATTCAGGCAGTTGTGCTTTTAGTTGTCAAATCTTGTACTATTTCGGACTGGTTGAGACACCTGGTTCAGGTCTTTGGATTTCATCTGTTTTTAACATTGGGTCCAGTTTTACTTGATGTTCCGTATCACTACGTCTGGTACGATAGTGGTATAGCAAGTCAATATCTTCTGGCCCATGCAGGTTATGTAGTTGTAGTCGTTGTTATATACAGCAGTTTCCACTTGTTATCAACTCGCTGCATGGAGCCATGCTTGATTTCTCGTTGTTTTTTATTGGCTGGTGATTCAGTTTTTGGCTTGATACCTGATTATTTATATTTTTTGTTTTATAGTTGTAGATATGTGTAGTCATTTTATACAGGACTTTCCGCTTGTCATCTACACGCTGCATGGAGTGGCATGTCTGTACTTGCTTGATATCTCGTTGTTTTTTACCAGCTGGTTATTCAGTTTTTTGGCTTGATACCTGGTAATTTATATTTTTTTCTTTCGTTACCAACTGATGATTCAATTTTTGGAATATATGTGAGTTGACAAAATTAAGAAAGACTCTCTACAACAACCAAGTTCTAATTCTTTGTAAAATACAAAATTCCTTAGTTCTTGTCCATCTGAAAGATGAGACGCCACTTTTTTCCTTTATTTCAACGATGTACTTTATTCTAACTTACCTTTTTAATTTAATTTTAATATAATTCAGGCTGTTGAATTATAAATTTCTTGATCAAGCTTTTCCATCACAATCCTTTTAAATAACATATTGGGGAACTACTTCCACCTAAAAGTTGTACTCACAAAAGGACAAAAAATTAAGAATGAACTTCCTGATTTAGAAGATTAGACATCTATCAAGAATGAACTTACAACAATACATCAAATTAGCAGTTTGAAATTGTCTTGTGGATGTCCATTATTATATACAGATACAACTTTGGGAACAGATACAAGATGTGAATCAGTTACTGTCGCAAAATGCTATGCTGTGAAACCTTAAACAACATGTTATCAGTTTGCTGTTGACAAGAGGATGATTAGACAAGCAGCAAAAAGCTATTTAATTTTAATTTTTACTAGCCGCTGTATTGACAACTACAGATGTAACAGCCAAAAGATAACTATAATTAACTAGCAAGAATTGGTTATTGGTACTGTCAAAATTTGTACTCTACAACTGGTAAAGGAAGGAAAAGGTATATGATTGATCGGAAAACAAGTACCTGAGATTTTAATGAATTGTGTAGGAGGTTTGGGTATTTAGTCTCCATGAGACTGATATCAGACCCCACAAGGGACCCCTGCCAGTACAAGAGAAAGACCTCATTTTCACACCCAACAAAAATGGTTCATACACGGTAAAAAAGAAGGCTATGAAACCCTCACGAGCACCTCAGATCAGCAGCCTGACAGGGATTACTGGAAAATGATATGGAATATGACAGGATTACTTCAGAAACTCACTACATTCCTCTGGAGATGCTCACATAAGGCTTTACCAGTGGCCCAAGTTCTGTATAAAAGAATTCAATCAGTTTCACCCATATGCTAAATCTGCGAGCAAGATGAAGAATCGATCGAGCATGCGATATTTCACTGCCAGTTCGCTAGAGCAACATGGCTCACCTCAATGGGCCTAAGATCTCCACATCATGTGGACTATTTGGAGGGTACAATTTACTTTTTGTCTTTTTTTTTAATCTCGAGCTAAATTTTAGGTGTTATAAGTAAAATGTTATGCTCCACTGAATTCAACAGAGGTTAACTTATTCTAGGCTTGAATGCTAGTAAGTAGAAGTGAAATTGGTATACTAAAGTTCATTAATTCAGCCTGATTGTTTATTTGAAATATGGGGAACCCATAAATATAATACTCCCTCCCCGTGCGACATCATGTTCAGAACTGCAATCCTTGGTTTATGCGTAAGCTAATTGCTTGTATCCTAAAGAGGAATATGAAATTTACCAGTGTACTAATCAGTTCCTTCTGTCAATCTAGAATGAGATTATTCTAGCTTCCCTAAAGAGCTCTATAAAAGTAGCCGTAATGGCATCAGAAGAGGATGAATATCCTATCTGGATATCTGATAGTGGTTTTCTGAAAACTGAACCTCATTGTATTCCTTGATCTCTTGTGCCTATATAAACCTTACATTACATCTTACATATGGGTCTCTAATATTTTTTATATTTCTTTCTTACCAAAAAATCTCTACAATGTCTATAAATGCATAAACATACAATAAATCTCAACACTCCCCATCAAGATGGGCAAAAGTATCCATCAAGCCCATCTTGTTGCATAACCTAACTAGATCTATTGAGCTAAGTCCTTTGGTGAGGCAGTCAGCTACTTGATCTCCAGTAGCTACGTGACTTAGCTCCAATAATCCACTTTCCAACTTTTCCTTTATGAAGAATCTATCGATCTCCACATGTTTGGTTCTGTCGTGCTGTACAGAATTGTTGGCAATGCAGATCGTTGATTTGCTATCGCACCACAACTTCATTTTGGCTCCGTGATTCACCTTGAACTCTTCTAATAATCCCTTCGGCCACAACATCTCAGCAACTCCCAATGCCATAGCCCTGTACTTAGCTTTTGCCGTCGATCTCGCAACAACTGGCTGCTTCGTGCTCTTCCACGAGACCAAGTTACTCCCTACAAACATGCAGTAGCCAAATGTGGATCTCCTGTCATCGAGGCAACTAGCCCAGTCAAAGTCACAATAACCCTCAATGTTCATGTGCTTGTTTTGCCTGAAGATCAAGTCCTTTCCTGGTGCACTCTTCAGGTACCTCAGAATGTGATAAACTACGTCCATATGGTCCTTTCTAGGGTCATGCATGTAGCGGCTCACCACGCTCACTACAAATGAGATATCTGAACAAGTATGACCCAAATAGATCAATCTACCTACCAGTGTTTGGTACCTCTTACGATCAACCTGTTCTCCTGCCTCTTCATTTATCTTGGCCTTCACATCAATTGGGGAAGCTGCAAGCCTGCACCCCAACATGCATGTCTCTGTAAGTAGGTCTAAGACATACTTTCTTTGGGACAACACAATTCCCTTTGCGCCACGAGCCACCTCAATCCCAAGGAAGTACCTAAGTTGTCCCAGATACTTCACCTCAAATTATTTTTTCAATCCCACCTTCAATTGTGCAATCTCTTCCTAATCATCTCTAGTAATGATCATATCATCGACATACACAGCCAACATAGTAATGTGACCACCATGTTGTCTAAAAACACAGTGTGGTCGGCATTGATCTCCCTATCATAGCCTTCCTGAATCTATCGAACTAGGCTCGAGGGGACTACTACAACCCATAGAGCATTTCTTGAGCCTACACACCTTACCTACTGTCTGGTTTGTGTCAAATCCTGATGGAATCTCCATGTACACCTTTAACAAATCACCATGAAGAAAGACATTTTTCACATCGAGTTGGTGTAACTGTCATTCCCCATTTGCTGCCATGGAAACTAGTGTTCTCACTGTGCTCATCCTCGCCATTGGTGCAAAGGTCTCATCATAGTCGATTCCATAGGTCTGACTATACCCTTTGGCTACTAGCTGAGCCTTGTAGCGCTCAATAAGACCCTTTGGATTATGCTTCACTGTGAAGACCCACTTGCATCCAACAGCCTTCTTGCCCGGGGGTAGTGACACAAGCTCTCAGGTTTTATTCTTGTCGAGAGCCCCGACCTCTACTTGCATGTCTGCTTTCCATTTCGAATATTTCTTAGCAACCTGCCAACACTTAGGGGATAAAGACATTGTCTAATAGTGCAATGAATGCTCCATGTACAGGTGATATATGTGAGTAAGAGACAAACTGAGCAATATCAAGTGAGAAACCATATCGGTCAGGAGGAATTCCCACATTCACACGATCAGTCCTCTGTACCGATAGGGGACTAGTAGGAGTAGAGAGAGGAATCATATCACCTGTGTATTCTGGGTCTGAAGTGGATGGTGTAGGTGTCTCAAGAGTCGGAGTAGGCAAGGACAAAAGACTTGGCACTGTAGGCACGACTCCCTCATTCTGCTTCCCTCTCCTGACGTACACCTTACGGTATCTCGACTCCCTTTGAGCCTGATTTCTACCGCCTTTTGGCTCAACCACAACCTCATTTCCCTCAACTTCCGGCTCAACCTCAATAGAAGTCCCTTCTTCCAGCTCAACTACAACTGAATTCTCAATTGGGCAAGAAATATCCACACTCACCCTCTTCTCACCATCACTATTAGTTTCCCCCTCTCGTCTTATACCTTCTGTATCGGACGAGTCTCCAAAAGGTGATGTCACCTCTGAGGAGTAGTATGGTTCGAGCTCGCCGAATGTAACATTCATACTCACAAACAGTCTCTTCTCTACTGGACTCCAACACACATAACCATTTTGAGTACCCGAGTACTCAACAAAGATACATCCCACAGCCCTAGAATTCAGCTTTCCCACATTTGATCTGTTTTCATGCACGAAGCACATACATCTAAAGGTTTTAAGAGGAAGAATGTCTTTATTCTTACCTTTCAGCATCTCAAACGGATACTTCCAATTCAATACCCTCGAGGGCACCCTATTAATCAAATAGGCTATTGTCACAACTGTAGAACCTAGGTTCCTATGTACTTAATTAATTTTTGCTCGGTTCAACCAAATAGGAAACTAAATTGCAAATTTCACAAACTATGGCAATCAATTCAATTTATGCAATTCAACAAGCAATTCTAATTAATTCTCTAATTAAGCAATTCAAGCACAACTCAATTCAATTCACAAACAATTCAAGCAATTTAAACTAATTGAATTGAGAAAATATAAATAGAGAAAAGCTCAATCGCGTGTTGACGGAGTTCGGCTTGCACGAATGCCTCGCCTACGTCTCTGGGTCCTCGGCGCCCCCGCTTCTTGCGGTAACAAGCCCGGTCCGCTCCACTAAATAAAAACTCGCTTGCTCAGCGTACAACTTCGGAATCGGGACTCTCTTACACACACCGGTGGAGAATCGAGCCGACTTTCTTGAACTCACTTACACACTCCGGTGGAGCTCAAGGCAACACACACACTCACAATCAAATAGACTATTCCTAATTGGAAGATTTAGCAAGACAATCACTCAAACAAACAACTCTCTATAATCCTTATATTAGATTTAGCTAATTAAACTTGGGATTAAGAGCAAGGATTTGGCTAAAGTTTAACAAAATAGAGCTCAAAGGTTGCTATAAAAATGTTGTTGAATGAATAGAATGATCAGCTATTCAATTGTTGAGGGAGAAAGGTTTATATAGGGCTCAATTCTGGCCAAAAGCAACTCTGCGCAAGATAGCATTATAACGTTATCTTCTATAGAAAAGATAGCGTTATAACGCTATCTTGAATATGAATAAAAATTATGACCGTTGGTACCAATTTTCTGGTAGCGTTATAACACTAAGTTATGTGCAAAACATAGCGTTATAACGCTATCTAGTGCCAGGACAAGAAATTTGACCGTTGGGATTTGTCTGGCGTTATAACGCCAAAGTTAGGGTTATAACGTTATACCAAATTCCTTCAGAAATTTTCAGTACTTAGTCAATTTTGGGCACTGAACTTAACTTGGCGTTATAACGCTAAATCTAGTGTGATAACGCTAAATCTAGCGTTATAACGCTAACTCTCTGGAAGTTTAGCTTGATTATTTTGCTACTAATTTAAATGATGTTTTTGATCAAATAAAGTTTATATTTCTAAACTTAAAATATATCTAAGACATATTCTTGAAGTTTTGAAATTTTATTAATTCAATTTCTTTTTTAAAATTCAGTTTGAACTTTCAGCATTTTTAGCGTTATAACGCTAAATATAGCGTTATAACGCTATCTCATTTCGATGTATAGTTTGGCCAGAATTTACCATTTTGGACATCTAGCGTTATAACGCCAAGTTTAGCGTTATAACGCTATACCCTGTTTGTTTTGGATTTTCTTGCTCTTTTGTACCTAAATTTAAATAAACTAAAATTTAAATATTCTAAGCATGTCTTCATTTTTATCTTGATCTTCATGCTTGAGTGTCTTCATCTTCAAACGATCATAACTTTTGACTCGTAACTCTGATTTCAGCGTTCTTCATGGCGTGGAAAGCTCACGACGAAATCTACAGTCGATACCAGGCTAGCCCATACAGGATCACTTTTATGCCCATCGGAGATCGTTTGAAGCCTCAAAACTCCTCTTGAAAATTACCTACACAATATCTCAAAATATAAAGCTTTGTAAAATTCAACATCGTTTTGCAAATCAACAAATATAAGAGCTTGTTTGAGCCAACAAGAACTGCTTGCCCCCACAAGTACTTTGAAACTTTCATTGAGATCATCATACTCCGAGTTACCTCAAGGAGATGCCTATTATTTCGTTCTGCTATTTCATTCTGCTCTGGTATGTACGAACACGTGGTCTAATGATGTATCTCTTGGGATGACAAGTACTCCCCAAATGCTCTATTGGTATACTTCGTCCCATTGTCAGACCTCAATACCTTCACAACTGCACCGTATTAAGTCTGAACCATTTTGTGGAAATTCTTGAAACAAGCAAGCACATCACTTTTGTTCTTCATCAAGTAAAGCCAAGTCACATGAGAAAAGCAACAATGAAAGAAACAAAATATCTAAATCCATTCAAAGTAGTTGTGAGACAATGTCCCCATACATCAGAATGAACCAAATCAAACACACAAGAACTCCTACCACCAGAGCTAGCATAAGAGCTCTTGATATGCTTGCCTAACTCACATGCATCACACATCAGTTTTTTCTTATTGGTCCTTTCAAACAAAAGCGGATACAACCTACTCAAAACAGGAAATGACTGATGACCTAAGCGCCTATGATGGAGCAACAATAAGTCCTCCACACTCTTCTCAACTCCTCCAATTCTTTCTGCGATAGATGAGAGGGTTGAGTCCATACTCATCCTATCTACGTACCCCAACTCGCTATGTCAAATGCCAGTATCAAGTAGCCTGTCGGTCCTCTTCTCTTGGAAGATCACCTTAGGAATATCAAACAAAACAACACATTTCAGTTGTGATATAATGGCACTTATGGATAATAGATTCACATGAAAATGAGCATGCAAGACATTAGATAAAGCCAAAGTGTTGGTATATTTCACAATACCCTTACTAACTACATGTTGAGTTGTACCGTCGGCAATTTGGATGCTCTCTGGGACTGCTAGGCGAAGTATAGGAATAAAACTCTCTAGCAGCACCAGTCACATGGCAAGATGCACCAGAGTCAACTGTCCATTCTGGTGATCTCGTGAGTATAGAGACTAGAGCGAGGGTATCACAACTACCTGTGGCTGAATATGCAAGAGAAGCAGAGTTACCCCTGGCCGAAGATGAGGTGGATGCATCATCTCTCACACTCTTCCCATCACTTGTTAGCTTCTGCCTGTTTTTGAGTGCTTGATCTTCCACTGTAAGTTCCCACCAGCTTCTTCTTCCTCCTCTGCAACCATCAGATGCGCCCAGTTGCCTCCTCTGTCACCTCTCCTACCTCCACGGTCGCGACCACGATTCCCAGATTGCCCCCCCCCCCCCCCCACTTGCATCACTCTGCCTTGGTGGCTTAGGACAATTCTACATCAGGTGACCTACCTCACCACAGTTGTAGCATTGTCGGGTCTTGCCCCTGTACCATGTGTTACCTGAATTGGAGGTTATTAGTGCTGACTTCGGCCATGTAGCCCCTGTATCCCAGCTTGTAGCCCAATCCGGCTCTCCTCTTGTATCATGGCTAAGATCACCTCCTCAAGAGAGAGAATCCTCGTCTAACTCAATAGCATAGCAACTCTCTGCTCAAACGCTGGTGCCAAACCCTCGAGGAATCTCATAAGTCTCTCCTCCATGTCAATCTCATGACACACTAGGTCAGTGCAACATCGTCGCCGGACCCTGAAATGGCTCAAATCTAACCATAGGCAATCCAGTCCTATGGCATAATCCTGTACAATCTTCTCTCCATGTACCATAGTAGGTCCTCTTCAGCTTCTTCCAAACATCCTGCACCTTCGTTATGCCATCCACGGTGGACGCAATAGACGAACTCAGTGAGCTCAAAAGCCAGATATACACCTGCATGTGAGTAGACTTCCACTCAGCTCTCCCCAGTGCATTATGACCTGGCTCTTCAGTTTTCTCATTCAAGTACCCCTCCAGATCCTTCCCTTCTAGAATGTACCTTACCCGACGCGACCAACCCAGCTACGTGGCTGGCTCTTCGAGTCTCGTGTCAATAGGTGGCAACTCAACCTTTCGCACCTTTGACTTGCTCTCAGAGGGGGCTTGGATCGCAGCCAACGCTCGTACCATGACAACGAGCTCGTCAAGGGTCAGATTCGAGCAAGTCTTTGCGAACACATTCTCGGTCTCCTCCTCCGACATTGATCCGACTCAAATCTACGCCGCACGTATCAATCTTAGCCCGAATCCCTCCTACTACTATCTTAGACCCAATCTTGCATCCTCAAGACGAATCTAGATCATCTCCTTTCTTGATCCGATCTTGATTTAATCAATCATCAAGATAAGGAAAGTTTGTCTCGTCTTTCTGCTGAAAATCCTAGGCGGATCCGCTACAGATCTGTGATGCGTACCTGATAGATGAGCGGCCAACGACAGATCTAGACAGAGCGGCCACCGTGCGCAATGCAACCAGCGACAACAGTCGTCTCCCCTTGCGCGACTTGGCCAGGCGATGCGACCTGGTGATGCGACCTAGCGGGCCGTCGGCCTTCTGGCAACGCGGCCTACCAGGCTTCCTGGCGGCGCGACCTAGCCAGGCGACACACCCAACAGTGGTGACGAGACCTAGCCAGGTGGCGCTGGCTCTAGGCAACGCGACCAGAGAACCCTAGCCGTTGGCCCTTTTTTATTTATTGATTATTTACATCAAAGGCTGTTGTGATGGCTAACCCTAACTTAGATGTTTTGTTTGGCTATGCTATCAAGTGGTTTTCTGAAAAACTAAACCTCATTGTATTCTTTGATCTCTTGAGAGTTGTGCTTATATAGGCCTTGTATTAGATCTTACATATGGGTCTCTAATATTCTCTATATTCCTTTCTTATCAAAGTTTCTACAATGGCTATAAATGCATAAACATACAATAAATCTCAACAGATGACGGCCAATTTGTTGTTGTGACTGATCCTCTTGATGGTTCTAGAAACATCGCTGCCTCTATACCTACAGTTACCTTATAAGCTTTCTCTTTCTAGAACTATTTTTGGTAAGTTGAAAATAAGTAATAGAACCAAGTCAATCTATATCGATGCCTCTGTAATTTGGACCCTGAGTTGTTTGGGCAAACTGTCAATTTGGTCCTCGAAAATGCTGGCAGGTGAATTTGGTCCCAAATTATTTATTGTCGCCTATATAACTTAAGGCAACTAATTGCCACTTCTATGTTTCAAAAGTATAGAACCAAGTCGATCTATAAAAAAATCTTGTAGGGAGTATTAAAACTAAAAAAATGCATCAGAAATTTGCTTTTCTGATTATTTTCTCTCTAAAATTTAACCGTGCCTCTATTTCACCAGGCACCATATTTGGGGTTACCATCAGCTTGAAGAAATTGACCATCTGCCTACCTAAGAGAAGGCACAACTCAACTCCCTACAGAGCGGAGCCCGCCTCGTTGCTGCGGCATATGTGCTCTACTCTGCCACAAATTTTTGTGCAAGTTTTTGGCTGGGTAAGGGTACACGTGCCTTCACGCTGGACCATTCAACTGAAGAATTTGTGCTGACACATCCAGATATAAAATTTCTCCCAGGGGTAATATTGTTATCCTTATTTGAAATTTCAGGGGTCTTGTGAAATTAACCAGTGGTTAGTAACGTATGATTATATTGGTTTTTGTTTGAATCAGACATCTCCTATGCAGTGAGAACACATTTGAATTCTTTTGTGTGTAATTAAGCTTCAATCAGCTATCAATTTTATGTACAAGGCTCAATGAGCCCTTATCTATCCCACTCAATTTATCCTAGGTCAAACCATGTTGATGAAAACAAGCACCTAAGTATAATTAGTTTCAATTTGTGTTCCTGGATAACTTCATACAAAGCCCTTTCATGCCCATTTTATCTTTTTTCTCAGTATTAGTTTTTGTTGTCATCAAGTATTATGGGGAACGTGCATGATCAATTTTAAATAGTTTGAAATTACACGCACGCTCATAAGAATATCTCCTATATTTATGATCTAACGTCAACATTTTGGAATTAAGTCCAAATTTGCCTTATTTGTCTCCCTATTGAATATCATTTCTTTTAAACACAACAGGTCAAATATCCTCAGTAAATGATGCACGGTAATTTGATTAGCCTGAAGGTCTAAGACAGTACATTGACACTGTTCGACGAGGCAAGGGACAAACTGGTAAGAAGTACTCCGCTGGGTACATATGTTCTCTTGTGGCTGACCTTCACAGGACACTGTTATATGGCGGTATAGCTATGAACCCTAGAGACCATTTACAGTTAGTTTACGAGGCAAACCCTCTAATAAGTTTTCTAGTTGAAGAAGCAGGCGGCAGGGGCTCAGATGGTAAACACCAGATTCTTGCTATTCAACCTGTTAAGTTGCACCAGTGGCTGCCGTTATTTCTTGGTTGTAAAGAGGATATGCTTGAATTGAAGAGCTATGAGAATATTCAACAGAAGGTAAATCTTGGATATGATGTTTGATGGGTAATGGAACTTTCAGGTTGATGTTGTGCGTATATATGAACACAACCCAGAAAATTGCTATTTCTGTTTGAAGATGTATCATTTTACATTTATTTTGCCATTTTAAAGTAAAAGTTTCAGTGGTCAATGCTTTGCAGATGGCATTTGTATACAACCCTAGAGCTTTTGTATATACTGTAGTTCTGTTACTACTGGACACTGGTACTACGAAGCATGTAACGAAGCTATAATTAAAGAAATCTTAATATTAAGTTCCGGTGTCCTTGAAACGTCTTTACTTGCTACATTATTTTTTGTCATCTACGCTACAGCAATCTGAAAGGGAGCCTTGGCACAACGGTAAAGTTGTCGTCTTATGATCAGAAGGTCATAAGTTCGAGTCGTGAAAACAGTCTCTTACATAAATGCAAGAAAAAACTGCGTACAATGACTCAGAAGTAGTCCGACCCATTCCTGGACGCGCAAGTGTGAGCTATGTGCACTGGAATGCCCTTTTATGCTACAGCAGTCTACAATAATCACAAAAGCAATAAAATGGTCTTCATATGCATCCAAAACTCATAGGTTCTGTAACACGGTGTTATCTCAACAAGGCTCTCACTCGCATCAATTAAAACCTCTATCAAACTATTTACAAAATCAATGATGTTTTCTAAGACACCAATTCACACCCGCGCACAAACAGATGCAAACAAAGATGAGAAATCTCATGTACAAGCTGATCTACCTACTGAACCTGGTCCCAAAGCCACATAACAATTTGGAACTTCGGCCTCAAAAAAAAGCAGATAGTGTAAATACACCTCGTTGGAGTGTCAGTTTAAATTTTGAGGAGATTTGGCAATGCTACTCCAAGGCTGCTTGTACCGATTGAGATCATTGAGATACCGTGACGATGTGTAATCATCAACCTCACAAGCATCAACAATTGGTGGCCTCGAAACTTTTGGCTTCCATTGTCCTCTCATGAGCTCCAAAGATCCTTCCTCTCCTCTTAAAAGTCCCAATACCTGGTGATTTCAGTATTTCAGTTAAATTTAGTTTAAACCAATTATGTGCAGTGCCACCCAATGCCGGCTGGGGTTGTGGGAAAGAATTGTACCTTCAAGTGTCGAATCTTTTAAAAATATTTTCTAAGTCAGATGACAGGTTCAGCCATTACATATTTCAGACAGTTGGAGAACAAGATTTGAAATCAGGTACAAAGATGGATTACTCTATGCCTCTAGTGAGCTCTTGTTGTTTGAATTCTTTGACTTACTGAGTTTATGCTAGGGCGAGCAGTGGAGGTGTGATGAATACACATGGAAGCCACCATGAGTAGGCGACCCATCTCTTTCATATCATAGGCATTTCCTAGAGACGGATCGACCAGATCTTTCACCTTGTTCTGATCAAGCAAAGGTTTTGCCTACATTGGAAGATGAATGGAGAGAGGATTAACAATACAAAGCATAAGGAATTTGTTTCAGAGCAAAAAATACAAAAAACATACATGAATTAAAGCCTCAAAATGATGTATTAAATTAAATTTACCCATATGACTAGGCTCTGACGAGACGAGTCAACAGCTCTTCGACCTGTAACGAGCTCGAGCAAAATGACACCATACGCAAATACGTCGGTTTTCTCATTGACCACTCCATGCATAAAATACTCAGGTGCCAAGTACCTGAACTATCAAACTATCAATAAAAGAAATAGAAGAAATTTGAAGAACCAGTGTAGAAGTACTCCAATCTCTTCCTCACTTTACATGCGCATGCAGACACACAAGCATGTTCTTATTTTCTATTTTGTAAGGTATTGTGTTATCGAAGAATCCTTACTAATGAAACAATATTATATGAATAGATCTGAATTCATATTTACCCAAATGTGCCTTCAATGGGGAAGACAATATGGTGAGGCCACCCATCAGGAAGCCATTTTGCGAGTCCAAAATCAGATATCTACACAAATGGATATATGTTAATACAGTCCCAGAATAACAAAAATAATATATTGGAAGAGTGCCGATATTGTCTCGCTACCAAACTACTAGTTCTGTTGAGGTATGTCATTAGTCTTGCTTGCTTCGCTAAAATATCATTTGGAAATCTAAAATCTCAGTTAAACCTGAGTCGACAAGGGAACACCAAAAGGACAAACAACCGCGAAATATTAAATGGACATGAATTTCTGGACCTGTGGTTGGTAGTCTTCGGTTAAGAGTATATTGGAGGCCTTTATATCTCTGTGGATAATGCGCCGGTGGCACCCCTCATGTAGGTAATGAAGACCTTCAGCTATGCTGATAGCAATGCTGTACCTAATTTTCCAGTCGGGGCTTTCCTTAGAACCTGAAAACAAACATTTATTTTATCACCAACATGTTAAATGCAAGAAGTCTCTAGTTACAAAACCAAGGTTCAGAAAAACTAAGCACTAATTTTGGGCCTTAATGCAGAAACTAAGAAAAGGTTGAGTTTTGAGATAGCGAGGACTTAATTGCATATGTGGATTATAACCTAAAAGTTTGACAGCATAGAGGCAACTTCTTAGTATTCCACCCAGCGAAATCAAAACAATATCAAGAGAACAAGGGAATAATGAATGAAAATTTTACCATGGAGAAGAGACGCAAGGCTGCCATGAGGGGAGAATTTTAGAACCATGTGAAGCCCCCCTTCAGCATTAAAACCCAATAATTGTGCAGCATTTGGGTGGTTGACATGTGCTATGATTCCCAGCTCTGATAAGAAATCACCCATCCTAGTCTCCTCATTTTTCCCTTTAGTTAACCTTTTTACTGCCACTAGTTGTCCATCTTGAAGCCGACCTTTGTACACCTCTGCGTGACCTCCTTTTCCCAACAAATTTTCTGTTCAAGTTTCAAGCAGGAAGAACTTAATTAAAAGGACAGCGTGCATAACACATTTTACACATGGGATAAGAATTTGTGGTTCTTTAGAAGCATTGAACGTCCAGTTTTTAGTTTGTCGGTTTGGTATTTACAAGTTAGGAGTATTATCAAGAAGTAGTACTTCTAAACAATTGTTGGATAAAAGGTTCCTATGCTAAAACCAAAATGGAGTAATTTTACAAAAGAAGTTGCCATAGCTCCAGCGGAAGCCTACTTTTTGCCATCTTTCACACCCACAAAGCTCATTTCAATCTGCCTTCATTTCTTAAAATTATATAAGGTCTTCAATGTCTGTGTAATTTGGGAGGCACTGTTTAATACAAAATATTTGGCAAACGAACCCAGGATTACTTGTCGTAATACCATAGAAGCCATGGAGGAGTTAAAATTTATTTCAGTTTCTTGTATGTAAATTATAGTGGGTAAATTTTAGGTAACTAGATCTAGTCTGATTTTTCCTAAATTGGAATTCTCCTCAGATAAGTTTAGTGCTGAAACTGTTCATCCAAGTTGTAACAACAAGCATGCCATGAGATGCCCACACAAACATAGTAACAGGACAACATGCATACTAAGTCAAAACTAGATTTTGAAGTGAATATGTAAGGAACAAAAATATGCAAAACATTCTAAGCACAAAAATATATTAAAATATGATTTGTTCCTGGTTTGGGGAAATAATGCCCATCGTTATAATTATATATAATTGCTACAAATAAAAAGTTAAATCTTTTTAAATACAGAGATAACAAGAACTATGCAATACCCTCAACATTATCTAGAATTCTTAGTCACTTATGGGCAAATAAAATTTGTTCTCCATGCATTCAAATTTTAATCCAAATGCCGTCACAAACCTTAGTGAAACCCTAAGTTCTTTCTAAAAATTGAACAAGTTAGATGACAAAAAATCTACCTTGACTAAACCCATCAGTGGCATCCACAAGCTCCTGATAATCAAAACTCCTCCAAGAGGGTCTGAACTTTTCCTCAGGCATGATTGCTGACATCTTCTCCTCCCTTGCATTCTTCAGGCGCTCCAAACACCATTTGAGGTTTGGGCTCCTCCCTCCACCTGGTGTTGGTGGAAACGTCTCAGCACGCACCATTGATTTCAGTTTCTTCTTCCTCATTATCAGGCCGCTTATCAAGCTTCTCCACTGACCAGAGGCATCTTGGTTTGGTCTTGATTTTGAGGTAAGGGCTTGGACGGAGTTTGTTGTATCAGAATCGATGCTAATGGTCGATCCAATTGATGTGTCAAGTGTGGCATCAGAATCAGATTTTGGAGCTACTTTAGTTTCCTCTTTCCCTGTTTACAGAGTGAATGTATAGAAAGTTTGTCAGGAAATACTCAGTACACGTTGTCTCATTTTTGGCAATAAGATAACCCAAGTGTGTAATATAAGAAATTGCAAACACCAACAACAACAACAAGATCAAATACCTTTATTGTTTGAGCTCTGCCATTCAATCCCACTTGCATCAGAATCTGTGCTGATGCTCGAACTAGTTGTTTCAAGAACTGCTCGCGGTGAGGATTGGTAGGAGCTTTCATCTGGATCTGGCTCAGAAGTTTGGTCTTCTTTTACTGGGTAAATAATGTAATCAGTGATAGTGACTATTTTTTATTTTGCAATAGTGAATCATTAATGAAAGTACAAGTATACTATTGAATGCTATTTAGCAAAACAGTCAACTAATTTAATATCTTTTTCCAGTACTAACAAAAGAAAATGGAAGCAAAGCTTTAAAATTGTATAAAAATGCAATATGTGGAATATATAGGCCTTATCTCTACACAAGTTTAGTTAAAAAATCCAAGCTTTAATATTGTACAACAATGCAATATGTGGAATATCATTTTTTAAGCACAGAAATAGGTGAAGTTATTGGCAAAAGAACTGTCAAACCTGAGTTATTTGAATCTATGGTTTGATCTATTGAGGAGACTGCATCAAGATCAGTGCCCGCATCAGAGCTTGAGGTACTTAATGAGGTTACATCAAGTGGCCCTTGAGGAGAGGCTTCAATGGAGCCAGAAGTTTCTTTCTTTGTCTCTCTCGCTAAATTAAAAATTAGGGGAAAAATAAGTCCTAAACTGTGTTGCACGAGTGCGGATGCGGCGATACGGTGATTTAAAAAAATCTTAGATACGGGTGCGGCTATATATATTAAAGTTATTTAAAAAAATAATATAAAATACTAAAATTTAATAAACAAATTAATCAAAAATTAATAATGTGGCTTGTCTTGAGTTTGAGTCTCCTTCATGCTTCATGCTTCACTCAATTTTTAGTGATATAACAAAAATTATTAGCGGTTTTACAAGACTGATTGTCACATGGAGTTTCGAAACATATCGAGGCGTATCGGAGATCGAATTTGTCGGTCAAAGTAAATAAAATAATCGAATAAGCCAATCTCGATACACCACGTCATGGATACGCCACGTGACTTATCGGATACATGTCCCAAGGAGTACCCGAGTATCGGATACGTATCCGATACAGTGCGGCAAGATACCGTGAAATATCCAGGAAACATAGGTCCTAAATGATTACCTAATATGTGCAGGAGTAATATCACCATAAACAACATCAAATCGACGATATCATTGTTTGTTTTTGCTTGGAGTTCACTTGCATGAGGTCTCCTCTTAAGTTCACTTAAAGCTAAAAATCAAGCTTTGGCTCGTCGTCACACAGTGGAATACATGTATAGGTGTTTTCCAAATATAGAAAATAAATTACTATTTCTGCCAGTTTTATCTTTCATGAGAAGTTACTTCTTTATAGTCCTTTCTTTCACCCCCTCTCTAAAAGCAGGAGAACAGGAACAATTGGACAGGTTCTTTAGAGGATGAGAACACCGTGTTCAACCAAAGAACAAAATAGTTATTTAGTACAAAGTAGCTTGTTCTTTATTCCATATTTTTGTAACTTGTAAGGGTATACAAGTAATTGTGGCAAATAACTTCTTCTTTCAATTATTCAGGCCTGAATACTTACTATGACTTTCTGATCTTGATGGCTCCTCCGAGGATGAGATATTACTAACTCTCTCTACATCGAGATCCGCACTAATACTTGATGCCTTACCTTCATCTAGATCTGTTTCAGAAAAAAATTTCTCCTCATCTCCTGGTACAAAGTAGAAATGATTGTCTGTGGTAAACATATTTCATTTGTTCATCAGAAAAAAAAAACACTTAAAATGATAAATATCCATAATCCATATGAAATATGCAAATATTGATTTGGACCCCTTCTGATTTAGGAAAAAAAACGAGTAGAAACATACACCATTGTACTAGAGAAGATTTCATTGGCTTTCACATGAAATGACAAACTATATCATGTGGCCCTAACAAACAAGATATGTATATGCCACCATAAAACACAAGAATATATTTGTACTTTGCATGCAGGATACGAGATAATAATGTTTATTGTCTTTTAATATATTTTCAGTAATGCATCCATCATATTTGGAGGATTGGGACCGCAACGTGCCAATTATGATTGTTTAGAGGACACATTAAACTGGGTCTAAATATAAAATTGGAGAACAAAACCATTGATACATAACAAAAACCTCCACGTCATTAGACATGAAACCCATCAATTTAATAGGATATTATTTTTCATGACAATCCTAGATTTTGTATTATAGTACTCTCGACAATCTGTCGACTTATTTAAGTAATACATTCAAGAGGTGAAGAGGTGAAGAGGCGCATCACTTCTCAAATCTCAAGGTCGGAGATTTTAATGTTGGATGGAAATAGAATGTAACAAAAGTTCTCTATTTTTTTTTCTAATTCCATTAACTTTGATTACAAAAAACATACGGGACATTTTTTCCTAAAAAATGCAAAAATATGAGAAATATATTAAAGTAACTTTACTCAAAAATAGAAGTATTAAAAGTACTTAATCTATTGCAAAAATATAAACCCAAAAGTACCTTTTTCATAGCTAGAAATATCCACGGCTTTATCCTCTGCGGTCTCTGGAGAGAAAAACAAATGCTCTTCCATTTCATTAAAAGACAAAAACAAAGAAAGAAAAGTTGGAACAAAAAAGCTACTATTCATAGAAACTACCCGAAAAACTCTATAATGGAAAGGGTAAGGATTTTCCCTTAAATGGCCATGAAAATATTACAACTACATTATCTCGTGATTAAAAGGCATTATTGTAGAAAAAAAGAGGAAATTTTCAAAAAAGAGTTTACCTATATGGGAAGCCATTCTTTGAACCTCGTTTAGTTCCCTTCTCAGCCTCACCTATGTTTTCTTCGTTAGAAAGTTTCGAACTCTTTTACGAGGAGAAAAAAAAACCATTGATGCATATTCCTTATTCCTTGCAACGAAAAATAAAAAAGAGGTTTGAAAGAGATAGAGAGAGAGAAAGAGAGCAGGAGGAGTGACAAGTGATAAGAGAAGGAAACAGCTTTCTGTTGGTACAAAGAGAGAGAGAGAGAGAGATGTCTTTTACCTTAGTTTAGGCTATCTCAGTTATTCTCAAAAGAAGAGAAACACAAATAGAGAGAGGGGGGAATCAGGAACTCGTTCAAAAAAGCACACGGAGGGAGAGATAGAGAGAATGAAAGAGAGAGGGAAATAGAGGTAATTAAAGAGGTGAGCATTTGGGTCAAGTATTTTCTGGTACGTGTATTAAATCGTGGGACCCACATAGTATAGTTGGTACAGTACTGGAATGAAATGTTATTGTCCCCACGCTAGTACGCTACATATAGTCATATAGAGAGAGATTTTTTGTTTGATGGAATTGGAAAGAGCAAATTTTATGAAGATACACTAGAGAATTAGAGATATCATATCAGATATGGATTCAGTAATTGGCAGTTGGAGCTTTTAATTTCCTAATCCAAAATACAATTGACCTTACTAGGGTTTTAATAACGGAGTGGGTCGGGTACCCGTGGATCCGACCCGTCCGGATCCACGGGTACGGCGGGGCGGATATGCACGGGTCCGAATCCAAAACTCTCAATCCGACCCGTGATAAATCCGGGCAGGTCCAGTCGGAGCGGGTCGGGTCGGATCCGTCCAATTTTTCGAATTTTTTTTAATTTTTTTTCGAATTTTTTAATTTAAAACTGCACATTATTTTAATTATATTTTTTTTTAAATCTCAAACAATAAATTTATCCAACTTTAATAATAATAATAATGATGATGATGATAAATTTATACAATTTATCCAAAAATTAGTGCTTGTTTTTTTAGAAGTAAAAAAATCTCATGTTCTTGAACCCCTTAATTTTATTTACATGTCAATGTGAATACCGTTAAATATATTTTTTATTTTTATACAATCTTAAAATTATTTATATTTTAATTTTGCAAGTATCAATAGTATGAAAAAAACAATTGTTTACTTTAGTGGATTTTATAGAAAAATCTTCATGTGTATAATTACAAAACTTAAACTAATATCAAAATTCCACACGGTTTTAATTGAATTCGCACCGGCTACATCCGACATACTTATCTCGTTTACTGAGCTTGAACCTTTATTATGTGGTACGGGTACAAAAAATTAAATTAAAACTGAGCTTACCAATCACAAAATTATAATTCCAAAAAAGTTCCATTAAAAAGCGTGCACGACATTTTTATAAATGATTAAACACTCGACGTTTAAACACTTTTAGCACTTCAAACGTTATTATTTATCTACTTATCTCATCAGTATCAAACTGTGTTACCCGGATACGAAACTGACCCAGTCAAATCCGTATCCAATACGTATGGATACGGAATTCGTATCCGATACGGAACAGTTCGTATCCGAGCCGAATCAATATTTTATGCTTGGATTTGAAAATAGCTAGGTCTTTTGACGAGAAAACGAAGTCGCAAGAAGGAAAGGCCAGTACCACACCACGTGCATACACAGGAGAACCAACGTAGCACAGCTACGTATCTTCTCTTTTTTATTTTCTTTATCTTTCTTTTTATCTGTTAGTGCACGTGGTTCAAAGTCTCAAGTCTGTTAGAGACTTAGAATGTTAGTGTAGAGAACGTGGTTAAATATATTAACTTCGAGTATTAGTACATCTTTATTTCATGTCTGTTAAATATGTTAATATATTTAGTAACATCTTATTTAATAACATTATATATAATATTACTTTTAACATTATATCTAGTAACATTAAATAAATTTTAAACATTTAAATATATAATGTTATTATATATATATATCCGCACTCGTATCCGTGATTTTTTAAAATTTTCGTATCCCTGCACCCGCACTGTATCGGATACGATACCCGCACCCGCACTCATGCAACATAGGTATCAAATAATGTTATTTCATAAAAATAAAAGTTGCGGTTTACTTTTGGATAAATTTTTTGAAAGATCACTAAACTTTGTATCAAATTCACATTGATCACTAAACATTGAATTATTCGTTGCTAGTTATTGAACTTTAATATATCTTCAAATTTAATAACTTTCTCATCTTTTTCATCAAAATTTTAACGAAAAATTAAGGTAAAGTGTATGTTTTTTCTTCTAAAAAATTCATAATAATTAATAATTCAAATTTACAGTTTTCATTTAGGCGTCATGTCAATTTTTTATGAAAAATCATGAAAAATGACTAAATTTGAAGATATTTCAAAATTAAGTGATCAAACTTGAATTTGATATAACTTCTAGTGACCTTCCCTTTATTTTTTTATTATCTTTAGTCTGGACTCTGGAGTCACGTTAATTAAACTCTTCATCTTTATTCCATTATACTTTTAAATTCCCTTTATTTTTTTATTATCTTTTAGTTCAGAAAATAAAACGGAATACTCTGAAATTCTTTAAATATTATTATAAAGAATTAAATAATTAGAAAAAAAGAAAAAACATATATCAAATTCCAAATTAACTACCCTTGCTGCTACCAATAGCAAGTCCAAAGCCCTTTTCAACACCCGATTTAGAAAAGGTAATCATGACTCGCTAATACCAATAGCTAGCCCATGGGTTAGACTCATTATTGCCAATAGCATGCTAATTAAAGTGCATCATTTCTCTTCACCTGACCGGTTTAGGGATGTCAATGCAGTTGATCTGGCTATTGGCCCGCTGATGTTCATCCGATCCGAGCTTACACCCATCCGATTCATTGCTATGTCCGGTCGCGTAGGGTCATGTTTATTGGCGGATCGGATTGGATAATGAGTCGTAACTCTGTACCTATAGATAGTCTACGGACTTGTTGAATATATATAGTCTTTCATATTTTGTTGGTTAAACTTACGGATAGATTTTCAGTTATTTAATAAACTCATTGATGTAAATCTATTGTCTAATGAATATATTGATGTTAATTTTATTGTTAAATTATTATAACTATATTGTATAATAAATTTTCTATCGTGCAATTAATATATTGAAGAAATAAGATAAATTTGCGAATGTGAAAATATATTGACGGGTATTAGCGAGTAGTTCATGGATTGGGCAAGAATGATCATGGGTAGGCCGGACCTTCAATTTCATGCTCATTTCGCAGATCTGGTAGGTCAGATATGATATTTTTGCAGGCCGAATAAGTCACAGAATAAACAAAATATCTGCAGATAAGACTCATTGACATATCTAGACCCATTTCTTTCTTTCTTTGTTTCCCGTAGCACCTGGGCTAGCTATTGGCCATAACGAGCCTAGATTTGTGCTAGCTATTGGTAGTAACGAGTCATGAAGTTTTTTTTTAGTTCAGGAGATCGAAAAGGGATATGAGCTCAGACTTGAAATTTTATTTCTTTTTTCTAAATATTTAATTTCGTATAATAATAGTAACAATAATAAGAACAAAAAAAATTCAAAAAAAATAGAAGTAATATTGTCCTGCTGTTGCATGCTTTTCGTAAAACTACTAGCTATTTTCGTTGATTGTGGCCTCAGTTTATAACATAGGATGAACATTTTCAATTCTTAATTTTACTTTTTCTTTTGCCTCATTTCTTCCCCAGTAATTTTTAGTGTGTCTGGATCATGCAAGGATTAGTTCAAAAATAATGTTATTTAAGTTAGTAATTATAATAGTACTCAATTTTTGCTATCCCAAATAGTATGAAAATAGCGCTATTTTTTTGCTATCAAAGTTAGCAAAAATGTTGTTTGGATTATAAATTTAGAATAGCGGTCGAGAGAATGAATTATGTAATGACTTATTTTTTTTTACTAATAACAATAATACAACAATAAAGTAAATAAAATAATAAAAAATAATAATATAATAATAACAACAACAATGATAATTTATAATGTTAACAATAATAAAATAAATAAAATAATATAAATAATAAAAGACAATTTAATAGTGATAATAAAAATAATAGTAATAATAAAATATATCATAATATTAATATAATAATGATAATGATAATGATATATATAATTAAGATGATGATCATCATAATAATAATATAATACTAATAAATGATAATATTAAAAATAATATATAATGGTAATGATAAAATAATAATAATAATATAATAATTATATATTAAATTTATAATAATAGTAAATTATTATTATTATTATTACATTAATAATATTAATAATGATGATGATGATGATGAGAAGGTGAGATATTGCATATTTTAATAATCTCCACACTAATCATTTTTGCTAATTTGCTAACCTGACTCATGAGATGGATTAGCATATTAGTGGCTAACCCATGCTATTCTAAAAATGCTACATTGTGTTTGGATCATATAATATATATTCATAGAAGGTTAGGGATGCTATTTCTAAGAATAGCCATCCCACCATCATCCAAACACGAAAAAATATTATAAAGAATTTGTATATGGGCCGAAATATACGTAATAGTCCAACGTTACCTACAAATTTTATAAAGGGTCGAGAGCGGTATTGTCAATAGCGCCCCTAAACTTCCATCATTATTTTATTGTTTTTCTCGCTTCCCGCACATTTTTGGGGCCCACTTTTTGACAGAAATCGTATTTAATAGCTCCCCTAATAAGATTTGGCATTTCAATTTATTGTTAATAATATTACCATTATTATTAGTGATACACCTAGGTGCCTAGGTGTAGTATTCAATTTTGTTTGGTTTACCAACTAACTATGAACCTAATTGCAATATACCAAGATACGACCAATTAAACAATCCAATTAATTCTAGCAATTAAGACAAGCAATTCACAAACACACAAATGCAACTAGTAATAATTTAAATGAGAAAGAGTTAAGAGAAAGATGTTGGCTCAAGAAGTGTTGACGGAGTTCGGCTTGCCGTTGGGCCTCGCCTACGTCTTCGAGTCCCCAGCCCCCCCGCTTCTTGCGGTAAAAAGCCTGGTCTACTTCAATAAATAAAGTTGCAATACAAAGTAGAATCCAATCTCCTTTACACACACCGGTAGGATGATTGAACCCAAATAATACACAAGCTCAGAAACGAAAATGAATAGATAATATAATGGTAAAATGGAATGCACAATCAATCTCTCAACAATCTATAGATTAATTTAGGCAAGTAAAGATTGGGATTTTGAGCAAGATTTAGCAAGATATTAAGAGCTCTAGAGTGCAAAACAATGGTAGTTGTAAAGGTATAGAATTAGGGATGGCAATTATACCCGAATAACCGATTGCCTACTCGTACCCGCCTTACCCGTTACCTTACCTGATATACCTGATGGCTTAACAGGTCAGGTCAGGTCAGGCAAAAATTCGGGTAAGGTCAGGTAAAGAAATTTATCAAATACCAACAGGATGCCCGTGAACCGTCAGATTATAAGTTAGAGTAAATCTCACCTGTCGCTTCTAGGTCAACCCCTTATCAGTTATCACCCCGATTCCCCGAAACTCCCCAGGCCAGATTTCAATCCCTCACTCTCTCTCTTCTCGTTCTATTCTCTCTAGCGATGGCGTGATTCGCGAGTGGCGACCTGGCGAAGTTCTCTCTGGCGACGCTGTTGTCCTCGTCTCTCTCGCCCAAACCGACGCTGATGTCCTCCACCAGTCAGTCAGTCACGACCGACGCTGTCCTCCACCAGACCATTGTCCTCGTTCTCTCTCGAGTGTCGCCTACCTTGTGACCAGACCGACGTTGTTGTCCTCCTTGTCCTCCCTGTCCTCGACTCCTCCTTGTCCTCTCCTTTCCCTCTGCTGCCAGACCTTGTGACCAGCGCCACTACGCTACCTTGCTACCAGTGTCCAGTAAGGTTCTACCATCCTCGTTCTTTTTGTTGCTGATTTTTTGATACCGTACTTTCTTTTTGTAATTTTCTTTGAACGAGAACATCAAGGAATCACTTAAGCAGTTTTTTGTTGCTGATTTTTACTTACAGTTTTTGGTTGCTGGTGCCTGGTTTAGAGCACAGTGCTGTCAGTACAGCACTGCCTCTGCACAGAAGGTTGCTGGTTTTGTGTAGCACTGCCTCTGCACTGTTTTCGTGTAGTTGCATTCCAAGGTAAAATCTGTTGTTGATTGCTGGTTTACTTACAGTTTTGTGTAGTTGCATTAAGGTTGATTGTTATGTTAGACTATTAATTAAATTTTTTGTTTGGTTTTTACTGTTAGACTATTAATTAAATTTATGTTTCTATTTAGTTGCTTAATTTAGCTGATTGATATGTAGCTATTGCTTAATTTATGTTTCTGATCTGATTAAGGTTGCTGCTGTTATTTAGGTAAAATGGAATCCCCACCAGAACCCATTGTTCAAGCATCTATTGGAGGATCAAACTCTCCCGCCACAGAACCCACTAGACATGATGGAGTAAACCTGACCCCTATAGATGGATCAAACTCTCCTGCGACAACGACATCAAACTCTCCTGCCACATCAACATCAACCTCTCCTGCACAACCTAAAGATCCTGAAGTTGTTGACACATCCAAACTAAGATCTGATGTGTGGGAGCATATGACGAAGAAGATGATTGATGAAAGATTCAAAGCGGTGTGCAAGTATTGTGGTACCAAACTTGCAGCAGGACCCAACAGTGGTACAAAACACATCAAGCTTCATATAGAGGGTTGTCTAAGAAAAAGACAACAAACATTTCCCAAAGCTTTCCAGAAAATGTTAGTGGAAAAAATTCAGAGGGAAAAACCACCATAGGAAATTACACATTCGATCAAGAAGGGTCTAGAAAAGATCTTGTGGAGATGGTAGTGTTGCATGAGCATCCACTCTCGATTGTTGACCAAGTGGGGTTCAAGGTTTTTGTTAACAACTTGCAGCCTTTATTCAAAATTCCAACCTGTAACACCGTGAGAAGAGACATCCTTAAATTATACATGGTTCGAACAAAGAAGACCATGGCTCTAATAGACAACGATGAAGGAAGGGTAGCGCTTACAACTGACATGTGGACCGCAGACAACCAAAAGAAGTCTTACATGGCGGTTACGGCACATTTTGTGGATGATCAATGGCGCTTACAGCAACGTTTATTAAGGTACAAACTTGTTGTTGCTATTATTTTTTGGTCTTTTAGGTAATGTCCTTGATTACTATTATAAGTTATTTTGGTAATTGTTATTTTTGTAGGTTTCAACATGTACCTTCTCCTCATACCATTGAAGTACTTGTAGAACATTTAATGGATGTTCTTTTAGATTGAAATTTAGATAATAAGTTGTATACTATAACGGTTGATAATTGTAGTACAAATGACGGGGTTGTTGACACTTTGGTCCATAAACTAAATGTTGAACAACTTTTGTTAGGTTGGTCAGGTTTGCATATGCGTTGTTGTGCACATATCTTGAATTTGATTGTAAAGGATGGGTTAGACACAATTGGCCAAAGTTTAGAAAAAATTCGTAGTAGTTGTGTATTTTGGTCCTCTACTCCTAAAAAATAGAAAAATTCGAAGAAACAGCAAAACAATTGCGCATTAGTAGTTCAAAGAAATTATGTTATGATGTCAAAACACGATGGAACTCTACCTTTATTATGTTGGAAACAACTCTAATATATAAAGATGTTTTCCATCGTTTAAAATTACGTGATGCGCAATATAAATCAGCACCTTCTGTAAGATTGGTTGAATGCCAAAATTATTAGTGAAAAATTGAAGATATTTTATACCACAACAGAGCTGCTTTTTGGAACAAAATACACAATAGCGAATCATTATTTTAAAAACATTTGTGAAATTTGTTTGGCTTTGGCAAATTGGTTGAATGATTCTAACCCAACCATTGCAAATATGGCATCAAGAATGTTGGAGAAGTATGAAAAATATTGGCATAAGATACATGGTATCATGGGCGTTGCAACTCTGTTGGATCCGAGGTTTAAGATGGAACTTATAGTTTATTATTATGAGAAGATTTATGGTGATCGTCATGAGAGTGAAGTTGAAAAAGTTGTGTCTTTGTGTCGTCGATTGTTTCGTGAGTATCAAAGGAGAGCTTCGATTTACTGATGATGTTGAAGTTGACATAACAAAAAATAGCAACTAGTTGCTCAGTTCTGGATTAGTTTATTTTTCAGGTACTTTGTTTGGTACTTTGTTCAGATTTCAGTGATGTTCAGATTTTCTGTTGTGTTCAAATTTCAGTGTTGTTTTTATGTTGTGAATAGTTCAGATTCAACTGGTTTAACACTCTGCTCAGAAGAGCATAATAGTAGTTGAAGCCTAAAACATAGTGTTGTTGCTACTTTTTAATTAATGATGTTGTTAAATTTTTTTTACAGGTCATAACAGAAGTTGAACTACTGAAGCAATGTTGTGAATTTTTTGTTGTGTTTTGTGCTGTTTTTAATTATGCTACTGTCAGTTTTTTATTTTGTCATGTTGTGTTTTGTGCTCAACTACTGAAGCAGTATTGTTGAAAGATTATGCCACTCATTATGTTGTGATGTTTTTAATTATGCTACTTCCAGTTTTTTATTTTGTCATGTTGAACTTGGGAACATTTTATGAAGTTTATGTTATGCTTGGATATATCTATTTGACATTGCAAATGGGTTGGGTATGAATGGGCATGATCAAGCAAGGACAGGTATGAGTGGGTACAGGCGGCCTGTGGGTATAAATGGGTATGTTCAGGCAGGTATGGGTTTAAAACAAATACCCGTGGGTGGGTTAGGTATGAATTTTGGTACCTGTTTGTTCAGGTCAGGCATGATGGGTATGGAAATCAGATCAAGCAGGTCAGGTTTGGGTCCGTAAAAAAACCCGTGGATATGACCCGTTGCCATCCCTATATAGAATAGGCTTGGTTTCATATGGAAAAATGTAGAAGAAGATGGCTTTTTATAGGTGTACAAATCTATCAAAAGTTAGGTCATCGATTTCTAGCATTATAACGCTAGTTACTGTAGAAATCTTGGCGTTATAACGTCAAGTCAGATCAAGACAAAATTTTCTGACGTTGGATTTGGCATTTTCTGAAACTTTTTCTTAGTGTTATAACACGAAGTCACGTACAAAAGATACAGTTATAACGCTTGAACATGTCAGGACAAAAAGGACATCAATTTGAAATTAGGTATACCGTTATAACGCTATATTTCACGTTATAACGAATTAATCTGGAACATTTTGGACTTGCAAAATCTGGGTTTTTATATTTTAGCGGTATAACTCCAGTTTTGGCGTTATAACGCTACACTTGGGACATTTCAGGACTTAGGTAATTTTGGGACAGTTTTGTACTCTAGCGTTATAACGCTAAGTCTAGGAGATCTCATGACTTAACCAATTTCAGGTATTTTTGCACTCTAGCGTTCTAACGTCAAATATGGTGTTATAACGGATTATTCTGTTTGGATTAAGATGCTGCTAATCAAATTCCAATTTCTAATCAACTAAATTATATTTTGGTAAACCTAAATGATATTTAAGCTGTAATCTTGATGATTGAGCGCTAGTTCTTCCTTAATTTATTCTTGCATCTAGTTTGAATTCTCAACAAGCAACCTGCAATTAACTTCACAAACACAAGACATAGTGAAGTATAAAATTATTTTGCAAATCAACAAATTTAAGAAATTATTTGATATAACAATCTCCCCATTTTGTTGATTTACAAAACCTCAAACATATGTGCACGTGACATTATTTAAAGATATAAATTGATGCACATATGAGTTCTCCTCCTTTTTGAAAATCATACAAAAAGTGAAAGTTTTGACCCAAAATTGTTTGAACTCCCCCTAAATTTGTTCAATCCCCATTTATTAAAAGAATATTGCAATGTAGTGATTGTGCTAAAGATTTGACATAACTCTCCCTCAATTTATTAATTTCTCAATAATAGAACAATCATAAGTTAAACTCTTTAAACTTGCATAAACATGTCTTCACTTTTGCTCATCAAAATTTTGATATTATGATACTTAAAAGCAATAATCAAGTTGTAGAGGAAATTTAAAAAACATTAGGCAAGTAGGCACAAGGCACATAAGCATAGTAACATAATCAAATCAATTTAGTTTGAACAAAGCAACACACCATAGTTTGTCCAACATAGCCAACATAGCAAATCAACGTCATAAAAGAAAATACACAATCTACTATTGAGATTCTTCGAACCCTAAACACTGAAATATTTTACTTTTAAGCTCTTCAAAAGTAGTAACTTCGTTAAATTTGAGTATGAATCTCGCGGACAACATGTAATCTACACCAATTTATGGAGAGTACATTGCTTCACCTCCATAAAAAATAATAATCGAAAATGTCGACATTACCTACAAATAAATAAATTATATCAAAAATTACTAAAAATAATAGTTTTAAATTGTTGTATACTTATTATAAATAAAGTATCTTGATTGCAGTGAACAACAAGTGTTAACTGCGGTCCACTTTTCGAATTTTTAAGTTGTATGGGGAAATCTGAGGGGTATGAATCGCGGTTAGTAACTAGGATGGTAGTAGATTTAGAATTTTCTTTTTTTCTTATATATTTAACTTCATATGATAATATTAATTTTTTTTAATTCGGCTTCGTAGGTAGTCATTTGAAAATGGGATGGGTCGGGCCAAACTCGTCCGAGTCAACGGGTTGGTCGAGTCATGCGTTGGACGGGTCGACAGGTTTGTCGGGTCGAGTTTTGACGGGTCCAATTTTTTTAAACCGGCAGCAATCCATCTAAGACCCATGGGTTAGCAACCCGACGGGTTTGGTTCGGATCAGGTCGGGTCGGATTATTTTTCTTATTTTATTTTTTTGATTTTTTTTTAAAATTTTTTTTTTGAATTTAATGGGTTATTCACGGGTTTGGTCGAGTTTTGCACGGGTTTGGGCGGGTTCGGATGGGTCTGTATGGGTTATTACCGGGTTTATGGTAGGTTAACGATGGGTTAGACGGGTCGGGTCGGGACGGGTTTACCACGGACTTTTTCCAAAAAAATTGACTGCGACCTGCCTTTGGCTCTCGATTTTTTTGGACGGGTTCGCTCTCGAGTCGGGTCGGATTGCGACCTTGAATTTCTCGAGACGGATCGGATCCGAATGGATTTTGTCAAATCCCTATTTGTAGGCACATAAAAAATTAATAGAAAAAATTAACATGGATCTTTTCTTTACTAAAATGATGGGCGACAAAAAAAAAGGAAAATAAATAAATAATACATATCCATAAAAAGAAAAATGAAAAGAACATAGATGCTTTTTACACTCTCCTTATTATTTCAAGTTTGAACGCTGTTATTGCTCGCAAGAATTAATGTGGATTGGATAACCAAACTTTTTCTACTATTTTCCTTGTATAATGAAATTACTAAATTAGAGAGATCCTTACGTAACAAATTCAAATTAAGAAAATGATGGTCTAAACTACTGACTGTAGTTAATTAAGATCACGACTTGTCTCAAACCAAATTAATGTCTAAACTATGGAATCAGCTTGAGAAATACGATAGTTAGTTAATATCCTTGTGAATATTAATGTAATAATGTAGATTAATGAAATAATAATGTTGATTAATAATTTTATCACATATGCAATATATATCGCAAATTAATACAAAAAATATATATCGTAAATTATTAAATGCATCATTATTAATTATCATAAAACTCTGGCTAACAAAATTATTAATATACATAATTATTTTATTAATTTACATATCATTTCATTATGTCAATGGTAATATCAACTACTGTCGATTTATTATTATCAGAAATAAAATAAATAAATTATTTTAAAACATAAAGAGTATTTGAAAAGCTTCAAAAATGAAAAAGGCCGGTATTGCGAACACCGTTCAGAAAAAAGCTAAATGGACGATATTTTGAATCCCGTCCATTTGATTTTTTATTTGAATATGAATTATTTTTAACTAACCTAAAAAAATAAAAATAACATCTATGACCCTAAATGCAAATATTTGACGATAATAACTCTATTTTATAATTTACATTCATACGTATTATTTAGACTCATGTATTCGGAGGGCACTTACAAATTCAAAAAAACAAAAGAAAATTCTAAGTACTTCTAAAATGCATGCGTCTAGATGTTAACATGCGAATGTGAACGTTTAAAAATAGAGTCATTATTGTCAAAACTTTGAATCCATAGTTATAAATGTTATTTTTATTTTTTGAAGTCAGTTATAAAAATAATTCAAGTTTTGTACACGAATATTTTATTATTAAAAATACTAATATTTTAATTCATGAGTTGGATTATATTTAGGCAAGTTTTGTAACAACTTCAGCTGTACTCGTCGAGACCGTAATTAATTTTTTTTTATCATCATAAGTCATCGAGCTGTAGATATCTGAGTCTACTTCCACAACGTCGAGTTTGATTTGCGATCAGAAGAATGTGCATATCAAATTTGGCTCCATCTTCAACTTATGTCTTAATTAATAATTTTTATCACGAGTTTGCGTCTGATTCAATTTTGAATCGCTCGTTTCTCTGATCGCAAATTAGATTCGACGCGGTGGAAGTAGACTCGGATATCTACACCTTGATGACTTACGACAATAAAAAAACTTAATTGTGGTTCCGACGACATAGCTTAAGTTTGTAGAAAAAAATGCTAATCATACTTAATATTTTTTGTAGCAACTTCATTTGTGCTTGTCGGAATCGTAATTAAACTTTTTTTATCGTCGCAAGCCATCGGCCGGTAGATATTTGAGTCTACTTCCATCGCATCGAGTCCGATTTGCGGTCAGAGTAATGTGCATATCAAATTTGACTACATGTTCAACTTATGTCTTAATTAGTCATTTTTATCATGAGTTTGCGTCTGAATTAATTTTGATTTGCTTGTTTCTCCGATCGAGAATCAAACTCGACACGATGAAAGTAGAGTCGGATACCTACAACTTGATGACTTGCGACGATAGAAAAAAACTATTTATGATCTTGACGAGCGTAGCCGAAGTTGTTACAAAAATATCTAAATATAATCTAACTCATCAATTAAATTAATAATACTTTTATTAATAAAAATTTCAAAAGAAAAAGTGCGTAAAATGTAAAAAAGTGAAAGGTCAGGGTTGGCAATCCTGATCTTTTGACAATATCAGTATCGTCAATACCTGTTATCTCTATTTTATAACTTTTCAAATATTTTTTCTGTTTAAACTTAATTAATTAATTTTTATTATTAAAAAAATCTGTAACTACTGCTTCGATACATCAGCTACTTGCACTTGTTGTACTTGCTTAATTATTCGGTTTTATCCGGACGAATCAAATCTGCTTCTGCTTAAGAAAAGATTTGCATATCATTAAAGGTTGGATATTCTCTTCCCCAGGAATAAAGAAATTAATACACCGGAAATGTTTGGCCATAAGAGCATGAATAATTGGTACTGTGAAGCTTATGTATAAAAATTCAATATCAGGATGAGAGAAAATAAAGGGAGAAAAAAGAATAACAAAATAATATATTCTTGTATTAATTATAAAATAGCTTGCACTTTGTCGCGCACAAAGTTATATCTACCGCTTCTAATATTTCTAATATATTTTTTTAAGGGAAATGTTGTTTTTCCAATATCATGAAAAAATCGTCAGATATTTGCCACTAATAGCGTGGCGTCATATATAAAGAATTGTACATAAAGTGTCAAGATGTAGTGATAAAAGAAGTATCAATTTGTACGATTTCATCTGACTAAATTTTTAAAGTGTTAATATTTCGACGAACAAAATGTCAACCATGGCGATAAAATATAACGAATTTTGTAGAACAATTATTAGCAATTTTTCAAATTATAAAGCAATCCTACTTTAAATCAATATTTGGGTTTTGTTGTCATGTTCTTCTTGTAAATTTTCTTATGATTAATTTTCTTCATCTCCATATATAATGATTTGATCATTCATGTATCAAATCTGAATTATTTATTGATTAAAAACAGAATAATTAATATTGCGTTGAAATTTTTATAATTTCTACAATTGCTAAAAATACATCTTAGAAAACCCCATTTACTATTTTACCTCTTAAATTAAAATCCGGACTACCTAACCCAATAAACAGAAAAAAGAGAACCGGCCGCATTTACTGGTAATTAAGTTGGTGAACAAATTTGGTACCTGTAATGTTTCAGTTAAAGGCGTAATCCTAACTAAATCTCTCAAATTATTTAATCCATTAATGCATGACATCCTCTAATGGATATATGATGTAGTTTGGTTTATCTGTGGCACCAACCTACAATTAATTATGTGTGCATTTTTTTTACTTGAGATCAGTGCAACAATGTGAATTTGAGATATGGATCATTAAAATTTTAATTTTTGATAAGATGATTATTAGGTCTTAAGTATGAGATTTAATAGTCAAAATAAAGTTTTTATTTTCTTCTGGAATAACCATAAGGAGACTCTTGAACTTAAGAGGTAGACATATATAGTATTTAGGGAAGAAACCAACTATATATATAAAAAATTCATACAAGTAAAAGTTTTTGAATTAAGACAAATTAAATTTCTTAGTGAGCTTAAGAGGTGACATGTTTTTCATAGTTTAGGGAAGAAACCAACTAAAGACATGTTTTATAAATATTTTTCGAGTGAAAAAAAACGAATTAATATTTCTTAGTGAGCTAAGAATTTCTAAAGACCTTTTGCAAAACAAGTATAATTTTTTATACTTTAAGAATAATTTACAAGAGTCATAAGCATGCATGTACAAAATACTTGTTTTTTCTAGCAAAATGATCTACACCATTCATAAAATTAAAGCAAAATAAACTTTAGAAATGATAAAAAAATAAAAAATGCATTTAGATGACAACAGGTATTAAAATTATAAACATAGCTCGAACTTTTACGATGTTGATAATCTACTTTGACAAAACATAAATGTTTTTGCTTGAAAATAATTGAGTCGCGCATGAAATAAAATCATGACGAATAAAAATACAAATACAAACATTGTAAACATATAATGTGTTCTATTTTTGTTAAAAAGAATGCATGGAAATTCACGTGTATCTCACTTTTTTCTTGTCTATTTTTTTTTCTAGCATGGGATGTCAGATGGGGACTGAATTTTCGACATGTATTTAGTTTTAAATAATTACGAGTTTTCAGACAAACAACAATGTTTAATCACCACGTGATGTAATTTTTATGTAATTTGTTTTATTAGTACAATTAATATTGCATATATATTTCAAACACTGATAGAAGTCACTAATTTGATGACTTATATAAGTATTTTTTTTAAAAAAATTGATGATTTATACTATAATTACGCTGTTAGTTAAGAATTAATTTTTCAAAAAAGTAAATTCCAGACTCTTTTTTTGTATTTCAAAATCCATGACCGAGGGTAAGATTAAGGCGCCACAAAGGAACTAAGAATCAAGAAAGATGAGGATAACACGTCACTAGAAATGTCAAAAAGGATTAAGCAATGACCACAGGAAATCACTGACTCGTATAAAATTTATAAAATAATAAATTAAATTGTCGCCTGTCATTTCTACATTGGTGTTTCTGAGGATTGTCAGCATATGGAACTGGTTTAATTCACTGTATGCACCACCACTTTGGATATAGTCCTAGTCAGAGCACTCCATGAAATGCAAGTGACTTCAACAGTAGAGCAGGTATGCAACCTCACAATTATGGACTCTCGTCTTCTACCGCGGAGCGCGATATCGCGCGTCGTCTCGACCGTCCAGATGACAAGGAGGGTTTAGATCTGAGACATGAATCACGAGAAAATCGGACGATTTTTTTCGCATGCAGCGCGTCACCTGATCTCGTTCCCACAATTATTGCCCGTTTATTTGTATACAACATTGAGACGTCAATTGTTCTTCTTTTTTGAAATTTTTTTCCTACAAATACACTCTTTATATTATATTAGAGACCACACCACGTCTGACGTTCAACTTTTTTGTATCTGGTGAGGTATCCCGTAAGGTGAAACACTCATTAAATAATTTACATAACTTTGAGATTTGCACGCACAAATCTCGAGATTATGTGAATCATTGAATGATACTTCATCTTACGGGTACCTTACAGAATGTAAATTTAATTTTTTTGAGGTGTCAAATTCTCCATCAAATATTTATTGGAGCTTGAACCCGTAATTTTATTCATAGTGACAATGTTACTGATCATTTGTACTGACACCACGGTTTGAAATTCTCATGATGGTAGGAAATTTTCATTAATTTATTTTCACACATTACAAATGACATCTATAAAATTACTCTGAACTAAATAATTTCATAGCCACTCATATATAACCAACCATAAACACTATATTAATGACATGAAAATACATATATTTTGTAGATAGCTAGGCCATGCAATAAAATGTTTATATGAACTGTACGTTTAAATTTGTCTTTTAATGAAGCTTGATTTGGAGTGTGAAAGCTATTTTTTTTATGAAAAGGTGAGGATCTAGATCCTCATATTTCATTAACTGAATCACCAAAATGATAATAAAAGTACAAAACATAAAATATTAATAGATCGAAAAGAGAATGGCAAAATAAATAAAACAAAAAGAACAAAATTGACAACAAGATCAGTTAATAAGCAGTTGTGCCAAATTGTTGATCATCTTGTGTGTAAAAACCATAATCTATAATCTTCAATTATCTCTCTCGTGAGCTATTGGATGTCTTTTGAGGATCCTTCAAATATTCTTCTGCAACGTTCCTTTCAGATCACAATGTTGGTTGTTGTTTCCAATTGATTTTCGGGAGAGAGGCCCTTCTAGTGTAGCAAGTCATGAGCTTCAGCACTGTTATATTTCAGAGGGCATGTACTGGACCTGAGAATTGTGCCTGAGTCATATACATAAAGTCTTAAGTCTCGAGCAATCTAGTTATGCATGAATAAGTGATTTGTTGTCTCTTCTTCGCTTCAACACATTTGGAAATTGGAATTGTCCATCCCCTTCTGATTAAGTTATCAAATGTTGTGAGTTTGTTGTTCAACATTAACCAAATGAAGATAAATTAATACTCTTGGGGGAAGCCTTTATCCTCCAGATGTTTGCCATTGTGTTTCCTAGGGTCGATGTGTTTACCAGAATGTTATAAGCATATCTGACGAGTATTGAAGAGAGCTGCTTCAAATCTAAAGTATTTGAGAGAGGTGTGGCTGCTTGAGACAAGCATATAAATGTGGTGTCAGCTTACAAAGTGCCTTCCAAAATGCAGATGCATTTGGTGCGTTCCAAGGATCTTCAGTTGTAATCGCAAGAGTGGCAGTCTTCCACCAAGCTGAGTCTCGTGTCTTCTATAACCACATTCATTTTAGCATAAGACTTATGTTAGCTAGTTGAATATTGTGTATTCTCAACTCCCAAGCCTCCTTGCTTTTTGGGCTTCATGATTATATCATAGTTCACCATTCATAATCCCTTCTTTTGTTGATGATTTGTCTTGTTTTCATGCCACAAAAATTCTCTGGATTCTCTTATACTCTTTGATAATCCAATTTAGCAGTAGGAAGGATGACATGAAGTAAGTGGGAATTGGTGCCAGTGCAACATTTGTGACAACGAGCCTTCCCCCAATTGAGAGTACAAAGGCTTTCCATCTTGTCAACATGTCCTAAATTTCATCAATTAATGGTTGGTAATCACTTCTAGATAGATTCTTGTCTTTCGATGACAAGCCAAAGTAAGAGATAGGGAAGGAAGAGGCCTTGTAGTGCATTGTGTTGGCTATGTATGTTGTGAGCTCATCCCCGCATAAACTCATCACAATTACTTCGAATTTGTTCAAGTTGGTTTCCAAACCAGATAGACCTACAAAGAGCTTTAACGTAAGCATTATGTTTGTTGTGTGTTGTCTAGTTGGTTTGAGGAGAAGCAAGGTGTCATCATCATAGGAGAGACATGAATAACATCCTGAAAAATGGGGCGAGATGAATTGCAGGCATGTGAGCTTGTTGATACAACGGGGAGGAAGTCCATTGCAATGATAAATAGGTAGGGAGCTAATGGATTCTCTTGTCTAACTCCTCGCCTTAATTGGATGCTCTTACGTGTTATTGAATTAACAATATCTTCGAGCTGCCCTTGAGAATCAAGTTTTGAATCCACAATGTCCATTTAGGTGGAAAATTGCGAGTTGTCATTCCTGTCTTTTGATGACAATCCTCCTTTTTCTTCGGAATAAGTACAATGAAAGTTTCATTTAAAGAGGACAATGTGCTGCTTGGATTATCCATCACATGATTTAGGGTTTGCAGAATGTCAGGAATGATCAACTTCTTAAATTTCGTTACCACATTTTTCATTATAATAAACTATATCTCCTTATTTTATGAGCATTATGAGTATTTATTTTATTTTAATTTACATTTGATCGCATTATCTACTTTCTTAAAATTGGATGCACATAAAATATAATAAAAATCCAAAATAAGAATTCACCACATGAATTTTTCACTGTTATTTCGCTGTTGACCGTTCAATTTATATGGACGGCGCAGATGAATTGCACGAGATCTGCTAATAAGGCCTATCAATGATCGATCGTTTAATCGTTTTTCGTTTCGTTTCGTGACAAATGAAATAATTACGATCAAAGATACTTCTTTCGTTTAAATAATGAAACGGTTAACGAAAACATATTGTTTCGTGATCGTTTGTTTCGTAGTTTCGTTTGTGGCTGTTTATTGTTAGAATTATTTTGATTTAAGAGAAAAACGCTATGCTGAGATAAGGTGATGAAAGATGAGATAAAAGATTGCTCGAATGAAGATATGAATGATTTGAATCTGATGTATGATTAGAATCGTTCACCACTAGTTCCTGATTTGTTTTAGTGTGATTAGAGAGAAGATGGATGAAAAGCAAAGAGATTGAGTTTAATCGTTATGTTTTGTTCTGATCGTTTTGATCGTTATGTTTTGTTCTGATCGTTTTGATCGTTATCTTTAACAAAACAATTAACGAAAAAGAAATTATTAATCGTTCATTAAACAAAACGATTAATGCAACTATTTTTTTTCGTGATCGTTACGCACGTTATACAGGTCTATCTGCTATATATAAGTTATTTGTAAGATCGAAAATGAACGATCGAATATGAAATAACAGAATCACGTTATTCTCTATAAATAACAGCGGATATGAATTCCTCCGAATAACTCGGGTCAAATTCCACTTGTCAGCTCCTTTTTCTTCTTTTCCATAGAATAAAAGCAAGAATAAACTATCATTAATTAATACAATAACTTGCAACTGAGATTATAAACACAAAAAGGGATTATGGAACAGATCCAACCGAACCAGTTAGGCATGTCAAACCGTCCGAAACGAGTCCGTTCACGTAGGATTTTTTTTGTCGATCTCCCTTTTTAAAATATTTCATAACATTGTTTTTTTATTTTTGAAATATTTGACAAAATTATATTTACTTTGTGAGCGTATAAATTTGTAAGTCATTCTTAATATATTCGTGCACAATGCACACATATAAAAATGTTTGATTTTTTTTATTCAAAGTACTCATATAGAAAATCTGAATGCAAGATCCTAAACGTATAAACTGCGAACACATGTATTCGCAATTCATTCTAAGCAAACGTGTTCAAGTATATTTGTTTGGTTAGTTTGGATATTCTCTATTTTCTATGTGATATTTTCAAATTTAAGTTGTAATTAATTCAATATTGTGAAAAGACCCTTGGATTAAATATAAACCTCAATTCTTATAAATTAGAAGAGAGTACGGTAGAGTAATACAAAGTTAGAGTAAATGAAAGGAAAATGGGTCCCACAGGAACATTTTGTTGAAAAATTTAGAGTGGAGGACAAAATGATTCAAGTTTTTCGAAAGAAAGGCAAAATGTAAAATTTCTCGTTTATTTCACAATTTCGAATTTTTAGGAATTTTTAAAATTAAAGCTATTGTTAAACTCATAAGATTTTGTGTATCAAAAGGGACAAGGCAAGGATGAGTGCTATAGTGAGATTTACTCTAAATCTTAAAACAAGATAAAGTGGATTAAATACTTGTTTTACGTCGTCAATTTTATAAAAAAATTGAATTTCATGATTTGTAAAGCTTTTTGAATTATTTTTAAACATCCTTCGCGTCAACTTATATACGAGTTCAAATATATATTTTAATTTAAGAATATTTTCCTTCACAAAAAAATAATTCTAAAAAATTTCTGGCATGCCGTGATTTTTTTAAATAATATTGTTAATATTAAAAATTAAATATTTTGAAAAATACAAAATAAAATTTTAAATCTACTTCAAACGTAGGTGACACCTGCGTTACTAGAGTCAGATTCCTCTTCGAATTTATTTTTTGCAAAAAAATATAATTTGTAGGGTCGCAGGTGGAAGACTGCGATCCTAGAGTTCTAAGGTCACAGCTTAAAATGAAAAAAAATAAGTTATGCGGGATGATTCCAGAAAGGAATACAAAGATGTGCGTTAATGGGATTATTTGTTCCCTATTTTCTATGTGATATTTTCAAATTTAAGTTGTAATTAATTCAATATTGTGAAAAGACTCTTGGATTAAAAATTTAACATTGAATGCTAGGTCGCAGCTTCCACTTGCGTGCCTAAGTTTTAGGACCGCATGTGCTACTTGCAGTTCTAAAATTTATTTATTTTTTCTTTAAATTTTAAAAAGAAATTTATTTTAGGAACGTAGTGCCACATGAATGCGTAAATACTTGAATTCTAATTTTCATTTTACTAAATATTTTAATTTTAAATATAAATAATAGTATTTAGAAAAAGATTCGGACACGTGCATCTCTCCATCCATATACGGATATACCTATCCTAAAATTGGCCAGAACAGCGTGTGACCGTTAATTAATATTAATAATAAACCTTTCAATTTCCAGCCATGGTGACCATCTCTCCTCCTCTCTCTCTCCATCACCTCCTCCCCAAATCTATCAAAACACTTCTCAAATCGCTAAACCCGAACCCCAATCAAGTTCAACCCCAAAGTACGAACCTCAATCCGAAATCCAAATCCAATCTAAAGCTAATCAGCCGGAGAGGTGCCTCGGCTGCTGCCCTCTCGGCACTTATCGTACCACATATATTGCCATCTCTTGCGCTTGCGGCCGGGCCCACTGTCAGTGAATGTGAGCTCACTGTGGCCCCCAATGGGCTAGGATTCTGTGACCGAGTGGTAGGCACTGGTGCGGCCGCTTCTAAGGGACAACTTATCAAGGTCTTTAATTTTTTATTTTTTATTTTATTGATACCCTCACAAGATTGAATCATGTATTTCGACCTTTGATAGAAACCTTTGCATAGTGATTTAAGAAGTAGTGAGAATGCACACCATATGTTCGAACTTACCCCTAAGCCAGAATAATGTTGCATTATTTACATTAGAGAATTGTCGAATTTAGTAATTAGAGGAAGTTTGGAGATTGGCTCTGGGAGCAGTTCAATTCCAAATTTTGTAATGTTAGGTATTGGAACTACTGTTTTGTTCAAACAAGTGACTGAGCCCCTTGAAGTTTTTTTTTAGATCCGTTGTAAAGTGGAAGAATTACCTAATTATATGTACTGCAAGTTTTCTTTGTGAAGAGTGACTTAAAAAGATCTCAACATTTGAAGATTTTGAATTAGAAACCATCAAAGTACATATTAGGAAGAACACACTGTCAACTTTAACAAATTTGTCCCAAATGATAATGTGACACCAATGGGGCTCTTGGCAACAACATGGGCAATCTTACCATATCACTGAGATAAGCATTTATAATGGTAAGAGAGCTGAACTGATGAAAACTAAAGACAGTAAGGATTCAGCTTTTGAACAAACAAAATGAACCTGAGAAGCAGTATTCCAGGGAGTAGTTTCTCTCTTACATCCAATTGAAGTTCATGCCTCTCTGGCTTTCTCGGATGAATTACGGGCATTAACTTGTCTAATTATTTTTCTATTAAAATTTATCAAGGCGCATTATGTTGGGAGGTTAGAAAATGGGAAGGTTTTTGATAGCAGCTATAACCGAGGAAAGCCCCTCACTTTTCGTGTTGGACTTGGAGAGGTATGTAAATTTTTTATCTTTTTAATTTCTTTGAGACACTTCGTATTACTATTTGAGTTTTGCTTTAAATTTCGCATATATTTTATTAGAAACTTCTGCAGATTATACCAAATAGAAATTGCACAAAATGTCGTCTGTTGCACATATACTCTATCAAATATTTAACATTCCTCTATCAAATATTGAATTTTATCATTAGTCTGCAGATCTCTCTCTCTCTTTTTTTTTTGAAACTCTTGGCAGAAGCTGCCAAGACTTGATTAATATTAAAATCAAGAATTACATCCATAATATTCAAATATCCTCTAAAACACTCCTTAACCTACTACATCTGACACTACATACCCTGCATCAACAAAATACATACCCTGCATCCAACAAAATACATCAACCCTGCATCAACAGATCAACAAAACAAGATAAGATATAACCCTATGCCTGCATTATTTTAACACCACTGCATCCATAGCTGCACATATACAAGGACTCTATCCACCAGCTGCTCCGGGGTGGCCTGCAGACCTCTCTCTCTCTCTCTCCCTCTGATCTTGTTGGAGCAAGCCTAATGTGAAATAAAGTTATGCAACCATTTTGAATTGGAGATTTTTTATAGCTGTTATGATAAAGAGATGATCAATTAGGAAGCATACTCATATATATAGTAAGTAGTTTTGGTATTGCCATTGTATTGTGTTGCTCATCTACTGAGGGACAGTAAATGAGCACCTCACCCATTTTCTTTTAGCAAATTTAATATTGTTTTTCTTGATATAAACCTAGTTTCAGAAATTTGAGGGTAAACTTCATGTAATAAACATATAATGGATGGTAGGAGAAAATGTTATGTGGAGTGTTATTTGCAAATTCATTGAAATGCTAAAAAATTGCGGACTTATTACTTCTTGCTCAGTGATTTAATGATTTGAATTTGTTTGTTAAACTTTTTGCAACTTAAAAGGTAATAAAAGGATGGGACCAAGGCATACTAGGCGGTGACGGTATCCCGCCTATGCTTTCTGGTATGAAATATAACTACATTAAATCTAGTTTCATTTAGAACAGCATTAATTTATAATTTCCTGTTTTAGGTGGTAAGCGCACTTTAAGGCTACCTCCGGAACTTGCATATGGTGCTAGAGGAGCAGGATGTAGAGGAGGTGTGTTCTTTCTCCCCTTATATTGCTTTACGTGAATAAATTAGAAATTTCAAATTATAAGTGCGACTAAAGTTTGTTTTTGTCCATAAATCTAATTAGCATGCTATCAGCTGAAAACTCCTTATTTTTGCTTCATTATTAATCTATTTTTGATGATTTTAATGAAAACTTGGCATGCTTGAAGGCTATTCTAGAGGTAACTTCATCTTTAGTCCTGTTCAATTTTTTTCTTTTTCTTTCAGGTTCTTGTCTAATCCCACCTGATTCCACGCTTCTATTTGATGTGGAGTTCATAGGCAAGATTTGAGGAGCACATTTTTTGTGTAGCTTTTGGAGCTATCAAGATCATGCATTTGCAAAAGGATTTTTAGTTATTAAGATTTTATCTCAAACAATAAGGGGAAAAAACAAGAGAGAATTAGAGATTGGAGAATAAATAAAAATAACACACGAGCACAACAAATTAAATTGTTTATTAAGACAACATCATGTTACCCAGCGAACATAACAGAAATTGAGTTCAATATAATTATTTTTCTCTTTTTTTGGGATGATGCGCACTGTTAGTTGTACATGTTTTTATAGTTATCCAAGTATCTGGATTTTTTTCCCTTTATAAATGAAAAGCTGGTGTTGTAAATGGGCTTGATTATATTCATTGATAAAACTTTGGGAAGAACAAACAAGGAAAAAATAAAATAGTAACGAATTAATATTGAAAAAAATAATCATCAAAATTATAAAGCAATGTGATGTATATCATACCAATTGTTATTATTATTATTATCATTATATTACCATCATTATTATTATTGTTGTTGTTGTTGTTGTTGTTGTTGTTATTGTTATTATCATCATTATTTTTAGTTTTACTACTACTATTATTACTATTACTATCACTATAGATTTTATGATATTTTTTGGAGCAAACCTATCGTGTTCCTAGGAGCTCGGAGGCCTCTCATGCTCTTAATTAAAAATATATTTAATTATCTTCGAATTATGATTTATCATGCTCAATAAATTGTTCATATTGAAATCTTCTAGAAAATCATATTTCATGACTTTTTTTTGAAATTTCTAGCTATTTTTAAATATATATTTTAAAATAACTCTGAAAATGTCATTTTTGATATTAAATAAGGTTGTTTTAAAAATATTTAAAAATAGTTAGAAAGCTAAAATAATCACTAAATTTATTTTTTTTAAAAGATTTCAATACAATAGATTTACTCCATTTTTGTTAAGAGCACATGAGATTTTTGTGCCCTTGGAAGCACGATAGATTTACTCTATTTTTGTTATATATTACATTATTTACATTTGTAATCTACAACTTATTTGGATCTAAAGTCTTTGAGACTAAAGACTATTGTTGTATACAAATAATAAAGCAATTTATCATGGGATTCATGGCCAGCGGGTGGTGTAGGGGTGCAAACGAGTCGAGCTTGAGCGAGTTGGTTCGAACTCGGCTCGTTTATTAACGAGCTGGCTCAGCTCGTTACTACAAGTGATCACGAGCTGAAACACTCAACTCGAGCTTGCTCGAGCCGGCTCGTTTGACTCGTTTGTAGCTTGTTTGCAAGAAAAATGACAAAATAGTTAAAAAAACATAATAAAATTATAAAATCGTGAAAATTCTTATTGGTGAAGATCTATTTAGAGATGGTGATTACCAATTCGACGATCCAGATTAACTCGTTGAGGTCTCGATACTTACACGATTTGAGCTGGTCACAGCTCGATATCGACTCGTTTATTAACGAGTTGGCTCAGCTAGGCTCGTTGACAATTCGAGCTGTTAACGAACGAGTTGTTAGCGAGTCGCGAGTCATGAATATTTTGTGCACACTTAGGGTGGTGTATTGGAAAAACATGTCTGGTCCAATCCAATTCGGGAAAAAAACCCTTCTATTGAGACAAATTCGTGTGAATCCAGTCCAAACTTCGATCCGCCAAAATTCGAAATCCGACCTAACGAAATCGTAAAAACCGTCAGAACCCCGACCCGGACCCATCGAAACTCGACAGGTCTGGAGGCTAAGGGAGCAATGAGGCCAGCCCAGGTGAGGGGACTGGCGGAGATCTCCTCCATCAGAAAAAATCTGATCAGTCAGGTGAGATCAGATGTGGTCCTTCCGACGTGTCTTTTTGTGGGTTGATTAGTTTCCACAAATTATGTTTTACAGATAAGAAATCGAAAAATATTTGTAGTATAGCTACCTAAATAATCAATATTTTAAATTATTGGTGCAAAAACAATAAAAATTCTTCATATCTCAAAATTCATATTATACTACCTCAGAATGTGCAAGACTTACCAAAACATACTTTAGACACAAAAAACCCGATGGTGGCAATGGAGCAACAGGCTACACTGGAGGATAGGATTTCACAGGAGGAGCCTTTGTTTGGACTAGACCTGCCTCACAGTGATCTGGGTTGAAGAAAGTTTGCTTGTTTTGATTCTGGTTGTTATTAAATCTTTGTTCATGGAAAACTCGTTATTCTGTTAGGGTTATGTCTCTGATTGTTTTGATTTTGATGTTTTGATACTAATATGTTTGTTATGATGTTATGTCTCTGATTGTCATAGGATAGTTCAATATTAAATTACTAGAGAATAGACAAAAATTGATCTAGAATATTTTATTACTCTAGCTATTTCAATGAAACATGCAGGTTTTATCTCTGCTTTTAGTCCAAAAAAAAAAACACTCAGCCTAGCGTGACGTGTCTGTCTCCGATTTAAAATCCAGTTCTTAAAACGTAAAATTAAAAAAAGGATGGTGCCATTAATGTTCTACCGGTAGTATTACATGTACAGTTTTTTATTAATAAAAGTTATAAAAATTTTGCAAAAGAAAAGAAATTGTGTTTTAATTTTTAGATTCAATTTGGTTCAAGCCCAAGGCCCAGATCCGTACACTGTGAGAGCTAAACGGATCACTGGATAGGGGTAGTTTGATCGTATCCTTTTTCTTCCCGCCTTTGGAAATCGTGCATTTTTACTAACAGACATTAAATGAACCAACTGCATATATTCTTCTCAACGCCTCAAACAAATTCTACACCTGGGACCAAGTGCCATTAAATGGTTTTAAATGTTACTTCTAGACCAGGACTAGACGAGATTTTATGATTTTTGTCTGCTTGTAGAGCAGTTAAGCACGAAATCAACGACTGAGATTATGAACAGACAGAAGGTACAATGATCCAAGGTCTCATAGCACTCCACTGGCTCTTCTGAAATGGTGGTACTGATCATGCTCTTCAAGGAAACAAAGAAAACGAAAAAGCAACTTTCTCACTGTCTGACCCTTCCGAAATGAGAAACCATCGGGATACTCGCTCTCTCTCTCTAGCGCTTAAAAGGTACATAGGATTTTCCATATATTTAGGTAAAATCCAATCAATAATCCTATTTCTTGGATGTTTTTTAATCTTCGTTTATATCGACTTGTTCGCCATTGTTAGATTTCTCGAGGTAAATGATTTCTTCATATAAATTTTCAGATCGTAGGGACTCTTTTTTTGTGGGCTTACTAAGTGCTCGATGCTCATGCGTTGAACTCAGTAAGTCAACTTTATAGCGAATTTGTATGTATTCCTCTGGAATTTCCTTAAATAGTCTTCGAACTAAGACTGTGTATTGAACAAAATTAGTTTATCGAGAAAGTATGGTATTATGGATGCCCTTGTATCTACTTTTGCTGTTTTTCTATTTCTTTAGCAGATAATCAAGTTGTTAGTTGAATTCTTTTTAAGAGCTATGAGGTATTTTATTCTGGGGATATAGCTTGTATATTTCATATGATTATTGAAAGACGCATAAACTTTGAAATCCTTACATTTCTTGGGTTGGAATCTGAAATAGACAAGCTTAGAACAGATGATCTTTATTAAACTTTATATCACAATTGTTGACAACTTCTTTGAACTTATTATTTGGACTACAATGTTCACAATTTGGTGCTTATTTTTCATGTTATTGGGATTTCTAGAATATATCTTGAAGCACAATTCCTGAAGTGCATTTGCAATGACTGCTTCTAGTGAAGATACTAGTTTCTCTGACTGGGTTTGTTCTATATGTGATGATGGTGGTGACATCATAAGGTAATTATAATAATATTTATTCTTTTTTTTTTTTTGCCAACATCTGATCTTTTGTGAAAAAAACAACTAATACTACAATTCTACAAATCTATTTTGCACGTGACTGTAGTTGCAGAGGAAGGTGCTTGCGTTCATTTCATGCGATTCCCGATCCATTCTTACGTTGTCAAACTCTTAAGTTTACCAAAGCACAAGTTAAGGTACATACACTGTTTGTCCGTTCTCCCCCTTTTGTTTCTTTTTCTATGTTTATTTTGTGCTTAGCTGCCATTCATCTCACGTATTGGTGCTTCTAAAGCCAAAAGCAGAAATTTCATCCGAAATATTTGAGCTGGTTTTTATAATTGTAGGAGATGAAATTTTATTTGTGTGACAATTGTCAGTACCAAAGGCATCAGTGCTATGCATGTGGAATATTGAGTTCATCTGCAAAGTCTGACCGGGAGGTACTTTTCGCATACATGACTTTATGAAGCTTGCATAAATTTTGCATTTTTTCAGTATCTTTCAAAATTGAATGAGTTGCCTTGCGTTACAAAATCTGGTACATGTCTTTTATTCAGTAGCAATTGGTATTTGGGTTAGCTTCGTCCTAGGTTTCTTTGTCTCTCCAACTAGGAAGACCAGAGGTGTTTGCATTTTCTAATCAAACATGTTAGATCTAAGAAAGCATTAGTAACTGAGCAACAAGTAGTACCAGCTGCATACCCCTGTAAGGGAGACCTCAGCCTGCACTTTTTCTTCTTTTGTGTTGATGTTTGAAATATTAGAAAATGAGCTTGTTAGGTTTGGTGCCACATCAGTGTGCTCAATGTGGTAAGTACGGGTAATGCTTCCTATGGAATGCATAATGTTGTTATTGTACCTGTACATAGTTTTACTTTGTTGTTTGGCAGCCGTGAATTTGAGCTATTTGATGGTTTACAACCCTTAAACCAGTAACCCAGCCACAGATCCAACGAGGTGATTGGTCCAAGTGCTTATTCTTGGCTTAAAACTTAGGGTTGCTAACTATTATGTAAGAGCTCTCACCCACCGCCATAGGATTAGCCCTTTCTTCATATACAAATACATGCAGGATAACTGAATGAAAAAAGGGTCAACCCTTTGGTGAGTGAAATTTGGGCGAAATTCTTGGGTGATAAAAATCATTCTCCTAAAACTTGCTTATAGTTAGCTCACTCCATGTGCGTACGGATAACATTCCATCTTAGGTAGGTTATCGAGTGTGCATTGATAATTAAGTTCTATAATATCTTACTTTTCGGCATGCTAAAGGTTAATTTTACAACTCCATATAGTGATTTCATAACATACATAGATGTCAAAGTTTTAAATTGTTATAAAGGGCAGCTTGGTGCACGTAGCTCCCGCTTGTGCGGGGTCCGAGGAAGGGTCGGACCACTTTGGGGTCTTTGTACGCAGCCTTTCTCTACATTTCTGCAAGAGGCTCTTTCCATGACTCGACCCGTGACCTCCTCGTCACAAGGCGACAACTTTACCGCTGCACCAAGGCTCCTTCAAAGTTTTAAATTGTTACTAATAGATAAATTTTTTTTTTGTACACATGTTATTTATGAGTCAGTTATAGCTCTGATACAAATATTGTCATGCGTCTTTTATGAAGCTTAATTTACTGGAACATATGAATTGTTCAATTTATTCCATATTTAATCACTAATTCTCTCATTATTCACTAAATTTAGGTTGGTTGTGGTAAAGCTAGGTAAGGATATGAAGGCAAAATATACAAATTCTTGAACCTACTGATTGGGGATGTTACATGTGGTAATTCACTCATTGTTTGTTAATTTATGTCAGGTGTATATGTGTGGATCACCTGATTGTGGGCTCCATTATCACCCCGATTGTGTGGTAAAATTACTTCAGCAAAGGGATGAAGCAAATGTTACTCAATTAGCAGAGAAAATTAAAGAGGGAGGAATGTTCAAGTGCCCGAGGCATTTATGTCATATCTGTCGAGGCTTCGAGAATAAGGAAATCAAGGATTTACAGTTTGCCATCTGTAGAAGGTGCCCCATTGCATACCACCGTCGATGCCTCCCCAGGTTTAGTCTTGCTTCTTTAAAATTGAACAGATATCTTACATCTTTGTTGCAAATAACAGCCAATTATCTACTCTCTTATTTCTTTCTTTTGATTTGACTGGAAAAGCTAGATTATCAATTTGCGCAAATTATAGAATCTTACTTCCTTGATCAAAATAGAAGTGTGAGAGAGCAATTCATTCTACTAGAAAAGAATTCAATTAGAATTATATTTTTGCGATTGTAATGAATATTTATTAAAAAGAATGCAATCTATGACATTTGCAAAATACCCAAAATTTTGAGTTAATTCATCATTAGGGCCTTCATCATAGATCGGCTAGGGTTCGTTTCGTTATAGAAGGTTGTACAAGCAGCATTGTTGGCAAAAAAAATTAAAAAACAAAACTGAAAGAGAGAAATATACTCCGTCGGAGCTTATCAACATCGTAGCAGGCAGAAGAAGCTGATATGTAGGGTTGGTGTGGAGCAGAGAAGAAGAGGATAAGTCAGTCCTTTTACCTTCTCAAATTCAATTCTTGCCAAATACCTTGGTTTTTCCTGTGATTTTGGCAGGCCTTTTAGGTGCTCTGAGACCGCAACAACTCTTTTCTGTTCTTCTTCACCCACCGCTTCCGATCATCAAAGTGGCAAGAATTGTGAATCACAATCGTATTTGAGTGAGGATTTTGGCATTCCGATAAGGAGGCCAGTCTCTGATTGGAACCAAACCCTTGCAATTGAAATGATTTCAATGGGAAAGAATTCAATAGAGTTGATATGAAGTTGAAATTTCTGTGATTGGAATAGTTATATTTGTAAAAAATATTGATGCACAGAAGATAAACAAACATGTACAATCTTCTCCCTTTGTTTCATATGGCATCAAACTCTAACAAATATGATTCCTTTGTCTTTATTCTCTTGACAAATCAGAAACGATTTCACTCTGTCCGAAGGACCATAAGGATCTCATATTAGAATCTGGCACTGAACTTATTGCAATTTGTGCTGAAATTAAACCAAATCATAAACCATATCTCTAGTACTCTTCCTCTGAACTCGGTAAACTTAGTTCATGAGAAACTATTTTCATGACCTGTACAGTTTTAGTACTAATAATAGTTTTTTAATGGAATCCTTTTAGATCATATCATTCCAGCCTGGGTTCATTTTGCAAATATATGTGGAAGTGTTGGGGCTAGTCGCAGATGAGAAAATTTGTTATTATTTATAAAACTTTTTAATTATTTTATGGCAAATTTGCAGTCTTCCTAAATTGGAAGTGTTGGGGCTAATCGCAAATGAGAAAATTTGTTATTATTTATAAAACTTTTAGAATTATTTTAGGGCAAATTTGCACAGGCTTCCTAAATTGATATGGTGTTATAATATCAGTATTGTAAACTGATATGCCTAATAAGAGCAAAAAATATCTTATTGAGAACCAAATGGAGTAGCCTGGATTTTAAATAGGATATGGATACCTGATATATACATGCAAAAGTGACTTGACTTCATTCTAAGAATACAATGATTGTGGGGTTTATTTGGATTTAAGCATTCATAACATTCAAATGGATGTATGGATAAGAGTCTTTTCCATTTGTTGAAAAGTATATATATTGAAATATTTTTTTGTTGGTGGTGATATGATCTCTCTACAGGGAAATTATATTTGAGGATAAAGACAAAGATACTTTACAAAGGGCATGGGAGGACCTTCTGCCTAAACGCATTCTTATATACTGCATGTATGTTTTTTTTTTTCTGATCAGTGGACTGTTGGTATTGTAGCACTTGGTGAAATTCTACAAAAGGCTGGAATTAGGAAATTTATGAGCGCTCAACTGAAAAAGAAGAAAAAAAAATAATTATATTGGTCAAGTTTTACCATGTGCTTATGAGGTGGGAGTTTGAATCTCATGTAATGCTTGATACTTTGTAACTTGTGCAGGAAACATAATATTGATAAAGATCTCAGAACACCAATGAGAAACCATCTACAATTTCCTTCAGTTCAGAGGTCCACACTGACAGCTACCAAGGAGAATAAATCCAGGCCAAAGGAAATTCTGCAGTCAAATCATCAATCTCCTGCAAAGAAGAAACATATAATTACAGACACAAGCCTACAAACATGTGGGCCCAAAGTGTCAGCATATGGTGAGAAACAAAAGGCCTTAGAAAGTTCTAGTACTGCTGAAGCTAGATTACCGAGAAGCTCTTTTCCCCAGATTAGTGAGGTGACTGAAAAAAAGTAAGAATTATTTGTCCAACCTTTTCATTTTTGGTTTATTTTGATGACTACGAGCCAGGAAAAGGAGGAGGGTTGGATGGGCTTGGCGAGCCAACGCAAAAATTAAGTCATTAAATTGGGTTTCATCTCTAGTCTACCCCAACTTGTTTGGTATTAAAGGTTTTGTTGTTGTTGCATTTTCCCTTGCTTATGTGGTTATCTGGATCTACCACTGAGGTGGTACTCTACTGAACGTCTGAACTGAATGCAAGACTATGATCCATACAAACTAATTATTCTCATGAATTTTACCTTTTGTTATTTCCTATTTATTTCTAACGAACACTAACACATACATATCTGTAATTGTAATTTAATACCTTTGAAGGATGCGTGCATTTTTGGAAGAAGAGTCATCATCCTTGACGGTTGAGAAGGTTAGAGAGAAGTTTAAGATGCCATCAATATATAGCAATTCTCAGAGGCAAATCATTGAGGCTATCAGTGAAGAAGAAGTGACAAAGGCTGTTGAGGTAATATACTCGATCCATGATCTATTATATTAAGTTTTGAAGAAAACAAAATTATATTATTACTATTTTACTATTTATTATATTATTATTTTTATTTATATTAATTTTTCATTTCAGATCGGGTTTCATTTCTAGCCTAACCCAATTTATTTGGGAATAAAGGTTCTGTTGTTGTTGTTGTTTGAAGAAAGCAAAATTAGAGGTTTACTTGTCAAAAACAAATACAATAGAAAAGCTGAATTAGGTCATGAACTTTGCAAATCTACCCTCATTTATTAATTTCCTGACATTTCACCTCTGTGGGGTAAAATGCAGAGTGCTAGAGCTGCTTGGGCTAAGTTGCGAACTCCTGATGGAAACATTGAAGAAGCCAAAGCAATATGCCACCCTGATACTCTCTCTAAAATTATTGACTGGAGGGTATTCTTCATTTGCACTTTCCACCATGCCTTGTTATGTTCAGTAGCACATTAAAATTTTCTGTGAAATCCCAGTGTCGTTTCTTTAAACTGTGGTCATCCTTTTGACAGACCAAGCTAAGTGTGTACTTGGCTCCATTTATCCTTGGAAGTAGATACACTTCCTTTGGAAGACACTTCACCAAAGTTGATAAACTTATGGAGGTACTTCTATCTGTCCATGATTTTCTATCAGTTACTTTCAAACGAAATAAAAGAGCTCACCTGGAAAAGTGCACATGTGGTATTACGTTTGCAAACTAGCAATCCATAAAAGTAAGCTGGCCTTTGGTCAGCAAAGGCATTGACTGAAACTATGTGAATGAAACCCTTTTGAAGGCTGAAGGTAGTATGAACTTTTGAACTTCACTGTATACTATCTGTTTTCTTATACCATGTATGCAGATTGTTGATAAGCTTCACTGGTACGTGCGAGATGGTGACATGGTAATGACATTCTCTTACTCATACTCAGATAATTAGACCACTTGTTACCTCGTTATTCTTTTCATCTGTTAATTGTACATACCATGCGGCATTTTCATTTTGTTTTATGGATATACTGCGATAATATCTGATAAAAGCTGCTTTATTAGGTGGTCGATTTTTGCTGTGGTTCAAACGATTTCAGCATTTTGATGAGGGACAAATTGACATCTGTAGGAAAGAAATGCTTGTTCAAAAACTTTGATCTTCAGCAACCTAAGGTACCAAAGAGTTTTTTATTACTCTTATTCTTTTGTAGGGGCAGCGCAAGGCATGGAACAGTGGGGCAAAAACTTAGGATAGGACAATTTTATGATTATTTTGAAAATTAAGCATTTGTTGGTAAATTTTTATGCCTATAAGTGCAGTTTTGAAGGCCTTTTTGCAAAATTCTTTTGGATCTTGAGCATAAATGTGTACCATTTCATAAGTTGAGTGCCTTTTTTTACTAGTTTAGGCCTACGAGAATAATAATCGGCTTACATTTTGAATTATATTTTCTTCCCAGGAGGGGGAACAAGGGGCTCTCTCTGCCTCCATATGGCTCAACCACTGTTCTTTTGTCTGATTTGTCCTGTTTTTGCATTTTTGTCACTCTTTTTATAGAATGACTTCAACTTTGAGAAACGAGACTGGATGACGGTACAACCAGAAGAGCTTCCTGAGGGGAACAAATTGGTACTAAAATAACCATTGCATACCAACTCTTGATGACTTCAATTTTCGTGTGTCAATTTTCATTATTGTGCTTTTCAGATCATGGGCCTGAACCCTCCATACGGCGTTAAAGCTGCCCTTGCTAACATGTTCATCAATCAAGCCCTTAAATTCAAGCCGAAGATTCTTATCCTTATTGTTCCAAAAGAAACCAAAAGGTATTGTTTTTTACTTTCTGGATTTTTGACTCTGTAGACTGCATGGTCTCTATTTGCATATCTTACCATATCTTCATGATTATTGTTTGTATCAATTTATGTTGCTGAAATGCTTCTTTAGATATTACATATGAGGCATGAGGTCACTTCCAGGGTAGTTCCTTTGTAGGGGGTTCGTGCATGACTTGTACCCAGAAACCAGAAAAAGGCCATATATACTTTGTGAACGTCTTTTTGAAAAAAGGATAGGCGTCAAGCCCCTAACTTAATGTCACGTTGTGATTTCTTTCCTTTGTTTTGTTTTTTCTTTTCCTTGAATTGCTAGATTGGACACAAGACATGAATACAATCTAATATGGCATGATCCTTGCTTGCTGTCTGGAAAGGTACAACTCTTCGCAATTATTTTCTGAGATATAATGAAAGATAGCAAGATCAACAACAATCTTTTGATCCATGACGTGTTTTTACGAGTGCTAATAAAGTACCCTAAAATAACACTAAAAGAAGGATTGCAAGCGTACAAACCTATCGTTTAGTTTGGGATCGGGTGTCAAATCCACAATGAACGAGACTTAAGTATCAAATTTATTTTTTTAATTAGCTAAGCAATCAATTTTGAATTTGAAGTTTTAATTAACTAAATTCTAAAATTAATTATAATTAGAACACTCAAGGAAGATGACAATTCAAATATTTTTGGTATTTCTAAGATTTCGGCATACAAATTACTAGATGTTGTTGATCTTCATTTAACTACTATTGTACTTTTATCATTTGTTTGTGAGTTTATAATTCAATAATGATATTAATCCACTTTTGTGGCTTCGTACCGTACCTAATTTATTTAAACGTTCGCTTTCGCGACACATTCTCTTAAACTAGGTCAATTGAACTCTATGATTAGTCTAAACACATTTTAGTAATTTACTTTCTCCTTTCGGTGCTTCGATAAATTAATTAAACAAGTTTAGGTCTCCTCCAAAGAACATGTTTATCTTTTCGGTACTTCACTAATTCCTACGCTATCTTGTGTTATCGGGTCTCAAATTACTATCTTTCGATATCTAATTCAAGTCATAGAAATAAAACTGCTAGTATGGTCGAGTTATTCTTTTGGTTATCAATCTAATTTGAGTTTATAATCTAAAAAAAAAGTATCGAATTCATTACAACAAATCAAGCCAAGAAGAGTTTAGAAAAACAAATCCTGTGAAACCGATTTACTCTCACCAGGCTCCACTTCCTCTTGCTCTTGTCTCATGCGCCAGATGAAAGAATTCAAGATCGGAGAGATAATGAATATGCCCCATTTTCCTTTATGCCCCGAAAAATGAAAGAATCAATATGATATATGCACCCCCGGTGGAAAAATTAATTCAAATCCCAAAATTAGATCTCCCTGTATGCACCTGTTTGGAGGAAATTAATTGACTTTCCTAATTGTTCCCTTGCGTCAGCCCATTCATGTTAGGAGAGAAAGTGTGTTTCCATATTCAGCTATTCTTGCGCACCGATCAGATCAAGCAAAAGAAATTTCTTTCCTTTATTACTTGCGCACAAGTCAGTGAGAGGAATATGTAAATAAAATTGATATTTAAATTCTTGCGCATTCATTGAGAGCATCTAGTCACCATCAGTCTCAAGATGCTGCCATGAGTTTCCTGTGAGTCACGGCAGGAGCAATTCTTCTTCGTCTCCTCAAAAAGTTATTGAAAATTGGCAAAATCCAAAACACAGATAACAGGTTCTAACAACAACAACAAAGTCTTCGTTCTCAAATAAATTAGGATAGGTTAGAAATGAAATCCAATCTAAAATGAAAATCAATATAATAAGTAATAAAATAATATAACAAAAATAACAGTATAAAAATGATAATAATAATGCTACTAATAATAATAATACATTATTCTACCAATCATAAATTTTGACTAGTATTCTACGTTGTTAATCATATACTAAAGTCATACAACAATAACACTACTTCTAAAATTTAGTTTATCATGGTTATGGTACGTGAATCGCTAACTTTCATGCACTCCTATCTGACGCCAACTCTTTGGAGACATTCCATACATTTAAGTCTCTTTTTACAATTTCATCTCATGTCAATTTCAGTCTACCCCTACCTCTTCTCGTGTTTTCGACGCGAACTAAAACTCCACTATGTATTTGTGCATTAGAAGTCCTCCGCTGAATATGTCCATATCATTTCAAACGATGTTGAACAAGTTTCTCTTCAATCGGTGCAATTCCGACCTTGTCACGTATATCGTCATTTCTAATGCAATCCCTTCTTGTATGCCCACATATCCACCGTAACATATGCATCTCTGTCACACTCATTTTTTGTATGTGTTGCATTTTAGTAGTCGAACATTCTGCTCCATACAACATTGCGGGTCTGATCGCCGTCAAACCTTGTGCAAATATACGATAAAATATACACCTATCATTCCTTATTAGGGACTAATACCATGCGAACTTTGAGAATATATTTCACTCAAATATTAGCATTGTTAGAAATATTGGGGTTTAAAGCGCAAAGACACAGGTCAAACAATAAGGCGGAAGCGTTTTCAATCAACAGTTACAATTAAAGCTTTTAGATCTTAATCACCTAGTCAAGAGTTAAAGCATGCATGTTCTAGAAGTAATAGAGCAATTCACAAATCAACAAAGAGAGTAATAAAGAAAGAGAGAGTAGAGAAAGCAAGAGCAATCAAGAGAATTAAAAGAACACGCGATGTAACATTATTCAGCCTATCAATCAACTAAGCCTATGTCCATGAGTCTCCCGAAACCAAGTTTTCCTTCCGGGTCCAATTTCACTATTAAAGCAAGTGTTCTTTACAATTTCAAAACCGATCTTTGATTTCTTTTAAACAAGCAAATCAATCTTCAATTCTTAGACCAATGTAAGGGGCAATATCACTCTACATGGTTAACGGTCCGATTGACAAAATAATTTAGGACGGAGATGAACTACTTGACAACACAAATGTAGTGCACAAATGCTAAAAACTAGCTAAAGAAGTTCTCAGATTGACAATTAGACTATGGGTGCTATCCTAATCCTTTCAGGGTTATGTAGTTGAAGAAGAAGGCTTTTTAGCTCTTTTTTGTGCTCAATTTGATGCTTGGAGGGGGGTGTTTGATACCCTTATGGTTCGTCTTTGCATCATATATATAGGTTGGACACTTCTTCGAGTCTTGAATCCTTGCAAAATAACTGTAGCGTTACAGAAAGGCTGTAACGCCTTGGCTGACCCGTTATAACGGGTTGGAGATGTTCCATATTTGCCCTTTTGTGCTTTTGTAATTGTCTTGTGGGCCAATTTGAGCAGAGATTCGTTCTAACGGGTTGGGAATTCATTCTAACAAGTTGGAAGGAGTTGTAACGTCTTGGTGAAGCGTTACAACAACGTTGTCTTCTGTGAAAAGTCTGCTCTACACTGCCTTTTTTCCTTCTGACCCGTTGTGACGAGTTAAGCATCCGTTATGACGGGTTGGAAAGAGTTATGATAACGTTTGTGTTCTGTGGAGCACTGTGAAGTCATCTCTTAATGTCTTGAGCATGTCTTGACTTCTATTGAGCATGTTTGAGCATGTGCAATACCATGGTGTACTGTGTTAACCTGCAACCTCACCAAAACTTATGTACAATATTAGTACTGATTTGTTTTGCAAATTGTTAAACAAAATATGAGTTTAATCCAACAAGCATTACCTCAACAGTTACTAACATTTAGGCCGATTAAGATTCCCTCTTATTCATATTAATGTTTAAAAGCCTGAATTACCAATGAGCATATTTCCCTTTGCAGTCATTTTACTTACCTGGATCAGTAGATAATAAACATAATCAAGTGGAGCAATGGAACTTGAAGCCACCTCCACTTTATCTCTGGAGTCGCCGTGACTGGGCCCAATTGCACAGAGAAATAGCCAACGAACATGGCCACCTCTCTGAGGAGGACTACTTAGCATACAAGGAATTGGTTTTTCCTAATCAGCTGTACTACAATACTTATGTGAAAACTGAAGTTGCAGAGTTGCCCCCACTGCCTCCCCCACCCCCACCACCTCCACCTCCTCCCCTACCCATACCCCCCTTTATGGAAGCAGGTGATCAAATTGACAATAGGGAACATGATCCATGCGGAGAGTTGGATTCTCTGTCGGATATGAGCATCTCTTCACCTGAACCTGATGTCAAAAATTGTCCGAGGGGTTCGGATGATGGGTTCAGTGCTGGACTTGGGGCTGGGCCATCTACAACCCAGTTTGGCAGTAATATACCAGTGCCTGTGCCCTCAAAACCGTTTGATTACTGGGATGCACCTGGTTTCAACCAGTTTGGCAGTAGTATACCAGAGGTTGAGCCCTCAAACCCTCATTACTGGGGTGCAGCTGGTTTCATGGCTGGTTAGATGACTATGGGTTTGATGGTAAATGACCTGTGGACCATTAAGAAGTTTAAACTGAGATATTTTGTGGATTGTGATTTGGTATATGGATGTAAACTTAGAAACAAACATTAGGGACAAAGCATGGTTCTAATTAGCTAATGTGTTAAGAGAATATGTATACTTATTTGTGGTGCAATGTCGACCGTTTATGGGTACTTCTATTTTGTGTTAAGAGAATCTGTGTACTTTTGGATTTTAGATTTTGAGGTTCATGTTTGTTATAGCAATCTTGTTCATGCCATATTTGTCCGTAAAAAGAAAAATGCAAGTTCCAAGTTCCAATATAGTTAAAATATCCTTGGTATTGTATAAGAAATTCAAGTTTGAGATCGAACGACATCTAATTCGAAAATAGATCGTATATATTTGATTAATAGAATTACAAGAGAAACTTATTTTTTTCATGTGGTATAAACGGAAAAACCTAGGTAGAAACGACTTTGGCGATTCCATGGAGCTCAATGAAGCACACCCTGATTTTGTAGCTTTTAAGTTGCACAAAAAAAATAGAAAACATGCAAACGGTGTTGCGTTGACAGCTCTACTGATGAGAATAATAATAGTTACAGAATTAATGGAGCTCTTGATTGATCTAAAATTTAGGAGGAGAAATTGTGTTGAAGAATTGAAGCTTTGATTTTTTTCCTACTATATATTTTCTTTGTGAGATACTGATTTTGGGAATGAGATCTTCTAACGCGCAGCAAAAGTACTGTATGTGTTGCGCTGTAAATCTCAATCTTTGATTTGCTTCGAGATTCGTACAAGCTGAATTTTATAATATCAGACCCCTCATGAATCAAATTTGGATCGTCCGTAATCTACAGCGCAGAAAATCTGAGCCGTCCGTAGCTGCTGCGCGTCAGAAAAACAGCTTCCCTGGTTTTGACATCAATTTTCATTTATTTTTATTGGTTTGCAATGTATTTACATCTCTGTTGTGTAGCACATAACTTTAAACTGATTAAAAGTTACAGTGACTCACCACACCATTGTCATACAAAAGCTGTCACAGACAGTCTCTACTCTTTTCCACAGGTGTCACCACACGTGTTATGTTCTGGCTGTCCCCACCGTTTAAGCTGCATCACTGTAACAAGTTCAAATAGGCTGAAAGCTTTTGGGAATATCTTCTGAAAAGAAGAAGAAAATCCTGAAATTAGTTGCATGATTGCACCAGAGTTGTATATATCTTCGTTTAATGGCTTTTAAGTACGCAGGAATGGTTGTAGCATGTAGATGTCGCCTTCCAATTAGATTGGCACCAACTGAGTTATTGCGGAGTCAAGTTTCAAGAGTGTCATCTCAGGTAATTAATTTATTTGTTGTTTTTTCAATAATTAGTAGTACTCAGTGTTCATCCACCTCTCTGGATGAATCAGTTGTTCACCATCTATTTGTCAACTGTAATTGTATTTTTGTTGCTGAAAATACGTATTTGTCAATTGCAATTTCATATATTTTGTATAGAAAATGATATACAATTGAGGTTGATAAATATATGCTTTCAGTTAAATGATATACAATCACAATACAATTGCTGTTTACAAACAAATAAAGGAACTCATGGACAGACCCAGAGGCAGTGGACGCTTAAGTAATTTTTCTTTTTAATTTATATGTAAAATAGAAACCATAATTAAACTGCATGTTTTCATATTTAGTAATCGATGTGGGTGTCATTACTGGTGCTGATAAGTTGAACTGTATGAGAAAGTTTATTTTTTTAATCATAAAGGAAATTTCAGTTGTTTTCTGTACAAAATAGTAAAATTGCAATTACCAGTTGACGTAGACGTTGTTTAACTTTAACTACCGAAATGATATAATTATTAGAATACAAATAAATCCAGCAAACCGTGTCACCAGAAACTAAAATCACGAAACCATTATTTGGTTATTAGGTCTCATATGCTTCCTTATGTTACAAAACCAATGAAAGGGAAACAGTGTGTGGAGTTCAAAATCACATAACAAACATTTAGTTTGTATGATAGTATCCTTTTGTGCCGATTAAAATTTGATAAATTCGTTGATGTTAAGTATATGGGTACAAATACTTCTACTAGTCATCTGAGACATTTGCAGAAAATCGCATGTCATATACTACTTCATAAGAGAGGGGTCATAGAATTATGTCTCAACTATGAAAGATACACTGGAAATATTAACTGTTAAAAGGGCTATAATTTCCTATGCATCTTTTTTCCTTCTTTGAAAGAAAAATTGGATATGAAATTTTCTTGTATAATAGTACATGAAATTTTCTGATAAAATAATGCAAATAGTTGAGATACTGAATACCAAACTGGAGTAGGAACTTGCATATTATCAATATTAATTTATTTATGAGACTTTGTAGACTTTTATGTTAACATTCTACATGGAACATTTAGCATTTGAGGGAGTTCAATTAAAGTTTGGGGATTTAAGAGAACCAACTAGCGATGCTAATTTGTTGGGGAGGAGCCGAGGAGGGGAGATGGGGAAGAATTTGTCTAGTTTTGTTCTAGTCTTCAGAATTTCGACGGTACTGTCATGCTCTTCTCAGGTATGATTAAGAGAATCAGATAGTCTCACCTCGTTTCCTTCCAGCTTGAGATGGGATGGGTTCTTTTTCCCATTTTTCTTCCAAATTCTTCACAAATATGTGAAAAAATAATAATTTGGTTGGATTGAATTATTATTTTTTCACTTGCTAGGAAATCCACACCTATGGAATTCCATTCTCATAAATATTGGTTATGCCGAACAGAACCTAAAATGGCCGGTCTGCTCACTCTTGCAAAATTTGAAGGCAGTCATGTCCTGCAATATCCTAAATAATATTTTGTTTTTACAATAAAGTTTTAAATTATGTTATGTTTAAATTTAAAGTAATATATATGTAATATATGATTCCAAAATTATATATAATTATCATATATATATGTATACAATAATATAATTAATAATTGTATTATAAATAATATGACAAAAGAAAATCATCCCTTAAACCCATGTACTGCCCTGCCTTCGCCTTGGCTTGTCATGTATTGCCTACCGACCGCAAGACCATGGTGGGCTGAGCGAAGGGGAGGATGGACGAGATGAGACCGGGTGGAGGCGGTAGGCAATTAGTTGTCGAGTTCTTAGAATCAAGCATTAATCTAATAGCGAAGAAATCAAATATATTCTGTCGTGAATATATTTATATTTGTGAATATATTTATATTTGAGTGAGATTATCTCAAAAGCAACAACAACAACAACAAAAAAGGAAGGTTTGAGGATTAATGCATTTAACTAAATTTTAATTCACCAAGTAATGAAAAGCCCAGCCAAACAGAACACTCCACTAATGTGTACTTATATAATTGTTGACCCAATATGAGATTCATTTGCTTGTAACGAAGGTTGATGTTATTGGGCTTCAACTTGAACGGTTCAAGTTTCTTATTTTATGTATAAGAAATTGAAATTGACTGGGATAGTGTACAGTACAGACATGTTATAGTTTCAATTTTGATGAGACTATGTAATTTTGTTAATTTAAGGATGGAATTTTTGTGATGCCTAAGACACTGATTTTTTTTTATTCTTCAAAATATACTTGCCATATGCATGAGTTATGACTGAAGTTAGTCATCAAAATTATGTGAGTTGATAATATGGTAATTCTAACTTGCAAAAACTATGGGTTTTTTTTTCCCAAGGCTGGTTACGATTCTGGTAACGGTTTGCCTCTGAATGGCAATTCAAACTCTCCGGCTACAGGTGATGGGAGAAGCAACATGCCAGATGCCACAGAGATGGTTAAAGAAGGAATAACAAATGTAATCGACGTTGCACAAGCAGTAGGAGAGAACACAAAGGCGGCAGTGGATACCGTGTCGGAGAGGACCAAGGAGGGAACCGAAAATATCAAGAGACAATTAAGGATTCTGGAAAGGCCCCGACAAGAGATGACGCTGAGGCCGCCGCGGAAAGCGGGATCGACGATGAATGGAAAAGGCGGTTGCGTAATACGCCGTAGCCGCCTTGGCAGGTTAGTGGTGCATGTAATGTGTGGTATGGTTGCTTTGTTATAATTAAGATGAAGGTTTCTATGTATGTTAAGGCGTAATTAGAGTTCTTGGTGTTTTGTAATGGTCTGAATAATAAAATGACAAACTGTGCGGCGCATAGGTACACAAAATCATATAGCTAAAAATGGTATCTGTGTAGTGGGCCCACATTTAAAGGGCTAACTTGCTAGTGGTATGAGTAATTGTTGCTTTTGTAGTGAATTTATTATGTTTTTTAATAAATTGTCATAGAAAAAATTAATGTTTGTTCGATTGGCATAATGTACGATAAATGTTTCCCAAGAAGATGCACAGTGTAATTTGTTGTACTGTGGTAGTGTGGTTGGTCACACATGGATAATTTATTTGGATAGTTCAAAAAGTGTTCTCCTATGGTGAAAAGATTTGAAAACGTGCTAATTGGGAAATAAAATAAAATAAAATAAAATGTCAAAGGTGATGAGGACCACAACAAAACCATAGTTTTGTACAAACTGTAATTTCATACAAAATGTGAGGGTATGTGATCGTAGCTTAAGTTATAATATATTTGCAAAGAAGTACAATGTTCTTTCTTACTACCATTTTATGGAGATTGTATCAGGGTTGTCTGTTTTAAGTTAAAGTTACGCACAGATTCTCACCCTCTTTTATTTTTGTTATTTCATATGTTCTTTTCATTGATTACAGGTATATCTTGAAGACAAGATAGTCGGCCAATATGACAAATTTTTAATATTTTTTTTCAATTTTAATCAAAATTTTAATTAAAATTTTATCATTTATTTAAATTTAATTAGAAAATAAAATAAAAAGTTCAAATTTTTCTGGCATTCCGCTCCTTGCTTAGTGTAATGTACAACGTCACAGAAGCAACAATGGTTCCTGACTTTGTGGATATTATGACGTGTTGGTATAATAATAATACTCATTGATTTTTGGTCTTGGTTGCATCTGATTATGGGATGCTAAAAAGTAGAGGTTAAAAATTCTTCCAAATGCTTATCATGGGAGTAATTGTATGTAGATTTAGACTATAATTAAAGCATTTCTGAGAATATATTTAGGCCGAAATCAATATTGCCAATTACTTGAAAATGTTAGGTACATGTTATTAATTAAGTCAGAATCTATATAAAAAGGGTAGCATTGCTTATATAGATACTGATATTAATACCACTAAGTAATTGAAAATCTTCAGGTATATTACTAATTTTTTTAGGGTATATGTTCATACCAAAAGATGACTAGTTACTTTGACATCTATCACGTATACTAAGCCATATCTAAATAGGTATATAGATGAGATCTCCTTACTCGGGTGTACGGTAGAGTATTTTGTAATACGGAATTAATCATTCAATGGTTCAAATTAAATCGAAATTTGTTCGTGAATCTCGATGTAATGTGATTAATGGATGACTATTTCGTATAGGGAGTACCTCACGGGATATGAATTCGTACAGAGGACTCTATCAGTCCTTGTCCACGCGTGTATTAAGGAAGTAACTAGTACAATTAGCAGTAATGTGTTAGGGATGGATTCATTCACGAGCAAGCCTAAACAAGTGTTCGAATTTGATTTTCAAAAAATACAAAATATAGTATATTTTTATTTATTTTCGTGTGAAAAATGAGTGTTTTAATAATACTCTAGTGAATTTTATTTATGTTCGAAATTAAATATGTTCGGACTTAAATAAATTCTGAATTCGCCTGAATGTGCGGTCGAAATCGGGGCAAGAATTTCAGCAGTGATAATAAAATATATGTCAGAACAGATCATTCCGATATTCAAAGTTCTCAGACTAATCAAACGAGATTGATTATTCAGGTCAAGTCAAATTCAAACTTTGAATCCAATTCTATTGTCTATTCAGACTTTCAAACAACCGTTAAATGTATCCAGTTGATTAAAAAAATGATTTTTAGAAAAACATAATAAAATTTAAAGTAAACTATTTTTCATCGATCCCGATGGATTGAACGATGCAGATAAATTAAAGTATTCAGTACAAATCTTTTGAAAGACCTAAATTTTTACGGTCCGAAAAAATTTGGCGTACTTAGCGTACCTATATTTAACTTACAAAAAAAAATTCTCATTAATTATTTTCCACCAATCGAAAGCGCTGTAGGCATGTGAAAATATATATTATTTCCATGCGCATAGGCAACAAGCAAATAAATACATGCAATTCCTGTCTCTCTAAAGAAATGTGTTTGGATCACTAAAATAGCACTAATTACGAATTAGTGTTGCTATCAACACAAAAATGTAATTCAAAAATGAATTAGTAAGTTATGAGTAGTGTTGGTTCGTGTTATTTTGCTAACCTAAAAAAATAATATAGCAAATTAGCACATGTCATGATTAGAATTTTTTTTTTACCTTATAATCATCATATTTAGTATTATTATTATTATTATTACTATTATTATTACTATTAATAATAATAATAATAATATTATTATTATTATTGTCATTATTTTATTATTAATATTATTATTATTGTAATTGTCATTATTGTTATTATTATTATTATTGTTATTATTTATTATTGTCATTACTATTGTAATTGTCATTCTTTTATTATTATTATTATTATAATAATGATTATTAATATTATTATTATTATTGTAATTTTCATTATTTTATTATTATTGTTATTGTTATTGTTATTGTTATTGTTATTATTATTATTTTATTATTATTCTTATTGTCATTATTATTTTATTATATTATTTCCTTTATTTTTGTATTATTATCATTTGAGTTATTATTATATTATTATTATTATTGTCATTATTATATTAATATATTATTTCCTTTATTAATTTTATATTATTGTCATTTGCGTTATTATTATTATATTATTATCATTTTATTTTTATTGTATTAAAATTATTAGATCATAAATTGATATCAATATTTTATTATTTTATTATTATGATTCGTTAAAAATAAAATAATTCATTATTTTACTAATTCCCGCTATTCCAAATGTGTAATCCAAAAAATATTTTTACCAACCTAGATAGCACAAAATTAGCATCATTTTTGCACTAACTTATATAACAAAAAGTAATTACTATTTCAATCTATAATCTAGAATCTAGATAGCACTGTATTTGAACTAACTAAGAAAAGCAAGTTGTCCCAGCTTGGCTTGAAAATGGAACAGAGAGAAAAATGGAAATAGTACCAAGAGAAACCCCCAAATCCCAATATTTGTATTGTGGCATGTTTAATTCTTAAAATTTTAACTTTGGCAATAAATCTTTCCAACTATGGAATAATTACCCATCCAACGCTATTAAATGTTTAATTTTAACATGAATTGATCAGAATATGGCCTGACGTTTATATTTTAGTATTGAAAATATTATATGATTAAATTATTATTCTATAATTTCTGGAAAGTTACAACTATATAAATGTAGAAACCAAATTAAAATAATAAGTACATGAATTGTTTGCTATTTGGTTATGTTCTTTTTCTTATTTTATACGATTTATTTTCTATGGAAAGTATATAGTTTATTCAATGATTGTAACTGATAGCAAACTTCATGAAATGATTGTTAGAATATAAATCATAAAAAATAATCAGGACTTGTCAAATATATTCTGATCATTTCTAGTTATAAGCAAGCATTAAATAACAAATCAACTTTTAAGAGGTCATTATCACTGATTGTTGTGTAAATTTTGTGGGAGGTCATTAAACTTTATATCAAATCTACATTTAGTCATTGAACTTTGAATTATCTATTTTAAGTCACTGAACTTTAATGAATTTTCAAATTGACATGATATCTAAATAACAACTATATTTGAATAAATAATTATGAAGATCGTAGAAGAAAAATGATTCACTTAACACTACTTTTTCGTTAATTTTTTTATGAGAAAAATAAAGAGATGATTATATTTGAAGACATATCAAAATTCAATAACTAAAATAAATAATTTATAATTTAAGTGATTAAATGTGAATTTGATAAATAATTTAGTAACCCAAAAATTTATCCTTCATTGTTTGTGCTGTTTGAACGGATGATTCTCAAAATAAATAAAAAAACTGAAAACTAACATGTCACAGACGAAAAAAAAATTAACGACTTAACTCTAATATTATAATATAAGAAAACGCAACCTTTTAATGCTGTAATAATTAGGCCCCACTTCAGTAACATTGCTCCGATCCCATCGTATCACTGTTGCAACATTTTGTATTTTTTACCTATGAAACAATAAAGTGGGTGTCTCCTTAAAATTTTTTTTATGAAATCGTCTCCTCAAAATCGCCGATTTTTTTATCACTGTAAATCAAATAAATAAATTATTTTTAAACAGAAATAGTATTTGGAAAGTTTCAAAAATAAAAAAGGCCGGTGTTGTGAACATCGTTCGAACAAAAAATGCAAAATAAACCGTATTGCGAATACCGCCCATTCAAATTTTTGATTTGGATATGAATTAGTTTTAAAACTAACCTTAAAAAATAAATAATAATATCTATGATCCTGAATTTAATTCTTGACGATTATGATCCTATTTTATAATTTACGTTCAAACGTGTTATTTAGACTCAAACAAAACAAAAAAAAATTCGAAGTACCTCTGAACGCATGCGTCTAGATTTTAATATGTGAACATGAACGTTTAAAAACAAAGTCATTATTGTCAAAAATTTGAATTCAGTGTTATAAATGTTATTCATTATTTTTTCAAGTCAGTTATAAAAATATTTTAACTTTAGTACGTGATCGTTAATATTTAATTTATGAGTTGTATTGTATTTATATAAGTTTTTGTAACAACTTCAGTTGTGCTCGTCGATATCGTAATTAAGTTTTTTTATCGTCGCAAGTCATCGAATTGTAAATATCCAAGTCTACTTCCATCGCGTCGAATCTGATTTGCGATCGGAAGAATGTGCATATCAAATTTTGCTCCATCTTCAACTTATGTCCTAAATAGTAATTTTTATCACGAGTTTGCATCAGACTCAATTTTGAATCACTCGTTTCTCCGATCACAAATCAGACTCGACGCGGTTGAAGCAGACTCATATACCTACATCTCGATGACTTGCGACGATAAAAAAAAGTTAATTACGATCCCGATGAGTGTAGCTGAAGTTTGTAGAAAAAAATGCTAATCATACTTAATATTTTTTTTGTAGCAAGTTCTGTTGCTCTCGTCGGAATCGTAATTAACTATTTTTTATCGTTGCAAGTCATCGGCTTGTAGATATCTGAGTTTACTTTCAACACGTCGAGTCTGATTTGCGATTGGAGGAATGTGCATATCAAATTCGACTCTATCTTCAACTTATGTCTTAATTAGTCATTTTTTAAAATGCTCGTTTCTTTTATAGCAAATCAAACTCGACACGATGAAAATAGACTTGAATATCTACAACTCGATGACTTGCCAAAACAAAAAGAACTAATCATGGTCACGACTAGTGCAGCTGAAGTTTGTAGAAAAAATGCTAATCATTCTTAATATTTTTTCGTAACAACTTCAGCTACGCTCGTCGGGATCGTAATTAACTTTTTTTCGTCGCAAGCCATCGATCTGTAAATAGCTGAGCCTACTTCCATTCCGTCAAATCTGATTTGAGATTGGAGTAATGTACATCTCAAATTTGACTCCATGTTTAATTTATGTCTTAATTAGTCATTTTTATCATGTGTTTGCGTCTGAAATAATTTTGAATTGTTTGTTTCTCCGATCAAAAATCAGACTCGATGCGATGGAAGTAGACTCTGATACCTAAAGCTCGATGACTTGCGACGGTAGAAAAAATCTATTTATGATATCGATGAACGTAGCTGAAGTTATTACAAAAATATCTAATTATAATCTAACTCATCAATTTAATAATATTTTTATTAATAAAAAATTCAAAAAAAAATTGCGCACAAGGTGTGAGGCCAAGGTTCCAAATCATGGCTTTTTTATTTTTGCCAAAAAGTCAGTGTTGCCAACACCGATTCTTTTTTATTTTTAAATTTAATTAATTAATTAAATTTCCATTTTTTAAAAACCGGTCAAAATTGAGTGCAGACTTTTTAAATTAAACAATATACAAATTAATTAACAACTGAGGGTTTTGACTGCCAGTTAATAAACGATCCCATTTTGTTCTGTACATTAATTTCACTTGGATGGACAAAAAAAAGTTGAAATAACCAATTATGTCCTTCTCGTTCAGCTGCAGCGGAATGGAGTTGGAATTGTGCGACTGAATTCTTTGTAAGAGGATTGTTTTAATAAGTAACTAATTGTTACTAAAAAAAATAAGTAACATATTATTTATGAATAATTTCTTCTGAGATCACTAAATTTTTTATTAATTTCTTTTTTGTCAATAAATTTTGAATTATTTATTTTTAGTCATCGAACTTTAATGTATATTTAAATTTCCACATTTGTTTCACAAATTATTCTAATGAGAAATTGATGTGACACCTACATAACAGCTATATTAAAACATGAATTATTACGAAAAAATTTAGAAGAAAAATTTATGCACTTCATGTCTACTTTTGTTCGTAATTTTCTATGAAAATAATCAGTAAATGAATAAATTTCAAAATGTATCAAACTTCAGCGACTAAAAATAAATAATTTAAAATTAAGTGACAAAAAATGAATTTGATACAAAATTTATCGAACTTGTAAATTTTTTATCTGGTCAATAAGATAGATTGTTCCTGGTGCAATCATGTTGGTTGTTTCCTTGTAATTGAATTCCTGATAAACTTGGAATATTATATGTTCAGTTTAAACTATTTGTTGTGATTTTTATCAATATATATATATATATATAATCCGGCTAACGTACTAACGTTAGCAAGACCAAAAACGTGCTAACAGATGTTTATTTCGAAATTCATATTAGAAACGGCTGATTCGAACCGTTGAAATTGTTGTCCATACTAAAATCTACGTAGGGACCAAATTTTACATTTTTTAGATTTTTTGACTTTTTTATCCGAAACATTGAAAATGAATTAATCTAATGATTCGGAAAAACTTTTAATTTCAACACATTCTTAAACGACTCGAATAAAATAGTAAAAAAATTGTAAAAAATGTAAAATTTGGTCCCTACGTAGGTTTTAGTATGGACAATAATTTCAACGGTTCGAATCGGCCGTTTTTTATTTGGAATTCGAAATAAGCATCCGTTAGCACGTTTTTTATTTTGCTAATGTTAGTACGTTAGCTGGATTATATATATATATATATGAGTAAGGCTACAGTGCTTGATCAAGCACAGAGCCTTCCGTACTTGGGCGTCAAATCTCACAAAGGAACGGCTAAAATTTCAATTTATCATGCTCAATAATTTTTTTATATCAAAATCTCCTCGGATACAATTTTTTTCTTTTTTTAGAGTTATTTAACTATGTGTTTTAGATTTTTTAATATGACCACAAAATAGTAATAAAATAATCAGTGTTTATGCATAAAAATAGAGCACTTTCAAAAATTCAAAACACGTACTTAAAAAATTCTAAAAATGAAATTTGTTTGTATCCGATGATATTTTGATATAAAAAAATTATTGAGCATTATAAATCGAAATTTTAATCGTTCTTTTGTGAAATTTGATGTTCAAACACGAAAGACTCTGTGCATGATTAAGCACGATAGCCTTACAAGTCTGAATTGGTATTCGAGTTAATTACAGTATTTATTGCACTTATTTCAAGTGTCTAAATTTTTGCCATACAAAATGAAACAATTCGCAATAATTGAATGTACTTAGTACAACTATTTCGACGTACCACATTTTTTCTCATAATAAATATATAAATGAATAAAGCAACAAAGGATATGTTAAACAAATAGCAAGCACAAAGCGCAATGATCGCCTCTTTGCATCATTGCATGGCAGCATGGGTTCGCTTTTCAGGAGACCCACTAAGATTTGGCAAATCTTTACCTGTCAAATCTTTACTATTTAAAATAGTGTTAACACGTTTGACATATTTACTGTTCCAATATATTAATAAGATATTTATTAAATAAACTGGTAATCAGAAATCAGTTAATGGGTTGTAAATTTGTAATGTTGTATACAGTATACATAATTCGATTTTGGATGTGTTTTCTTGTTTAGAACTTGATGTTATCCACTTATCCTCTCTCTGTTTGGAACTTTAAAAAGACTTGTACTTTCAATTATCCACATTCAAACGGAGTGCAGACTTGATGGATAACCCTAAAAGTAATAATAATAATAATAATAATAATAATAATAATAATAAATTGGACAAAATTTAGATGCTTCTAGATAATTATTTCTAAGTTCTTCACTTACTTTTTTTTATCGTTTGATTGAATTTAAATTCATATTATATATTTCAAACAAATCATACGAATTTAATTGAGTACGTAGAGAGCATTTATTTAGTTGTATTTATTTTTTTCTCATAAAAACAAGATAAGAAGAAGAAAATGCATCATTGCTTTAAACTTTAAAAAAAAGAGATTATTTCTAACAGCATATTCATTTCTAAATTTTTTGGAATTTTTAATCTGATGTGTCAGTTTCTAAATGAGTTTTAGGAATATATTTGGACTTTTTATTTAGCAATATTGCTCCAAATTTTTTTTAGTTAACCATTTTTCTTCAGAGATTATGAACTCCGACGTGACTTAATTATTGTCTAAAATTACTCTGTCTTTCACAACACTGATGTATTTGCTGATGTAATAATTAAGAGACTCTGATATTTTTTTCCGTAATAAGAAATTTAGATATAATAAAAAAATTAAATTTATAAAATTAATTTGAAAATTATTTAAGAATTCCAAAAATATTAGACACAAATGCTCTAAGAGCTTTAACCCCACTAGGCCACTATATGTGTCAAAATTTTAGTCAATACGCTTTTAATTTGTTGAAATTGTACTTTTGTTCTTTGCACGCAAGATTCAGAAAATCTTATAGAAAAGTATATTTCTCGGTACTTGAAGCTACTGCTTATTATTGATTTTCAGTTCAACAATCTAGATGTAGAGGCGTAGCTTAATTCAAACCACTCATGTTTCTTTCAATCAATCCTTTTCTTTTTCGATTTGTCACTGTTTGGATCTAGAAAGCAGAACCTAGGCACATTAATCCAAACTATAAAATAAATTTAACCTCGTTCAATATAATAAAAATTAATAATATATATATTTACAAAAATTTATGTTATCTTCTGTACATAATATTTTATAAAAATATAGGAGATATATATATTTTAGTTATATGTGATAATAAGAACTGAAATTAAGCATCGTTCAATCTAATTAGAACTGATAATATATGCATAAATTTTTTTAATTTTTTTTAATATTTTTTATATACATTAAAATTTATGAATTATTTTATGAAAAAATGAATTATATACTGTGATATGAAAATAATTGTATAAATTATATGAGTTATATACTTATATGAAATATATACGCGTGATATAAAAAAAAAATATACATAATAATATGATTTATAGTATATCTTGCCAAAATACATAATATGATTAATATAAATGTTTTACAATATTAAATTTATTGTGACATAGAAAAATACATAAATATGAAATATTTTATAAGTTGATAGTATGTAAATATACGCATAATATTAATTATAGTATATGATGTATCTATATATGTGTATATAAGATGAAAAAAATTATACGAATATAGTATGAACATATATTGATATACATACATTTAATGAGTGACTTTTGATATTCATACGATTAATAAAAAGAGCATAATTAATAATACATTAAATATAATAATAAAGCTACACAATTAAAACGAATAGAACAATGTGAATGATAATATATAATAATTATGTTGTCAATTGCGAAAATACCATAAAATCACTCTCTACATAAAATACACAAAATATCTCGTCACACTTAATCTATACAAAAAATCAATGACCAAGATTAATAATATATTTTAATCAATAACTAAAATTTGATTCAGTCGTGTCCAACTTCTTTAAAAAGAGAACACGGACGGATAATAATTCTATTTTAGATTCAAATTACTAAAGCTGTTTTATCGAAATCTTAACCGTTCATAAGATCTCGAGATTCGGGCAGATCCATCTCAAGATTCAATGAAATGTAGATTCTATACTATAGCAAAAAGGAATTCCACTAATCCAACCTCCTAATCCTTCATTTCACATTGTTGTAAAAAGAATATGTTCTATAAAAAATTAAATAGATTTTTTTTTTTTTAGATTTGGCCGTAGGCCCACACACCCACACAAAAATTTAATAGAATTTTACATAGAAAGGCATTGAGAGAGAACTCGTTCTTTCTGCATGGAGTCATGTTTAGTTATAATACTTTAAGTGTTCGTTAATTTACAGTACAATTTATTTTTGTTTAGACTTAAGGAGACGCATTTGGCTCTTGTTTGTAAGTTGTGATTCTTCATCTTAATTTTTTTTAATAAATATTGGTACAGAGTGATTTAATTTTTTCATGATCGCTTCTTCTTCTTTCTGTAAATGAAAAGAATAAATATCTGAAAAGTCCACATTTATTTTGAAGTTCATTTTCTCTTATTCTCTATGAGGAGTTGTGGTACATCAAGTTTCTTCCGGAATTAAATGTAAGATGGTTATTCTAAAAAAACTCTATTCTACTTGATTTCACTTTTGTTTGATAATAATAGTTAGAAAGAAGTGACATATACATGAGAGAGAAATCAATAAAAAAATATGAGAAGAATAAATATTGCAGTCATCTTCCGAAAGAGCAATCTTCCAACAAATTTTTTGATAATAATAGTTAGGAAGAAAGTTATTTCAGTTAATTCCACTAGTATTCGATACATTTTTTTTCCGAAATTGTTCTTATTCTATCTAATTTCAGAAGGAGTGAATTTGTATGGGTATGCAAGCAATTAATTGTATATCATTTGCTATTGTCAATTTTTTTTTTGTTTTCGGATCTCGACATCCCTAAAACTAAACCAATCTTGCAATCTTTGGCCAAATTACTCGATCAACGTATTTGTATCGATCGAATGATTTTTCGAGAGATGACGAATGAAGAAGAGAGAGGTTTACTAAGTTGAAAGATAAACTATTACGAGCTAATGGCACATAATTATAGGCAAGATATATCAATTGACAATTATTTTTCGAGACGTTTAAATAAAATTTAAATTAATAGTAAATTTTTATGTACGTACATAGAGATGGAGGGGGAGAGGAGAAGAGAGAAGGGGGGAGAGGGGGAGGGGGAGGGGGAGGGGAGGCGGACAGTGGCGGAGCCACGTTGTTTCAGGGGGTGCAGCTGCACCCCCTGGAAAAAACAATTTCAAAAATCACCATATATTTTTAAAAAAATTTCACAAATGACCATGTATTTGAATTTTTTTTGCATAAATGACCATGTAAAATATTTTTTTTGCAAGAATAACCATCATTTCGAACTCCCCTGAAAAATACCGTAAATCTTGAACCCCCCTGGCGAGAATCCTGAATCCGCCACTGGAGGCGGGGGAGGTCGAGGAGACCTCCCCCGTCGGAGGCTTTCTCTCTTTCGCTCTTTCTTAGAAGGAACGTCGCAATAACGTACATAAAAATTTACTCTAAATTTAAATTGACAATTAACCCCTCCATCTCTATGTTCAATAACGTACATAAAAATAAAATAAACAATTATTATAACAACTTTTCTATTATAGGCAAGATATATCAATTGACAATTAACTTACTTTCTAATAGAAAAGTAAGTTAATTCATTTTAAGCATTTTTTTATGAAACATCATAAATTGTCAAAACAAGTAATTGTTAAATGATCCATGAAAATTGTTTAAATCTCATACATACGATAATTGTTTTTTTTTTAGTTTTGTATGTATTGGAATGATAGATTATTATAAAAATATGGAGTTGGTGCCTCGTAAAGAATGATATATTTATTTATCTATCTATCTATAGCCTCTTAGCTAAACCTTCGAGCAGATGAGATCCAACAAACCAGGTCAACTCTGTCTCTATATCCCTCATCTTTTGTTTTGGTTAAAGTTTTTGGTGTAGCCTTAGTCAGATTGAGGAATTGATTTAAGGAAGCGACTAACTGTTTCTTCTTACAAGCTCTTCTTATGCGTCCGTCATATAAGTCTTTATACTCAAATGTAGTAGTCTTTATATTTTTTAGTATAAGTCTTTATACTAAAAAAATATTATCATTGCATTTGTTCAATAAAATATTTATAAAAAAAATTTAAAATAATTTATCATTGCATTTGAGTGGGGGGACGCGTAAGGAGGACGTTAATACAGGAGACAGTTATATTAATCAAGTTGTCTCTCTCAAGATGCTTAGGTTATCTAGCTTTGAAATTTTTTTCTATGCCAGTTAAAATTTTTGATTTTGCCGTTCAAAATTATATTCTTGCTTAATTGCCACTCAAAAACACCATCTCTTTTCTAATTTGCTACTTTCTCTCTTTAAATAATCTTTTCTGCAAAATTAATTAGAAAATTAAATTTCTGACCAATATACCTCCATCGTGACTAAACCAAGATCAAATCCATTCGATTAAAACCTAGTTGATTCATCGATTTAAACCCATGAGCAAATCAGATTCGAATCGGATAGTCTTCTACAAATTTGCTAATAATAAAAGAACGATATTAATGTTATTAGTTAATCAATTTATTACTTGAAAGAATTTTAATTGTTTTTGTGTTTTTCGACTAATTTGGTATGTACCGATATGTGACTGGTATGTCTCGACCTCGATTTGGTTTCCACTATTAATGGTGCTGGTACAGTTAATGGTGCTGGTACAACTAATTTGGTATGTGAACATATCATTACCCTTATTTATGGTGTTGGTACAGCTGAGGTCCATTTGATTTTTGTCGTTAATTAAGTCCATAATTTATAGTTTCTACTAATTTTCGTTTTCTTAAGAATTAAGATAAAGAGACATGGCATTCTTGTTTCCGAATTTTTTATAATTTGAAATTAAATAAATAATTATTTTTAAACAGAAAGAGTATTTGAGAAACTTCAAAAATTGAAAATGCCGGTTTTGTGAACACCGTGCTAACAAAAAATGCAAAATGGACGGTATTGTGAATACCGTCCATTCAATTTTTTTGTTGGAATATGAATTATTTTTAAAACTAACTTCAAAAAATAAATAATAACATATATGATCCTGAATTTAAATCTTTGACGGTAATGATCCTATTTTATAATTTACGTTCAGACGTGTTATTTAGACTCGTACAATTGGAGGGTACTCAGAAATTCAAACAGAACAAAAGAAAATTCAAAATATCTTTGAACGCATGCGTCTAGATGTTAACATGTGAACATGACCGTTAAAAAATAAATTCATTATTGTCAAAGATTTGAATAAGGGTCGTAAATGTTATTCTTTATTTTTTCAGGTTAGTTATAAAAATATTTTAATTTTTGTACGTGAACGTTAATATTTTAATTTATGAGTTGGGTTGTATTTAGTTAAGTTTTTGTAACAACTTCAGTTGTGCTCGTCTAGACCGTAATTAAGCTGTTTTTATCGTTGCAAGTCATCGAGTTGTAGATATCCGAGTCTATTTCCACCGCGTCGAGTTTGATTTGCCATCGGAGAAATGTACATATCAAATTTGGCTCCATTTTTCACTTATGTCTTAATTAGTAATTTTTATCATAAGTTTGCGTCAGACTCAATTTTGAATTGCTCGTTTCTCCGATCGCAAATTAGACTCGACGCGATAAAAGTAGACTCGGATATCTACAACTCGATTATTTACGACAATAAAAAAATATTAATTACGATCTCGACGAGCGTAGCAAAACAGTATCTGCTTCAAATTTAATTATAAATACACAATAATTGCATTTTTGGGATTAATCAGAAGATTGGTAAAACAGCTACATCTTCGAGTGAGGAATGATCACTTTCTTACGCTACAAGTTGTAGTCTAGATGGCTTCCTAGAGAAGAAAAAATGATTTGGCAGTTAAGAGTAAAGTTCTGATCATTCAATCAAAATATTCCCATCTTTTAAGCTATTTTTATCAGTATCATTTTCTAAATAAAAAAAAATTCTGTAGGTTATCAGTCTCCGAAAAAAAGATGCTTAAGTTCATGTCTTTCCATTTTCCAACTATGCGGTCCAACTAGAACTGAAAAGTACAGTAACACTTCATTTCTACACTATATATTTGTTAATGATTTCGGATTCAAACAATGATGCATAGAAACAACAGGAGATCACAATATTGGGTATTTGTATACAGTCAAATATTGGGTAATATTGGGTTTTTGTATCCAGTCAAATATTGGAAAATATTGGGTTTTTGTATCCAGTCAAACTTTTACGGTTTTACCAGATTATGTGGTCGGCAGTATTTATTTCTACTGAAAAAGGGTTCAAGTTTCCACCACCTAAACAGCATACCCATAACCCATACTGTCTCATTCCCAAGGAAATATAGAAATTCAGTGAGATTGAATTTTTGTTTTCCCAAATACGATGGGAACTGCAGATGTGACAAGGATCAATGAATCAAATCCCAGACTCGGCGATTAAATTTCCCAAGAAAACCTGCGCTGCCGACAGGTCCTAATATTCTTGTACTATTGTATTAAATCTAATTTGAGATTCTGAGCCTCTGATTCTTTTCAACTGCTACTGTGATGGAAAAAAAAAAAATTCTGTGAGTATAATCTCTCTTTATTTCTTGCTTGTTTCGATCTGAACCGTTTAAAACTCATCTAACGGCCAAAGAATATGCCTCCTGAATCAGATCTTAGCCCTCCGTGACGATTGATCGATTCGTGACGGTCAAATCAAGAAAAACAGAATCATGCTTGCCTCAAATACAAGCAGCAGATTCGAATCCTATATTTATAGCATCTCCACTATGCGACTATATAATATGAATTTATTTGTCACTATCAATTATTTTGCAAATATTTCATATTAATTTTAAAATGCTTTCGTTCTTGTCATTTTAATTTCAATGACATAGCAAAAAAAATGTTAAGAACTGAAAATTTGATATTTTTTTTTGCAATTTCGGTAATAAAGGTGCCACTATTTCCATAGCAATTATAAAAATTAATGTGTCAAATTTTTTTAAACAACTTGCTAATTTTAAACAAAATATTAAAGTATTAATACTTGCACGTATTCGTGTCATCTAAATTGCAAGTGTCACATCACTATGTCCAAAATTTTCTCTTTTCTGTTGGTGCTTCTCTGACAGAGATTGATAGATAAATTTTAGTTATGTAATCTCTTTTGAAAATTCTAGGAAACATTTTGTTATTATATGTTTATAAAATAAAATTTGTGAAATTATTAGAAATTATTAGAAGAACATATCAAATGATTAATATGGATTTTTGTATTGAATATTCAATGGTGTCTCCTGCATACTAACAGATATGATGAGTTCTGCTAGCTCTCTGCCACAAGCAAACGTCTGTGCAAATTAATCTCGTTAATTAATTAAAAAAAGGCTATTCAAAATATGCTCAAAGTCTTAAATGAAATGAGTCAATTTCAGTGTTATAAAAATCGGATCGGGCCGGCGGTTCAAACGAAAAAACACGGACCCGAATCTTATTCAGTTCGGTTCGTATTTTAGATCGTTTCTGCTGCTGGATTTGTGAAAACCGGTAGAAGAAATAAAATATTTGACATAAAAACCGGGTTTAGTTCTCTTACTTTATTTCTTTTACTTTTTGGTACCTCTTACTTTATACAATTATACTTTTTGAAATTTTGGTACCTCAAAATTCTTGCTTTATTATCACACACACGTTGTTACTGTAACAGTAACACAGATGATGGATGTAGTCATTGACAGGTTGATCCGTATGCACTTTTGACTTTCTATGCCATCAATCATCCCAAAAGAAGAATTTATGAAAGAAGAAAGCACTTCATATTCATATATCATACAACATGAAAAAAAAAAGTTACCACTTGCAAATAAAATTTCAAAAAGGCACACACGTGTCTTTACCCCAGACAAGTACAGCTGGTGCATTCAAGTTGCAACCCAAGTTAACTAATCCACCAATTTTCTATAAACGTCACCAGACACAACAGAGCGTTCAGAGGCTTTTAATATTATCACTTGATATATACTATTTGATATTATTATTATTATAAAGATTCGGGATGTCGCTGAGCACTACCTCTTTTTGTTAAAATATTATTATAACTATCTATATGGTTACTAACGTATTTATATACGTAATACGTTAATCAAAGGAAAATTTTGTCAGGACACCCTGAAATTTGAGAAATCTTTATTAGTGATCGTGAAACAAGTAGTAAAGTATGTGAGAGAAAGAGAGTCATGGCCTCATGGGTTGTATCCAGAGGTGACAAATCCAACGGTTAAAAGTTAGGACGAATTCGTTTCCGATTGGATTGGATCTGATCGAGTTAGTTCGACTTTCGACATAGAAGGATTGTGGACCGAACTGAATGAGATTGGATCCAATTTCGAGTTATGCTGACAACTGTCAAATCACGTGTCGATTGGGCGAGATCGGGTTGAATCTAGTCGGACAATGTCGACTTTTTTTAATATTTTGGATCGAGTTAGACAAGATCGAATCAAATGTCAAATCGTCAAGTGTCGATAATTTTGTGTCATGAATCGCTGGACGAGATCGGAATGGATTTCAGATCGAACAAGTCAAAAGCAAATTTTATCACCTTCAGCTATGTGCATGAATTTTAAGTAAAAAGTAAATATTACGAACTAGAAAAGAAGGGATATGAATATTTGTGAGGATGTAACAATTAGGATTGTTAATGGTTAGTCGTTTTATCGTTTTTCGTTTTGTTTCGTGACAAATAAAATGATTACGATAAAAAATCTTTCGTTTAAATAATGAAACGGTTAACGAAAATATATTATTTCGCGATTGTTTTTCGTAGTTTAGTTTGTGCCTATTTTTTGTTAGAATTGTTTTGATTTTAGAAAAAAAAATGTTATGCTGAAAGAAGGTGATTAGAGAGGAGATGGAAAATTTCTCGAACGAGCAAATGAACGATATGATTCTTGTCTATGTTTAGAATCGTTCATCATCGATTTCTTATGCTTTAGTGTGATGACAGAGAAGATGGATAAAGAGCGAAGAGTTAGTTTGGTCGTTTTGATTTGTTTCGATTGTTTTGATCGTTTTCTTTAATGAAATAGTTAAAGAAACAAAATTTCTTAATTGTTCATTAAACAATACGATCAACGAAACTACCTTCGTTCGTGATCGTTCCACACGTTAGCCAGGTCTAATTTTGTTGCGTGTGATTAATTGCGTCTGAAAATTAGTTTTGTTGTTCTAACAGTGACATCTAATTTGATGATGCCATTTAATGTCAACAAAAGTCCTCTGATTTTAAATGATATTGAAGTATGAACAGCATCTCAACTTGGCTTGTTGCAATTCAATTAAGTTGTTTGTTGGCTTGTTGCAACTTACAAGTTGAAATCACTGTTCACCAAAGAAATAATGGAGCTGATAATTAATAACTGCCATTGCATCTTAAATAAATCCAACTATATGCCTCTAGTGTAGGGCACTAGACTTTAACAAATTTTCTACACTTATAAGGCCAAGCTTTTATTACAGGCAGCAACAGACATCTTAACCTAGAAAAGTGGAAATAGTAGAAGAATATAGGGTTTTGTTAAAAGTGGGAATCTTACCGAGGTTATGGCTGCCTCTCATATGCTATACATTGCAAATTGCAAATTGCAAATTAATTACTTATCTAGGTATCTCGCCTTGTTGTTGGTGGATCTCACCTTGTGAAAGCAACTAAAATAATGTCTCAATTTAAGGAGTACACATCCCCTAACGCATTCGGGCTTGCTCAATTGGGATCCGACAACCTATACGGATTGTGGATCTTTCTCCTTTATCTTTATTTTTTTTAGATAATCTTTTGATTGGATTGCGTAAGTTTTGTCAAATTATCACGTGCCTCTAATATCTAAAAATGGTTTAACCAACAAATTTTGGGACGAGTGCTGACGCACACAAACTCATATGGTATAATAATCGGTCTTATAGTACTCATTTGGACTCTTAGTTTGTCTGTTGATATTATTTAAAACTCTAGTACAGATAAAAGAAAATATTTACCAAGTCGTACCGTTTTTTAAAATATTATAAATTTAATAAATAAATTATAAATAAAAAAAAATTGTTGTCAAAGTTCGAAAAATAGAAAATACCGGTGTAGCGAATACCGGCCTTTTGAAAAAGGCCAAATAGACAGTGTTGCAATACGGTCTATTTAACCCTTCCATTTTCTATTGCTTTTTTACTCCAAATTTTTTATTAATAAAAAGACAAATTATACTATGGATCAAAATTAACTTGATTTCACTATTATTGATGCAAAATCAACTTGATTGCACAATTATTGATAATGATCAACGATTGTAATTAATTTGAGTTTAAATTTATTAATAATTTGATTCAACACTCGTGGTTCTATTTAGGTAATTTTTCATAACAATCTCGGCTACGTTCATCGAGACCGTAATTAGTTTATTTTATCGTCGCAAGCAATTAAGCTGTAGATATCTGAGTCTACGTTCATCGCGTCGAGTCTCATTTGTGATAGGAGAAACGAGCGATTTAAAATAGAATATAACACAAACTCGTGATAAAAAATTACTAATTAAGACATAAGTTGAAGACGGAGTCAAATTTGAAATATCGACAGATCGAGGTTTGTTTTTTTCGAATCAGGTTTAGTTAAGTCTCATTTACGAATCATTTTTTAATAACTTATCATGTTTAATGCATATTTTTTTTGGAACGACGGTCCACTTACTCATTGATTTAATATAAATTATGGACTTATAAATTTTTGATCCATCTAAATTTAACTTGTCAGATCTGTCAGATCTGTTGATTCGTCAACTCATAATCCGACTAATTCGTCATCCATTCCAATATCGACAGATCGAGGAGATAGAACTCGAATATCTACAGGTCTAGAAATTAATCCGACTAATTCGTTATCCATCCGAAACCCATAATCCGACTAATTCGTTATCCATCCGAATTTAATCGGGTCCGTTCTTAACCGGTCCGATTTCAAATGCCTTCTATCAAGTGAGCGTACCTGACTAAAACCGGTAAATAAAACAGTAAATAAAAAAAGGAGATTTGCAGATTTGCACGGCATTGCAGCCGTAGATTCGCCTAAAAAAGCAAAAAAGAAAAATGCGTATGGTATTTGGTGCATAGAAAACCATGATGGCAGCGGATTTGAAGGAACAAGCAAGAGAGGGGTATTATGGTAACTTCAGTATATAGAAAATGAAAGCAACTGGTGAGGGAAAAGGACCCGCTCATGGCGGCCCCCAGAAACCAATACCAGAAATCCTTGATCTCCTGTTACCCTTATGGTGCGTTTGGATCATGTATGGTTAGTGTAAAAATAATGCTATCTAGATTAGTAGTTGAAATAGTGGTTACTTTTTGCTATCTAGGTTAGTGCAAAAATAGTGCTATCTAGATTAGTGAAAATGTTGTTTGGATTGCACATTTGGAGTAGTGATTGTGAGAATTAGTAAAATAATAAATTATTCTAGTTTTTCAACAAACAATAATAATATAATAATAATACGATACTAATAAAATGATAATAATATAATAATAACACAATGACAATAATAAAAAATATTAAAGTAAATAATATAATAAAATGAAAATAATAATGATGGAAAAATAATAATAATAATAATAATAATAATAATAATAATAAAAATAAAAATAAAATTAATTATAAAAAATAATAATAAAATTATGATAATAACAATAATAATAACTATAACAATAGCAACAATAATAATAATAAAATAATGACAATTACAATAATAATAAAATATAATAATAATGATAATTATAATAATAATAAAATAATGATAATTACAATAATAATAATAATAACAATGATAATGATAATAATAACAATAATAATAATAAAATAATTACAGTTATAACAATAGCAACAATAATAATAATAAAATAATAAAATAATAAAATAATAAAATAATAATGACAATTACAATAATACTAATAAAATAAAATAAAATAATAATAATAACAACAACACAATAATAATAATAATAATAATAATAATAATAATAATAATAATAATAATGACAATTACAGTAATAATAATAACAATAATAAAAAAATAAAATAATAATAATGACAATTACAATAATACTAATAATAATAATAATAATAGTAATGATAATAATAATAATAATGATGATAATAATAATGATGATGAAAATAATAATAATAATAATAATCATCATCATAATGATGATAATAATAATAATAATAATAATAATAAAAAACAAAGAAAGTGTTGTTTTTAAAATAATTTCTCTCTCCTCCATTTGCCACCAAAATTGCTATTTATGCTAACTCATCTATTTTGTTGGATTAGCTAATTAGTGAGATTAGTGTGCTATTCATGAATAGCCATTTTGTGTTTGGATGCTTGATTATTATTATTCACTAAATAGCACTAAACCAAACACATCCTAAGTCTCCCAATTCAAGCAGTGAATTAACAATAAGGATCTCTTAGACTTCCTGTATAGATATTTCTGTATCTCAACACTAAGTCTCCCAATTCAAGCAGTGAATAAACAATGTTTCACTGTGACGAGTGACCTGCAACAGATTGGTTGTAAGACTTGAAAAATCATTGATTGTTTCTGTAGTGTGAACCCTGAAGGAGTGCACAGTGCACTTCCCCATCGCTCTCTCCCCCCCTCTCTCTCTCTCTCTCTCTCTCTCTCTCCACCTCATCATCTTGCCATCAATCAAACTCTCTTCCATACAATCAATAAAAAAGTAACATCCAATTGCAAAAGGGCAAATCGGATAAAATATACAAAAAAATCCTAGAAAAATAAAATAATTTACGGGTTCTTTTTTCTCGCTTTCCATGTCCCACGCTTCCACTCAAATAATTGCCCCCATAAATCCAACAGAGGAGAGAAGCTAGGGAGGAGAGAGAACAGTGCAAGTGTGTGTAGAGAGAGAGAAGAGAGAATCAAACCCTAGCTAGGGTTATTCCGTCAAGTCCATCCATCCATCCATCGAATCTGCGTTTCGACCAGATCTCTCTCCCCTCTTCTTCTTTCTCTTCTCCTTCCATTACTTCCCTTTATGCATCACCAATCCAATGGAGTGGATCGCTAAGCCAGTGGCGTTCTGGGACTGGGACAACCCGCCTCCATCTCCGCCGATCCTCTCCAGCGCCGGAGAAGATGTCTCCGACGATCCTCCCACCTCCGTCGAGACTAACACCAACGGATCGACAGTTGTAGATTCACAACCGCAGCAACCACAGCTTGGGTTGGGTTTGGGTAAGCGGACATACTTCGAGGGGGATAAGAAAGGGGAGAAGAAGGCGAAGGAGGGGGAAGAAGGGGCGGTGGTGGGAGATCACGTGCAATCCACGAGGTGCCAGGTTGAAGGATGTGGCATGGATCTGAGCTCAGCGAAGGATTATCATAGAAAACATCGCGTTTGTGAGAGCCACTCCAAGTGCCCCCGAGTTATTGTGGCGGGTCAAGAGAGGCGTTTCTGTCAACAGTGTAGCAGGTATCATTAAATTAACTTAAATTTGATTTATTTTCTCCAATTTTTTTAGTTGCGTCTTCTGATTTTGAGCTGTTCCGAGTCATGTCTTTCCATAAAAGGTCCTTTAAAACTTTTAATTCCTATAAGGGTTGTAAGAAACTAAGAAAGCATTTTCATGAGTTAAGTCAACATTATTTCACTAGTAGAAGTTTGTGTAATTCTTCTAAACATTTTGTTCATTTGAGATGACCTGAACTTTGTTTGTATTTCAATTTGTGCAAACTTCGGCAGTATTGGTTTCTTTTAGAAGAAATCATTCAGATACGTTTATGTTTGAATTACATAAATTTACTTTGGAGTTTTGTTTATCCATTATAAGCTGAATATAAGCTGCTCCTTTTTCTGAAATTCTTTCCAAAATTTTAGGAATGGTTACATGAAGGACATATTTCTTAATTTCCATTCTTATCATAAAATTTTAATTATTTTGTTTTTGGATAAAAGGGCTTCCGTCAGCTCCATATTGGAACCGTATCTCTGTGCGGAGTTTTTTTGTCCTCACTCACTCTTATCACAGTTAATGTGGTTCATCGGATTAAAGATCAAGTCTCCACCGCCACTGAATTATTTTGGGGAGGTTCGTTGATCTTTAATCCGATCCGACGGTTCAGATTAAGTGCAGATCACAAAATTTTGCGCGGAGGATTTCGTTTCGCTCCATATTTATTACCTGCCTGCGTCTCCCCAAATTTAATTATTGTTATGCATCCCTTTTAAAAAAAATGAGCTTATCGCTTGCTTTGTGAAAGTTGGAAGAAGCAAAAATAGTTCTTGTTTGTTATCACAAGAGTCATTTTCAATTTAATACATACACTTAACTTGTCTTGTCAGAATTTGATTTCAATTACGTTGGCTCAATATCACCAACATAATTACTTTTGATATGGTAATAAGTAGACAACTTCCCAAAACTTATCATGTATATATTGGAGTAAGGGAACTAGTTAGGGAACTTGCTTTTGTTGGTTGACATTGAATAGTAAGGAAGTGTTTTGCCTACCTCTTCCCAAAAAAGTATAGAGTAAGGAATTAGTTTTTAGAGAATTTACTGTAGAAGAAAGCAGGAATTATTTCACATTCTGAACTTCTTTTGGATTGACATTGAAGGTTCCATGCACTGTCTGAGTTTGACCAGAAGAAGCGCAGCTGTCGCAGGCGCCTTTCTGATCACAATGCTCGTCGTCGTAAGCCACAACCTGATACATTTTCCCTTGGTTCTACACGACTTTCTTCACCCTTTTATGGTATTTCAATCTATTCTTTACCTTTTTTTTTGTTGTAGATGGAAATCACTTCTTTACCTAATGTAGGGGGTTTTATAAGGTCCAATATTATTATTTTTTTCATATTGGAGGGAAGGGATTGGGCAGCTGGGTCAGCTTCTGTGATACTGAGAATGTGTTCTGTTCCCATAAATTGGAGGATATATATATATTTTTTTTTGGTAGGAGGGAGGGATGAGGATGCCCTTATTCATTCTGTTCCATCCAGAAAAAGAATGGGATTGGTGCAGAAAAAGAACACAACTCCAGTACTTTCTTTCAATTCGTTCTATGAACTCCACACAAGACAGAAGTTTTTTGATCTTCTCTTCACCTGTTGTCATTCTCTTCACATCAGAAAATATGCCAAGCAAGGCCTAATATTGGAAATATAGAAGTAAAATTATTTCATTTTCCCTCTGGATTTTAGTTACGGTTCACTGTGCAAACATATTTCAAACAAAGTTTGGTGCATTATTCCTTAAATAACTGTGAAGCATGCAATTAAGCCTCCAGTGGCATGATGTAGGTCTCAAACACCTGAACTATTGCTTAATGCAGCAAAATCACAACAGAAACAAGTATATTTGAGGTTTTGTTGGTACATATGAAGTGCTCAAAACAGAAGAAAAGAAGAATACGAAATTGCTAGATGTCTACTTTATTTGTATGCCTTGTGGTATTATTGCTATGCTATCTGGACATTATGCTACTACAATAATAAATTGAAGATACAAAGAAAAGGATCATCTTGCCTCTTAGTCCAACTTTTATAACACTGAACAATCATGAACAAAGAACAAGCAGAGGGAGCAAGAAAGAAACAAAAAGTTTACAATAAAGGTCAGCCTAAAGATAGGTCTTTGATCTATTCTCAATTTGGTTTTAAGAAAGGATATAGTTTATTTCAAACTCCTAACCTGATTCACTGGCTTATGCTTCTACATAAACTATGCAAATCCAATCTAACTTCAAAAAAATATATCTTGATTGCAAATTATATTTCGGATTACTGAATATGCTACACAAAAAAATGATGCAGATGAGAGAAGACAGATTAGTTTCATGTGGAACAAGGCACCCTTTGGTATTATGAGGCCCGCAACAGGTACTTCATGGGAAAGCTTGTCAGATTTGAAGTTCTCGAATGAGAAAGAACTTTGGGTCAAGCCAGCAAAGGCTAATGGAGGGTTAGTAGATGGTCAAATGCTTCACCTAGGAAGTCAAAATGGCAACCACATTGGTAATCTGAACCCAAGCTTGTCAAATCCTTTTCCGACTCTCAGTCATGATGTAGACGGGCTCTTGCCAATCAAGGGCACTACTGTCCAAGTTCTCAATCAAGGTTTGTTGCTTTTCTTGACAACTTCATTATTTGGGTTCAATACTGATGCCTTTAACTGATTAAATTGTGTAATATTATGTAAGTGTATACCAGTTCTGTTGAAGTTAATTAAATTATTAGTGGGGTGTACATGTTCCATTCCTCAGGTATAGTGTGTTATCCCGGTCAGCCCATTATTCCATTCTCTATGCGTGTGTATAATATAGTGAACTAATCCTGGCCTTGCTAAACATGTAGCTGTCAGTCTACTGTATACAAACTTGGACCTCAGTGTACCATTTAAACTTACAAAATTTGCAGTGATCTTCTTTACTAACAATTAGCTAGCCTAGGATTTTGGTTTGAATTGTGTTTTGGAGCATTGCTTGTTCTCAAGTACCTTATCTTTCTGTAATAATGATAAGGTCCGGAAGCAACAGCAACAGCTGCTTCAAACTTGGATGGAGCACCGGATCTACGGCGTGCTCTCTCTCTTCTGTCATCACCTACTGCAACCACTGCTACCAGCCCCGCTTGGGGTGGGTCCCCTGAACACCTGGGCTCCACCTCATCCATTCTCCAGTTTTCTGACTCCCATGCACCATCCAGTCAGACTGTCACTCTTGCTGCCACCTCACTTCCCAACAATCCTGCTTTCTGGTTCGACACACAGCCTGTGCTACCCTTTTCTGTTCATAATGGTGGTGTGGCTACTGGAGGTGTCCAGTTCCAAGAGTTCCAGCTGCTCAAGTCGGCAGCTCCGTATGAAACTGCAGCCTTCTTTGATTCCAGTCAGATTCACTAATGCCTCTGATACTGTGGTTAGTTGAATTTCATTTTATATGAATAATATGCTGAATTTGTTAATAGCATTGAGGGAATGTTTTGTATTGTTACTGGACATGACCCGTAAAGGAAAGAAATGGTAAGATACTAAGATTGTCTGGAACATTGCAGTCTGTTGGAACTGCAAGAACAATGAAAATTGAATAAAGAATTAGTGTCAGTATTCATATTGAACATATAAATATATAATGTTTTTTTTTTGCTTGTGACAATATTTTTCAGGTGAAATTGAGGCGCCGGGAAGTGGTCATGGGAAAGCTAACAGGTGTAACTTGTTAGGTGTTTAAGACTATTTATTCTTTGTTGCATGATGCTTTGGTTGTATGCTGGCTCGAAGGAGCCTTCGCTTGGAAGTAACTCCATATGATTTTTCCAACTTCGTTGTGTAAGTTTTTCACCTTTAGTGGTGCAACTATTTCGTATTAGTACTATCTTAACTCTTTTGATGGGCGTTTTTAGCCTTGCATCAATGATGATTTTAACTTGATGTTCCTTGATGTACATATATATAACTCATTTTGCTATTGTTCAATGTCCATCATTTTTCATATCATTTTTTATTAATACGAAAAAAGTAGAGATATAATATCTATAATTTTATGTGTTTTTATGATGTCTTCAAATCTACATCGTTCATTAAAATTAATGAATGTTTTAGATTTAGTTGCATAAAAAGACGCACATGATGGATGATATGAATTTTGAAGGTACAAAGGAGGTACACAAAAGTGAAGGCGTTATATCTCTTGTCATATGAAAATATATATTTCTTGTAGGACCTGCTTCGTTCTTAAAAATTGCACCAAAATTCTATGTTGTATACTTGTATGTTTTATGTATAAGCATGAGACCAGATCTGACACTACGGAATCGTAGTGTGATCATTCAAGCCAACCTTTCTTTTTGAGCCGGGTTTGAGAAAGAAACTAGATCATATGGAGCTAAAATAGTTCAGTGTTATTTATATTTGCAATGTGCAAAACCTTTTTCTGTTCTTAATTGAGAAAACAACCTGCCATGATATCTTTTTGATAGGTTTGTGGTAGTTAGGAATGTCAATGTATCTTATTTATCTTATTTACAGATATTTTGTCTATCTCGCGGTTTAACTAGTCTGCAAAAATATCATATACGACCAACTTGTTATGCGGAGATGAACATCAAATTGAAGGTCCTTATTTATGGATATTATTGTCCGGCTCAAGAATTACCTATCAATTTATTTTTTTACATTCGTGAATTTATTTTTTTTCCTTCAGTGTATTAAGGAAAAAGTGGTTATTTGTTATTTCGAAATTTGAAAATTGACATAATGTCACTAAGTCGTCGTAAATTGACAAATTACTATTGAAATTCTAATGAACATATTTTTTTGTCATTGTCACCGTATAAAATTAATTTAACAATACAAAATTTTCGAAATGCTCAAAATACTCGTCTCCCTTCCGGTCAGGGGTGGATTCATCTTAGAGCATTTTCATTTCTGAAATTTTTGTAATTTTAATATAATTGTCACATCAATTTTAGAATTTTATCTTTCTTTAGTTTATAAATCTTTCATTGTTGAAATTAAAAAGTTAGAGTTTACTAATTGCCACATCAGCAAATATTACTAGTGTTATGAGAGATCGATCAATTTTAGCTAATGATTAAGCCACAACATAGTTTATAAACTCTAGAACAAAGTTGCTAAATAAAAAACTCTGAAGCAAAATTACTAAATAAGAAATTAATCTACATCTTTGAAATTAATTTTAGAAACTCCAAAAATTACAGAGATTGAGATGTTTTTAGGACAAGTTCGAACTTGATTTAAAAAAAACACAAAATTTAGTTTATTTTTTTGTAGTGAAAAAATGAATTTTTAATGATATTTTAGTGGGTTATAGTGTATTTGAGTCCGAGCTAGATCTCAAGTTCAGTATTCGAGTTTAACTAGACTTCTGGATCTGGCACTGCTCCCGACCACTGTACTCACTCCACCTCTTCTTTCATTGTCAGTCCCTTCGTCCACTGCTCCTTCACCACCTTTGACCACATCCTCAACGCCTTCCTCCACCACTTCCACTGTTCTCTTTGCTCCCCTCCATCTCCTCTCCCTCTCTCCTCACCCCCACCACCTGCTCCACCCACAACCAAATCACCGCCCACCGACGTACTCGTCTCGACTCTACCATCTCAGTTGCCAAACCCCACAACTACTGAAACCGCTCGACCTCTTGCAACTTAATTTCCACTCACAACTCCCACCACCGCACCTCCATCTGATTCACCTCCCAACAATGTAACCAATTATGGAAAAATAAAATGAAGGGAGGTGCATCACCTGAAAATGGTAGAATTCCCCTTGTGTGTCTCATTTGGGAATAATACAGAGGTATTTTGGGCATTTTCAAGGTTTTGTATTTTAAAATTAATTTTATATGGTGACAATGGCAGAGAAATAATTTCATCGACATTTTATCAATTTTCAACGTTGTAGTTGCAGTTTGCCAATTCTCAACTTTGAAGTGGCAAATAACCAATTTTCTCATATATTAATTGCATCATATAAAATTTATTATACAAAATAATTGTAACAATTTAACAGTAAAATTTGTTAGATTGGAGTCCTAAGGTTAAGTGCTAGTGCGACAGCGTTTTAACAATTACAATTTCAAACTTTTGAACCTTAATTACCTAACTAAAATCACAATCAAGAATGTACTAATAACAATTGAGCAAATCAATTAATAAAGTGCAAAGATAGTAAAATAAGAGAGTAAAAAGCAAGAGAGATCAAGAGAACACAAGAACACGTTATGTTACGTGGTTCGACCTACAAACAGACTAGGCCTACATCCACGGACCCTCGGAACAAAATATCATTCCGAAAGCAATTCCACTAGATCACAAGTGTTCTTACAATTGCGGAACATATCTTTGGTTTCTTCTCAACGAGACAACCAATCTCAAATTCCTAAACCTATTCGAGGGGCTACACCGTTGTACAAGACAAACATGTCCGATTGACAACATAATCAAGGACGGAGATGAACTACTTGACTACACAATGTAGTTCAGCAAACTAAAACAATAACTAAGTGTTATCGTATCGACAATTAGACAATTTGGCTGTTCTATCACTCTATAGGTGAGAATGCAGAAGAAGAATGCTATTGTGCTCTTTTTTGTGCTCAATTTTATGCTTGGAAACTTGGGGAGGACTTTCTTGATCCTTTTGATCTGAATCTCCAAGGTATATATAAGCTGTGCACATCTTAAGTCTTGAAATCTTGTTCTCCATATCTTGCGTTACATAAACAACCAATATGTTATAGATTCCATTGTAACAGGTTGGTGCTTTTCCCAAAGTGCCCTTTAATGCTTGGCTGATTGACTTCTGGCCCTCCTGGAAATGAACCCGTTGTGACAGGTGGGAAACCTGTTATGATGGGTTGTCAATCTGTTATAACGAGTCTGAAATGCGTTATGGTAATGCGTGGCTCTGCCAAACAGTAGAAATCTTCTGTCTTTTAACTCTTCTAATCTTCAATCCATTACAACAAATTGGTAATCCGTGATGACGGGTGGTCAACCCGTGATGACGGGTGGTCAACCCGTTATGACGGGTAAGGAACCCGTTGTGAGGGGTTCTTCATGTATTATGATAGTGCATGACTCTGTCAAGCCTCTATTTATGCCTAAGGTGCTTACTCTTGATATCAATGTGATCATTATGACTTGTGCATGTATGTTCGAGCATTTGCATCATCATAGTGTACATGTATAAACTTGCGACTCACCAAAATTCAATTGTGCAAGATTAGTACTGTTTTGTTTTGCAAATTGTCAAACAAAAAAAAAGTTTAATTTAACAAAACTAGCATCAATATATTCATTGAACAATAAATTTACATCAATAAGTTCATTAATTGAAAATCTACTCGTGAGTATAATCATAAAAATCTAAAAGACTATATCCAACAAGCCCATGAGCTACCCCTACCTGTGAATAAAAAGTCACAATCCATTACTCAACCCGGTTCGCCAATAGACCTGGCCCTATCTTACCTGTCGTAGCAATGGGTCGGATGAGTATAAGGTCGGATCGGTTGGGCATGAGGACTGATGGACTATATTGACATCTCTACTGGCACGTGAGATTTTCGCAAGAAAATTGACTTTATCAATGTTGGGAAATTTGAAAAAAGAAAAAAAAACCCGAAAGATGATCCTTTTAAGGGATGTGTAAGAATACTAAAGAATGCTTAACAGCCTAAACAAATTAAGAAGACTTGCAAAATGTAAAACCAGTGAAAATTCGACCGTTAGATGTTTTAACTAACACATGGAGGGTCATTTACCAGTTCTCTCGCCAGTCCTGCCAAAATTTAAGTGATATGTAGGTCCTAATTTATTTAATCACATATAGCGAAGGGCTCTAATTTAATTTTTCACGTGTTATACTGTTATTGGGTACTGACATAACATGGTAATAATTAAGATACATGAATTATCTTGTGGTCACACTGTCAAAGTTGTTATGATCGACAACTGATAAATAAGAAGACTAATTACTGTTACAAAACAATTGGTTGGTGACAGTGAGTCCACATAAAGGGCCATAATTCCATGTTGTCTGATATCGAACTTTACATCTCCTCTACACTTTTACTGTTACATCTTATTGCATGGGATGGGATTCTTGCAATGAGTTCTTACAAAAATTCACTTATTGGGCTATTTATTATACCCATGTGACCAAGTAAAATAGCATTACTATATCAGAAAATGTTATTTAATCCGAGAAAAAGGACTATGTAAATGGAAAACTGTTTGTGTAAAGATTATACTCTGAGCAAATAGTCTCCTTCAACGGCAGATTTACATGGAGTCAGGCTCAGCTGAACATCATTTTAAATGGAAATTTTAAATTTTTTGATCAGTTGGTACATGCATTGAGTGTTGAAATGCGCAGCACATCTCCCAGTCTGTATTAGACATCACTAAGTGCCATCCCAATGTAAATAACTAGAAATTTACTCAATGGGCTATTGAGCGAGATTATGATACATCATAAAGTACAATACTAATCACACGATATTTAGATTCCGTATCTTTAATTTAAAGTCTAAATGATCAATTCAAATTGGTCAACATGATTTTTATATTAAAATCTCGATCGAATTTTATATTTTTAGAACCTTTTACTATTTTTAAAGAAGTGAAAAATGTAGTTTTGCACAAGATATGCGGTCCAGTATGACAATTAAGTGCGTAAGCATATTCAAGAATAACCAATACCTTAACCATCTAGCAATTTCACAAGTTTTGGCGCAATTTAATTATTTCACAAGACAAATAATGTAAAGGTAGTAAGAACAAAAAACACGCAATATAGCGTGGTTCGGCCTACAAAAATAGAGCCTACATCCACTGGACACTCGAATCAACACACCGAAACCAAACACTATAACCAAAAGTATTTTACAAAAAAAAGGTCTATCCAAAAGGCTCCAAGATCCTTGCAATAGGCAACCCCAAGCTTGCAACATATAACTAAAAAGGCCTCAATTGACAACACAATCCGAAGAAAGGAATGATCCGCTTGACAACTATATTTTGTATGCTGACATTTTCAATTAATATGCATAACCAAATTATGTATGCATAGTAAAATCAATCAACATGCATAACAACTAAAATAACATGCATGACAATCATATTTTGTATGCTGGCGTTTTGAATTAACATGAATAACCAAATAAGTATGCATAGTAAAATCAATCAACATGCATGACAACTAGAATAACATGCCTGACAATCATATTTTGTATGTTGGCGTTTTCAATTAACATGCATAATCAAGTTAAGTATGCATAGTAAAATCAATCAACATGCATGACAACTAGAATAACATGTCTGACAACTATATTTTGTATGCTAGCGTTTTCAATTAACATGCATAACCAAATAAGTATTCATAGTAAATCAACTAACATGCATGACAAGTAGAATAACATGCCTGAAAATCATATTTTGTATGCTGACATTTTCAATTAACATGCATAACAACAGAAATAACATGCATAACAGCAGAAATAACATGCATACCAAATATAACATGCTTTCCAGAGAAGAAGAGATCGGAACCAGGAATCAATCGGAACGATGGCGCGATGAAGCAGTTTCAAATAGGAAAGAAAATGGAACTATCATGTTTGTCAAGGTGAAAAAAATTACTGGAGGCGTCCATTGACTAGAAACGTCCATTCGGTATCAATTGTGTATCAAATTCAGTATTCCCGGAACATTTTCCATTTCAAATTTGGGGTTCTTTAATAAAAGACTGTGCAATTCGGGATCGCGTCTATAATACAAATTGGAATATCACGTGTCAATTTATTAACAATGTTGAAAAGTAAACGGTCTAATGATCGTTGGAGAATAGTGGCCATAACGGCTATATTAGCCAACGACTATATTAGCCAACGGCTAGTTTGATTATTTTGGGTATAAATAGTCATGTAAATGTAGAAATATAGAATAACAACAAGAAATACAATGAAATATTATTCTCTCCATTCTCTTCTCAAATTATAATTTTCTTCATGGTATCAGAGCGAGATTGTTGTTCGATCCAGAAAAGCTTCCGCAAAATCAATAGCTAAGGCATCTTCTTCCAAAATCAATATAACACAAAAAGATTTTTAGATCCGATAATGATACGAAATATATTAACAACAATTTCACCGAATTTCTAAAACAAAAATGAATCATTCATCAAACCACATGTGTTTATACCCATCAACAAAATGGAATTTCCGAAAGAAAAAATAGACACATATTAGAAGTAGCTAGATCTCTTCTATTTAATAATAATGTTCCAAAACGATTTTGGCCGGAAGCGGTTCTTATCGCTACATACTTAATAAATAGACTACCTAGCTCAATTCTTAATTACCAAAGCCCCTTGGAAATTTTGTACAAAAGAAAATTGATTATAAATCACTTAAGAGTATTCAGGTGTACATGTTTTGTTCATACACAAAGAATTGATAAGTTGGACAAAACCGTTATAAAAATTATATTTCTTGGATATTCTTCAAGCAAGAAAGGTTATAAATGTTATGATCCGATTAATAAAAAATTTTATGTTTCTCGAGATGTAACATTTTGAGAAAATGAACCCTTTTACCAAAAGGCTTGTTCTAACAATGGTGAGACCAATAAATTGGACCAAATTTTTTCTCTGTCTCCAATTGTGTATGAATTAGATATACCAAGAAGAGTTGAAGATACAAATGTGCAAGAAGAAACCGAAAATTCAAATCAAGAAGACACAAGTGAGGGGTAGCATGACAACACGCCCCAAACCTCTCTTGAAACCGAAGAAGGAGGAGGGGAGGAAGAAAGTAGCGATGTTGGAGGAGAAGTCTCATTGAGAAGATCAACTCGTCCATCAAAGCCGTCTACAAGGTTACGAAATTTCGTAACCTACAAGGTTTAATATCCCATCCAAAATTATGTTTCATACGATAAAATAAGCAATAACCATCGCACTTTCTTAAGTGCAATAACAAAAAATGAAGAACCAAAAATTTTGACGAAGCAAAAAAGAATCCAACTTGAACTAAAGCCATGAAAGAAGAGTTATGTGCCTTAGAAAAAAATGATTAATTGGACAATTGTTCAATTGCCCAAAGAATAAAAACCCGTTGGTTGCAAATGGATTTATAAAATAAAATACAATAGTGATGGTACCATTGAACGATATATGACAAGATTAGTTGCCAAAGGTTATACCCAAACATACGGTATTGATTATCAAGAAACCTTTGCACCAGTTGCAAAGATGAATACCATACGAATTTTATTATCCATAGCAATAAATAATGATTGGAGCCTATATGAAATGGATGTAAAAAATGCTTTTCTTCAAGGGACACTTGAAGAAGAATTATATATGTCCCTACCACCGGGTCATAAAAAAGAATACAATACTAATTTAGCTTGTAAGTTAAAGAAAGCTATTTATGGCCTCAAGCAATCTCCAAGAGCATGGTATGACAAGCTATCTCATTTTTTAATTAATTGTGGGTTTAGAGTAAGCCAATCTAATAACTCATTGTTTTCAAACCATGAGCATGGAGATACTACTGTTGTTCTTATATATGTTGATGATATCATAGTTACCGGAAACAATTGTGAAAAAATTAACAAAATAAAAAAATGTTTGAAAGAAAAATTTGAAATAAAAGACCTTGGTCGGTTAAAATATTTTTTAGGAATTGAAATTGCACACTCTACCAAAGGTCTCTTTATTTCACAAAGAAAATATACTTTGGACTTGTTGAAAGAAACGAGAAAATTAGGGGCAAAACCGGTATCTACCCCTATTGATAGCAATTGCAAATTAAATACGGAGGATGATGAACCGTTAGATGATATTACCCAATACCAAAGACTTGTAGGCAAGTTGATTTACCTAACGGTAACAAGACCCGACATATCATATGCCGTAGGTCAAGTAAGCAAATTCATGCATGCACCAAGGAAACCCCACCTTGATGCAATTTATAGAATTTTAAGATATTTAAAGAAATCACCCGGAAATGGTATATGGATGAAAAATAATAATTCTAACGAAATATGTGGCTATTCCGATGCAGATTGGGCCGGAAGGTTTGACAGAAAATCAACGACCGGCTATTGCACATTTGTAGGCGGAAACATAGTCACATGGAAAAGCAAGAAGCAAAATGTCGTGGCATGATCAAGCGCGAAAGCGAAATATCGAGCCATTGCATTCACCGCAAGGTCCGCAAGTGAGCTCACTTGGATCAAACAATTGCTTGAAGAATTAAATCTTCCAATCAAGGGTCCGATGAAGATGTATTGTGATAATAATGCGGCAAGACACATTGCTTCAAATGTCGTATTTCACGAAAGAACAAAACATATTGAAGTTGATTGTCATTTCATACGAGAAAAGGTGCAAACAAAAAACATCGAGACTCCCTACGTGAAGAGTCAAGACCAATTGGCCGACATCTTCACAAAAAGATTAGAGCCAAAATTATTTAACGATAATGTAATCAAGTTAGACTTAATTGATATTTACAATCCTAATTTGAGAGGGAGTGTTGAAAAGTAAACGATCTAATGACCGTTGGAGAATAGTGGCCATAACGGCTATATTAGCCAACGGCTAGTTTGGTTTTTTTGGGTATAAATAGCCATGTAAATATAGAAATATAGAATAGCAACAAGAAATACAATGAAATATTATTCTCTCCATGCAGTGTGTACCAGGCTACCAGCTTATTACTGGTATCACAACACCTCAGGTGAATCAGATCCTTGAATAATATCTGGTAAACCCTTCAAGTGTACCTAACAAATAAATATATAAGGTGCACCGATTAAGGAAGTCTGAATGTTTTATTTAATTTTGTTTCATTTGAGAGTTGGGGTTCATTACTCACAGATATTAAGTAAAACCTTCACTATTATATTATGATCAATTGAGGAATAATTGGTTGTTAGCTACATCCCCATAAAAAGAGGAAAAATCTTAGTCACACAGATATTAAGAGTTAAGATAGAGGATTCTTTTTTCTCAACCTGTACATGATTATGAAAAATTTATTTCATTTAGATGTTTTTTTCTCATTCCTGAATCAGATGAACTTTTCCTTACTACTTTCCGTTTTCTGTAGTTGCCTTTGAATTGGATTTTGATAGTGGTTTTGGCTGTCTCTGGTTGGTTATGAATTGCTAGTAATAAACAAACCATAATATTTTCTCCACGAAGCAATTCAAAATAAAGTGTTGACATGAGATTTACAATTATTAAGGCGCATCTGCACATTTAAAACCATTGTTACTTTCCAAAAGATGTCATAAATAACAATACAAAAACAACAACAACATAGCTTTTTGTCTCAAAAAAGTTGAAATAGACTAAAAATGAAGCTATATCGAATTTCATTTCTATAGAATTAATTATTTTTTTACGTTGACTCGTCGAGTCTATCATAACTCTCTTTTTTCAGATTTGAAAGCAGCTATGTAAAATATAGGCAGAATTAGAGATGTCACAAATAAAAGAACAAAAAATCACTTGTAACATATTGATAAGGTAGATCACTGTGTCATATTAGGAATACTAAAGAAGGTTATTGACACATCAGAACTTCCCACTAAATGAAGAAATATACAAACTCAGAGGATGCGAAACTAAGAAGCCAGGCACTTTGTACCAGATAACCCGAAAACTTGAAACCATATAAGAATGTAGAAGTCCTCTGAAAAAAGTTTCTAACATTTTCTTTTTGTAACATAGTTGCATATTTAACATATAAACATTTGGCGCAATACAAAAGCAATTCCTCTGTGTTCCATACAAGAACAGTAAAACAGCATACATAAGAGCCATCAATACCAAATGACAGGGAAAAAAAATTGAAAGAAAATTACTTGTCATTATATATCTTATACAAATCACTCTCACCCTCCTTAAGAGCCAACTGGACAGCTTCATTTATTTTGTTAATCCTACCATTACAATTAGCGGGTGACTCAGGTACGGAATCTGGTGAAGGAATATACAATTGTACATCTACTGGTGGTTCGCTCTTGCTCCGTCCATTTCCTGGCCTTGTCCGTCTACTCTGAGGGACAGGCTTGTCAGCCACCACTGCTGCTCTTTTTTCATCACTGATCTTCCTTTCCAATTCATTCTTCTCTTTTTCTCTTTCCTTTACCTTCTCTTTCTCATCTCCAGCTTGCATTGCAGTTTCCTTGGGTACCTCGTAAAGCGTGACAGCACTACCAAAGGTACCCAAAAGAAAGTCTTGGCTCTCAGGTAGGTCTTGCAGGGATTGTAGGGTTTGAACAACTTGGTTCATGACCGGCCTGCCTTTAGGGTTTTGGCTAAGGCACTTGTAGGCCAGAGCAGCCACTTCTACAGCTACCTTGGTTGAGTATTGACCTTCCATTCGTGGATCCATGATCTTGAAGAGCTTACGGTTATGTATTAACAAGGTCCGGGCCCACTCAACTAGGTTGTGCTCCCTAGTTGGTCGGCTCTTGTCCATCGCACGCCGGCCAATTATCATCTCCAAAAGAACAACACCAAAACCGTACACATCACTCCGTGCTGTTAGATGGCCTGTGAATATATGGTTGAAAAAAATTTAAGGTCAATGAATATAGTCCAAAGAACATTATATATCAGTTATACATGTATAAGTCATTAACTTGTTCTGTTTTCATGTATTTGCGCATGTTCATGTGTGATTGTATTTATTTGGTTGTAACCTTTTAGAGGTTATGAGTTTCCTGAGCTACCAAATTGCTCTACACCCCCATATGCAATGTATAGTTAACTGATCTCATGCCTATTGAGATTTATTAAAAGACCAGTTGGTATTTGTTTTTGGCATGCAGGAAACAGAGTCCGAATCTGGTGCTCGTAAAAACCGTGCTTGTTTCCCTGCTTGTCTCGATCCGACCGCCCGACGGTCGGGCTGTGATTTGATTCAGGGGGCAGATGCTTTGGCCGTTAGATGAGTTTTGAACGGTCCAGATCGAAACAAACAGAGATTTACGAGCAGCAGATCCCGTTCTGCAGGAAACATAACCAACAATCTTTGAAGTTGCAAACATGCCCTTTCTGTAAACATGTTATTGCATGATGAGACCCATTTATACAAAAAAACTTTGTGAAAAGATGACTCACCAGTCATAACATACTCTGGAGCTGCATATCCATATGTGCCCATGACCCGTGTTGATACATGAGTCTGGTCTCCCATGGGCCCAGTTCGTGCAAGCCCAAAATCAGACAGCTTTGCATTGTAATCCTGTTAATGAAAAGGATGACCACAAAGCATATGAGTCGACAAGGAAAATACTTTTTCTATAACCCTACTGAAAACCCTCTGATTAGCATTTAACTTAATAAATAAAATAGAGGAAAATCTACACGATCAACAGCAAAAGAGGAGACATGAAATGTGTTCGCAAGTATGATTTTTCTTTCTTTTTTTGAAGGACGGATGGTGGAACAAAACCACCAATATGACCAGAAGAAAAAAGAAGTCCAGTTGCATCATAAACAAAGACAAATTTGTGGGCCATTTTTTATCTTTGTTTCCCATTAGTGAAAGAGGGAGAGAGACATACTGCATCCAGCAAAATGTTAGAGGTCTTGAAATCACGATAAATAATTGACCGCTCAGCCCCATGAAGGTACTCTAAACCCTTGGCAGCCCCAAGTGCAATCTTCATGCGGGTAGCCCAAGGCATTGTCAAGCATACCCCTGTTTACTTGTACGAATATGAGATAAATATATCAAATTATCAATGTACCTTAAAATGTAACTCTAAACAGAAGAAATGTTCAAGTACTATAAAACCTTTTTGGATAGACCAATACATCTTGCACGTGCGCTCATCCAATCAAGGAGGCAGGCAAAAAAACATGTAGTTTTTTTATATATATATTTGAAATTTAAAATTATTTCTTTCTGATTCTTTATTTCAATTAACTGATATAATTTCTTGAAGCTCCAAGTAAAAACTGAATGCGCATATATGCAAGATGTGTTTTCAGTTCTACAGCGCGTATGTGAGATGTATTTGCAGCCTTTGAGGTTAATTGAGGTTTAGTTGGGTAAACCTCCCAACTTTTCAAGTAGTGCAGAGGTACTATTATATGATGTATCAATAATAAGAAATCTAAATCAATATACATAGCAGGACCAAAAATTTGATATCTCGTGTTAGGTATCAGCATTATAGTAGTTGGTCTAGAATCTAGATAAGAAGAAAAAGGAGCATACGTCGAAAAAGGTGCTTTTCTAGGCTGCCACAAGCCATGTACTCATACACTAGCAATCTGTGGGCCCCCTCACAACAGTAACCTATCAGCTCCACTAAATTGGGGTGGCTCAGCTGTCCCAAGTAGTTCACTTCAGCCTGACAATTATGATCATGTTAAAGAAATTGAAAACAATCTTCCTTAGTTTGTTACCAATTAAAATATTCTTCTGATGTCTGAAGTATTACGCCGTAGAGCAAAAGAGTAACTGAAAATTTCCTTTAGCAGTATTCAAAACTATTAATTAATCATAGCCATTCAACACAAGTTCTAAGAAATAGATGGTGAACCAAGTTGATTTTGTGACTTCCATCATCTGATTAAGTTCACATTTAGGAATATTACCCATGTTTGTTTGTTATATGATTTCTCACTGTCTAGCGTCTATAGTACCACTACAAGTAGATACTAATGACATTTGGTCCTTGGTTTTGCGTGAACCAAATTTAGAGGGCATATATTAAGTACAAGAAATACCTCCATAATTTTCCACCAAAAGTGTCACCCTAGAATTGTAAAAGGAAGACAAAAAATAGGCAAATTTTGAAACAGAAGTACTTACAAGCCATTCTTTATCTCCTTGAATTCCATCAGGATTCAGCTCTTTTACAGCAACTTGGGTTGATTTAAAACCTGGCCTGACTGACTCGTCAATTAGACCTGAAAGGAATGCAAACCCACCAAATTCACTAAGTTCTTCCGAGTTCCGACAATTTGAAAGGAAAATATACATTTGAAAAAGACAGGAAGCAAGAATGGACAAAGTCCAAGTTTGCAGACTCTCATCCAATTCAAAATCATATATACCATCCTCTATGTACTTTTTTTTATTATATTATTTTTATTTAAGGAGCACCAAAATAGCCCTCTTTTCTTCCTTGGTTATACCGAGGTAAACAGCACGGACGTAATTACAGATTTCCCAAAACAAAAAGGTCTACAGGGGGAACTTACAGGATGCTTTAATTTTAGTCAAAAGCCAATTTTCCTTTTCTTTATGACATCTTATATTGTATCCGTAAAAAAGAGTGAAATAAGGAAAATTTATCATGTATTCCTTGCAGAATATCAAATATCAAATAAAGTTCAGCAAAATGCAAGAAAAGATTACTAAAGGAACACACCTCTGTACACAATTCCAAAACCACCTTCCCCTAGAATTTGGTCAGGTCTGAAGTTCTTTGTGGCTGCACGTAACTCACTGTAAGTGAAGATGTTGACACGGCCATACCCAGCTGTCAGACGCAAGTCCTCAACATCCTTCGGTGGAGCAAGTTCACTTGCAACAGCCCCTGCAGCGGATTTCAACTTGCTCTTTTTCAAATCTGGGTTTTGCGTGTTCCCGGGTTTTCCATCTATGGCTGAAATTTTTCATGAAATGGGTCAGACAATATAGTACTAATTACTGTTAGTAGGTTGATACAGTATACTGGGTTTGTAGCTCCACAAGTGGTGTAGGTAAAAGTACATCCTGGTAATTACTGGCACCCAGTCTGACTATTACGGTACCAGATGAAATTTGCACACTAAATTCAAGTCTACAACTTCAAATTTTGAAATAGAAAAAGGTGTTTAAACCAGAACGCAAAAAGATAAAGGAACGCCCCTTTATCTACCTGTTAGCTAAGAGTTTGAATGTTTCATTAATTTTGCAAATGTGGAGCTTGTTTCAACAAACTCCATAATCGAACTCTATTGTTGAAGTTCAACTACTAGTTTTCACCAATTTACTATCAAACTATAGAAACAAATTGAACCCATCAAGCAACTAACACACAAATTTGATCAACACAGCAAACAAGATATAATTTGAGACCTCCCAATTTATAAACCCCTTTTGAAACATCTATCCCAGCAACAAAAATTACATTTTATAGAGATTTTATAAACAAAAAATACCTGCTCCCCCTCGCTGGAGCTCCTCCAAAGAGAGACAGCCACCCATGTATAAAATCACGTCTCAATCCCTATTTTTCCTGATGAATTCGCCTCAGTTGTACACCACCATTGCATCAAGTGCTGAATCAGATCCAGTGAAGCTCAAGCACAAACTAAAATACCGCAAGATCTCTCCACTCGAGTGCCAATGGAGATTAGATTAGCAAATCGAGCTCCTTTCCAGCTCGATTCGTCTCCTTTAGTCTCACTTTTCGCTTAATTACTCGTATAAATCTCTGATTGTGTATTTATTTCTTTTCTTTTTGGTGATTGTAATTTGTATTTTGGTGAGAGTAGAAATAATTTCTACGAGAGAAAAAGAGGCGCCGAATTAGCTGTACCACGGTACCAGACGAGAAAAGGAAGTCCGTTTGGAGTTGTAAATTTGTAATAGATAATTATACTAAGACGAGATTTGTTCAAACAACCCTGTGATTCTACGTATTTATTACTGGTTTAAATTATTTGTGGTTATGACTTGTGAATTAAAACGAGTTGACACTTACACGATGGGAACTTTCCACGAGTTGTAAATGTTGACTTGCACTGTTCAACATGATAAATGTTCTATATTTAAAATCTAATCTGGCTTGGGCAATTGGTATTTTACTTTTCTATACAAATTAGCATTATTTATTAGTATTACATGGCATTTTTCTGCACATGTCTAGGATACGAATATAGATACATTGAGAGAATCGAGTAACAAATGCATTGGAAATTTGGAATCCAATCTCTGATTTTACTTATTTAGTATGATAAACCTAACTGATTAGCGTGCATAATATGGGACGCGCGGCGTATTTATTCTTCATGTATTTTTTATTTCTTTTTCATACTCAGTTACACAGAAATCGTTGTGATTATTTGAACTTCTAAAAAGAATCGTATAAAAATAAAAAAATCATCACTCCTGCTTGAATCTTATATAAGTATAAGACCAAAAAAAAAAAAAAAATCATCACTCTTGAATCTATTATAAATATAAGGTGAAACATTTGAAAATACGCGGATTAAGTGACAATTTATTATGTATAATGTCCAAAAAATGATAGAATTCCGCTTATTCAACGTATACTAAGTGATTCAAAATTAACATTTTTTATTTATTAGCAAACAAAAATTTGATTGTTAGGTTATCTATTATATGATTAACAAAATTTAACACTTGTAAATTTGCTTGAATCTTTATAATTTACTTTTATGTTGATTTTATATCATTTCTTAAGGCAAATTTGTCTATACACCACTAGATAACAGTCTGATTGGTAAAATGCCAACACATAACAACAAACCATCTAAATATCATTAAATTTTAAATTAGTTTGTCTAAATGACATTATTCTTATTTTAAAAGAATTAAAAAAATAAATCTAAAAATACCCAAGGTAAAACATCCTTGTTACTTGTTGCAGGAAATTTACAAATAAAACATCCTTGTTACTTGTTACTTGCATGTGCATGACAACAATCTATTAAGGTTTAAGAAGGTAGCAGAGTTTGCACCAGATCTATATGTTCGAAATAAAGAAAAATAAAATTAGTCGACATTTCACCTTCTCCTAAGATAACCTACTAGATAGCTTTTTACGCTCCGCGCAAAAAAATTTAAACCCATGTGCTAGATTGTTAGATAATCTATCTCTGCTCGAGAAAGACCAACTCTCTCTCAGCCTTCAAACCATTGCACACGTAACCATTTTCTCTCTAAAGTCTGGCAGCGTTTAGCAACACGTGGCGCGTGGCGGGAGTAAAAAAAAAAGACTGTTCATTCGCTATGTCGCACAATGATATAGTGTAATGTTGTATATCACATCTTCAAATTTGCGTTAATCTCAGAAGGTCTCAACAAGTGGTAGGAGACGAGAGTAGTTGTTATCATCTCCAATCAGGGAAAAAAGATATGTGTTAATCCAATATGGGTGACATCGCAATCAAAAATTTAATTTGATCGTCGGTGACGGTATCCGCCATTAGAGAGGCTGAGAAGAGGTGAAGAAGAAAAGAGAGGAGAGGAGAAAAAAAATGATATTTTGAGTATTTTTAGATTTATTTATTTTTTAATTTTATTAAAGTAAAAATAATAACATTTAGACAAATTTATCTAAAATGTAATGTCATTTAGACGATTTGATTTGATGTTATGTAGTGATATTTTTTTGATAATTGAATTGTTATAAAGTGACATATTGATATTTTTTCTTTTTTTTAAATATTTTTAAAATCTGCAAAATACAACCGCCTAAAAGCTACACGCTGGATTAATCAAGTTAATCACATATTCAAATTATTCTAACCTAATTATTACGAGTCAAATTGACACCTTAAAGCGAGGTCTACCAATTTGACTCGAGCACGTCCCTTTTTTTAAAACCAATTTTTTTTGTTTAGTCACTTTCTAGAATTATTAGATCACTGATAAATTTCTTTTTCCTCCACAGACCAAATAAAACAACTCGGTTCACTTGAGTCCTAATCGGGTACTTTCGCGCGGCATCATCGAACGGTCGAGAATTTTTGCGTGAAAGAGCACAAACACTGTGAATTTGATTCAGTAAAATTTTGCATTGCAAAATTTAGTTGCACAAATTTCAAAGTAATTAAACAGTCGAGATTATCGAGATTATCTGCACGGCACGAGATGTGATTCCAACCTAAACTGATTGAACTACTATCTAACACACTAGATATAGATATTGATGGTGAAATGCCAATTACAACTTGACGTCAACGCGCTTTGAACTTGAAAAGAGAAATTTTTGCTTCTTGCTTCAAACCAAATTATGCAATTACAATCGTTTTGGTTTATATCATGTCAAATTCGTATTTAACTAGAACTTATATTGTTAAAAATTTAATAAAAATATAATAAATCCGCTTATTCAGTTAGATATTATTTCTTTTCTCATTCCAAATCAGCCATTTTTTCTTATTGCATATATAGAGAAGATAAAATTTTACTGGTGCTCTTCTTAACTCAAAAACAGAGTTAAAAATATCATTAGACATTTTTAAATTTCAATTTATTATGCTTAATAATTTCTTTATATCAAAATCTAGTAGAAATAAAAAAAATGTCCATTTTTAGAGTTTTGTAAGTATTTATTTTTCTCATTCCAAATCAGTCATGTTTTTTCATATTACATATATAGATAAGATAAAATAGAGTAAAATTATGGTGCTCCTAGAAGCACCAATGCCGCGCTCTTAACTCAAAATATCATTTGACATCTTTAAATTTAGATTATCATGCTTAATAATTTATTTATATCAAAATATAGTAGAAAACAAAAAAATTTGTAAGTATTTATTTGATTTTTGAAAGTGACTTCAAAATAATAATAAACAATCAATTTTTATATATAAAATTAGATCATTTTCAAAAATCAAAACAGATATAAAACTCCAAAAATAAAATAAAATTATACCAGATTTTGATATTTAGAAATTATTGAGTATGATAAACCGAAATTTAGAGATGTCCAATGGTGTTTTTGAGTTAAGATATAGTTTTTCACATGTTGTTGACGACGAATTCAAATCTATTATTATGTTGAGGAAAAAGAAGGTTTTATTATTTACTTGTAAACCGTCAAATTAAAATGAACGACGACTTTGACCGAGAGACATATTTTTTATTCAATTTGATTCAATAAATACAGTCACGATTCAGATTAAAAAAGTAGGTTCCAATTTAAAAAATAAAAAATAGGTGATCACAATTCGTTGATGACATGTTTTGTATGTTAAGTAATGTTTGTCTAAGAGCAAGTTTATTGTACTTTGCAAAGCGCATGTTTTTTAATTTTCGAGCATTAAATTTTTGTCCAAATTAATTTTATTACCGAAAGTACAAAATATAATATAAAAGAGGTGATCTAGTTTTATATATAAAACTAGATCATACTATTAACTTAATTCACGAGTTAAGTTATGTTTAGGTAATTTTTATAACAACTTCGGTACTTAATTAATTTTTTTATTGTCGCAAGCCTTCGAGCTGTAAATATTTGAGTCTACTTTAGTTGCGTCGAGTCTAATTTTTGATCGGAGAAACAAGCGATTCAAAATTGATTCTGACCCAAACTATTGATAAAAAATTACAAATTAAGACATAAGTTGAAGATGGAGCAAATTTGAGATGCACATTCCTCTGATCGCAAATCATACTTAACGCGATGGAAGTAGACTCGAATATCTACAACTCGATGACTTGCGATGATAAAAAAATTAATTACCGTCCCGACAAGCGTAGTCAAAGTTGTTATAAAAAAGTTTAGTATGATTAGTATTTTTATCTACAAACTTCCACTACGCTCGTCGAGACTGTAGTTAGTTTTTTTATCGTGGCAAGCCATCGGACTGTAGATATTCGAGTCTACTTTCATCGCATCGAATCTGATTTGCCATCAGAGAAATGTGCATCTCAAATTTGGTAACATCTTCAACTTTTGTCTTAATTAGTAATTTTTTAGCATGACTTTGTGTTAGATTTAAATTTGAATTCTATCGTTTCACTGATCACAAATCAGACTTGACACGATAAGAGTAGATTTGAATATATGCCGCTCGATATCTTGCGATGATAAAAAAATAATTACGACCCGACAAACATAGCATAAATTATTATAAAAAAATAACTAAATATAACCGTGACTTAAATTATTAATATTTTTATTAATATAAAAGAGGCGCCCATTCTCTCTGTACACCGGCCTTTTGTACTTTATTATTTTATTAATAAAATATTATTAATTTAATTCATGATTTGAGTTGTATTTATCTAATTTTTTGTAATAATTCCGACTACGATCGTCGAGACCGTAATTAATTTTTTTTATTGTCGCAAGTTATCGAGTTGTAGATATTTGAGTCTATTTCCATTGTGTCGATTCTATTTGTGATCGGAGAAACGAGCGATTCAAAATTGAACCTGACGCAAACTCGTGATAAAAAGTTACTACTTAAGACATAAGTTGAAGATGGAACCAAATTTGGATGCAAATTCCTCCGATCACAAATCAAACTCGACGCGATGGAAGTAGATTTAGACATCTACAGGTCGATGACTTGCGAAGGAAAAAAAAACTAATGACATTTAGCCAAAGTTTGTAGAAAAACTACTAATCATGCTTAATATTTTTTGTAACAACTTCGCTTTAGTTTGTCGGGATTATAATTAGTTTTTTTTATCGTCACAAGCTATCGAGCTGTAGATATTCGAGTCTACTTCCATCATATGAAGCCTTTTGATTTTTCAAAAAGACTGGTGTTGCGAATACCGACTTTTTTATTATTTGAACTTTAAAAACAAATTTTTTTATTTATAATTTTTTTATTAAATTTAAAATATTAAAAGAATCGAAAACATATCTGTACAAGAACAGGCTCCAGAAGTGAGGTAAAAAAGAACTGATAAATATATCAAACAGTGCACATAATCTTGGGTTTTCATTTTCAGCTCACACTCAAATGTTATTATACATCAACTCCTTAAAATCAACTTTATTTTGAGACAACATAAAAAAAAAATGAGCACACTTCAGAACCTAATTAACTTGACATCAGAGAACGTTGAGGATTGTACAAAGAAGGTTAACACTCAAAAGACTTTTAAGGAGGCTTAATTTTACCAAATAGGTACATTAATTTCATTAGTCTAAGAAATAAGACTCTTCCGTACTTTTTGAGAGAAATTTTGAAACAACTTTTGCCAAATGGAAAAGTTTGCAAAAACTTGAGAGTATTTCATAATATGAGTATACTAGATACTCTAGTTCATCTGAATCGTTCAATCAACGAGAACGGTGAAAATGATTTTTTTAAAAACACAATAAAATTAAAGTAAATCAATTTTCACCAATCTCGATGAATTGAACGGTTCAGATGGACTAGAGTACACTCATCTTTTGAAGTACCTAAATTTTTGCTGAAAAAATAGCGTTAGGTTTTAGTCTGAGAAGAAAATGCTCTAGCGACTCGATGATTTTAGGCGATTAGATATTATTTTTAAAAATCAACTGCGTAATTAAGACGATTTGCAAATATGGAGAGAAGTGGGCCAAGAAAGAAAGTAAGCACACATCAAATATCGGGTTCGTTAAAAAACCGTAACCAATCATTAAAATTTTGAACTAGTATTTTCTCAAATCGGGTCGTTCGGGCCGGTCTGAATACTCGAGTTAGTCGGATTGGACTTACATCCCTCATATTTGTTATATTTCTTTTATTTTGTTGATGATAAAGTTGAGATTTTTTTTCATACGTGATATTTTGTTGATGATAAAATCCGGACTTTTCTTTTTGTTCTTTTATTTAAGGTCATGTTCGGCTGCTATTTTCCAAGGAAAAATTTGAACCCTGTGATAATGGGTTTGGTCATTCCGTACTATTTGAGTTTCTAGCGGCTGTTGGGAAAATAAAAATTGAGTCACAGTTGATTTTCAAATTCTCACAAAATTGCTGCAATTGAAAAGAATGAGCTCAGCTGAGAATTTGAATTATATTAGTTCTTTTTTTGGCAGATACACTTGAGATAAATATATAGCAATTACTGTGAATTATATTTATGTATTTGAAAACAATGAAACTGAGTTGATCATGACTCATGATACTTTTGAATTTTGATGCTCTCAGTTGTAAATCAAATTCGGACACGAACTTGCCTCTATATAAATAATAAATCATCCCTCATTTTGCTGAATTCGATTCATATACTCAACTAATTTTATGATTTATATTTATCCAATAAATTTCTCAACGACCAAGAGACACTGCACAAAAATTGCACAAAATCAAATTTTTAAAAACACGCTTATTACATGTGAAGTACATCTTATCTTATCCTCCTCTTATTGGTGGGGTCGTGGAAAACAAATTAGTCACGGCATGGAAACAAAAAATAATACAGACTGTGCTTTTTGAATGGTACAATGTTCCGTCAGTTTCATTATCGATATGCAAATCGCTTTGTATGTAAAAAAATTATTATACGTATTATTTGAGTTTTTATTCATATTATTTTTTAATATTATTATGCATGTTATTTTAATTGTTATGCAGATTAAGAAAATAATATGTATAATTATTTTTCAGTATAAAATAACATGCATAATAACTCAAATAACATGCTCAATAATTTTGTTAACATGCAGAGCAACGTGCGTATCGATATATCAACTTCCTTTTGAATTTTATGTATGCGGGCTTTCAAAATGGTAAATTACTGATTACAATTCTAAGGCCTACAAATAACATTTTTACAAAACAAAAAACTTCTAATATGAATTTACCGATATTAACTTTTTCCAAACTAATAACCCTTAAGTTAAATCTGATGCAAATTTGGAGCTTTGTAAATTAATTCATTTATTTTCCTAATTTTTTAACTCATTTGTGAAATCTTCTGCTAACAATTTTAAAATGTTATAGTGATATAACATCCTTCAACAAGCATAATTTTAAATTAATATTTTTACAAATCTTAATAGAATGTATATATACTTTTCGAAATAAAAAGTAGAAACATAAATATCTAATATATAAGTTTTAATATATAATTCGTTATTGCTCCACATCCGCATATACCATAACTTTTACTTTTATTTTTCTAAAAATATTAACTTAAAAAATAAATAGAAATTTTGAGAGAATCATTGTGCTTTTAATGCAAAACCAAAAATAAAATAAATAACTTTCTTTCAAATTGAGAAACTAATAAAAATAACTATAAGAAGTAAATTAAATGTAATAGTTGGGAACTTTTAATGTGAATCCGTATCCGGTCGAATAAAGCTGGGTCCCGAAAGGATCAGCGGGCAGCACTGTCACGCAGTAAATTCGTTGGTATTATAACAATATTATTGTGCGAGCAGTTTCGTCGCTGTAGCAACGGTGAGAATACATGAGGTCTCACTGCTGCTGACCCGTTCGGGAATGTGAATTCTTTTAATGTAGGGTTTAAACAAGAGGGGCGAGAAAGAGAGACCGGACTAGATACTTTCCAACCGTAGGATTTGGAATTTCTTGATATTAAAGAATTTTTTCTTATTTCCTGTGATTCATAAATTTCAAAATAAAATTGATCAAATTAATGTACATAGTTTTAAAATGAAATGTGATATGCTTACACATTTTTTCTTAATTTTTAATTAAAATTATTGATTTAAATATAAATATATATTTAGTATGTATTTCGTAGAAAATTAACCTTTTCGTCATATTTCATCACCACAAATACAATCTCCAAACTTATTCTTTTTTCCAAAATTATAACATGAAAATAAATAAAAAAATGGAATTTTATAGCATTATAAATTATAAACATAATTTAGTCATTTTGATTTATTTTGTGAATCTTGTTATGAAGAAGCCGCATTATAAGAGCATCTTCATTTCTGAAATTTTAGAAGTTTCTAATCTGACGTGACAGTTTCTAAATGAGTTTTAAAGATGTAGATGAGTTTCTTATTTAGAAATTTTGCTAAAGAGTTTCTTATTTAGCAAATATGCTTTAGAGTTTATAAACTATGACATGACTTAATCATTGGTTAAAATTGATCGGTCTCTCATAATATTAGTAATATTTGTTGACGTGGCAATTTAGAAATTCTAATTTTTCAGTTTTAGAGATGAAGAGTTTAGAAACTAAAGAAAAATTAAATTTCTAAAATTGATGTGACAATAATTTAGAAACTCTAAAAAATTTAGAGATGGAGATGCTCTAAAATAATCAATTATTCGTTTTGTTGTGTTGTATTTTTTATTGTTAGCGACGTGGGTTGATAGATCTAGACAAATATTGAGAGTATGTACTGATGCATCTCATTTAAATACTTAAATTGTTGTGTGTTACATAAGGGTTTGCTCCAACAAGAAAAAGAGCAATGACATGAAAGTGAAAAAAAAGAAAGGAAAGATTTACATTTTAGTTTTAATTTGAAGGGTAACAAAATTTATGTATATAATAGAAAGAATTAATTTCAGAGATCTGTTTTTTTTCTTTCATTAACACTTCTGAAACATGAAACAAGTAACGTCTATTTTTCATCTAACATTCTCTTCTCTTGAGGGGCGAAATCAGAGGTTATTTAAGCTCGAGCACTTAGGTTGAGATCAAGTCTGTGGACAAACTATTAAAATCTACTAAAATATCATTAAAAACTCGTTTTTATTATAAAAATAACTAAAAATACACTAAATTTTGCATTTCTTAAAATCAAGCCCAGACAAGCCCGGGCACTTGCCATGAATAAATACGCTACTACTTCTCTATCTTCCTAAATTTACGTTCTGGAGCAGACTCTAAGAGAAAAATGGACGTCTAGGTTTTTTCCTACATAAAAGATTTTTTTTCTTTCAAATAGTTCAAAAATAAGTATAAAATAAGATGTTTCTATGATCGTCTTCTTTTTAGTAAATATGAAAATGAATTAACATTGAACATTGATACATTATATGTTGACTATTTTAAATGAAATTTACTCTAATTTGTATTTCGGATGTGAAGAAACGAACGGCAAACAATAAAAAAACGCCATAACAGAATTTACAAAAAAAAACATATAAACATTTTAGCAACATATATCTCTGAAATAAAGTTTGAACAATACGTACAACAAAATTTTAATTAAATCAATTTCTAGTATATTTGTAAATGATTTAGTAATCTAATGATAACTAACTATAATGACTTTTATGAAGCCATGAGTTCAAAAAAAATTGTAGCATATTTATGCTCTGCAGATTCTACAAATTTTTAGAAACATTTTCCTATATATCTTATTAGTGATACATGCTCATTCGCTTATCAGTTATTATTATATAAAAAATAGAATATTAGCTAACTTATAAATGCAGATAACTACAACAATTCAAAGCCCCTTATTAGTCAATTAACTGTATGCATTCCATTGGGAAAATAATTAGGATTAGGGATGAAAAATACTTATATATATAATCTGGTAACGATGATATGCATAGTTAGTGTGCATTCAATCTATTTCTTTTTTCTTCATTGGGTCGCTTTAATTAACATAAATTTAAGTTGTCCAATAAATTCTTCTTATTGAATTCTAGTATGAATCAAATTTCGTGATTTTTATAGCTTGCTAGTTATTTTTAATTTTTTTTAAAAACAGTCACGTTTAATATTAAAAAATAACCTCTTCATGACTGTTTTTAAAAAATATTTTAAAAATAATATTTTAAAAATAACTAGAAAGCTCTAAACATCGCAAAATTTTATTTTCTATTAAATTTAAATATGAAGAATTTATTGGACTACTTAAATTGATGTTAATTAAGACAATTCAACGAAGAAAAAATGTATAGCACAAATAACACTAACTATGTATATTATCATAGCATATATATATATATATATATATATATATATATATATATATATATATTACAATCACTATAAAACAAAAATATAATAAAAACTATTTCAAACCTGATCAGATTTTCTCCTGTCACTATCCATCTCTCCGGCTATTAAGGACATGCTGACAATTGAGTGTTCATAGTCTTACCAAACAAAACGCGTTGAAATGTTAACTATTCTCTCTGTTAGAAATCTAACTGGTCACCTGGTCAAAAATAATATTAAATAATTTATAATTAATTAATTAATTAATTACGTTATGCAAGAAAAAAGTTGCCACATAGACCTAATACACCGGAATTATTCCACAAGACATGTTAGTTTAATAACCAAAATCATGTCATTATTTCAAAACTACTAAATAAAATGATACTCCACTTTCTTCCGTTCAAATTGGTTTCAGTAAAAATTCACTGATCGAATTATGTCTCATCTTTTTTTTCTCCTTGACACCTTGTTTTTCTTTTGTTTATTTCCATTTTTTTTTTCATCTTCCCCTCTTTTGTAAATATTTTGTACATTAATCACCAATTTGATGATATTTTTAATTAATGAAATCAGGGGAAACAGATCCCCTCTTTTCCATAAAAAAAAATTGGTTGCCTAATTATAGCCGGATTTTTTTTAATAGGTATCCTGATAACATTGAAATATATATATAAAAAATATGATTTAAGTCCGAAGTAAACTGTTTTAATATCTTTTTTCTTCTATTTATACATTTCCTCTTGCAAAATAAATGAAATGTATTGATTAGCAAATTAATAATTGCTCGTCACCATAGCATAGCGATGAAACCATCTCGAGAAGTCAATAAGATTTTTTCTCTCACCATTTTAAATCTTGGAAATAAAGTGTATAATTTAGGGGCCTAAAAGTTATCACATCAATATGCAGAAGCGTCTAACAATTCAATTCAAGATTATAACAAAACTTTTGTATTTAGCAATTTTAATAATTCTAGCACGCGAATAAGCAAGATTAAAGCAATTAAGTTAAGAAATAAAGAGAGAAAGAGATAGTGAAAACAAGATATAATATAGTTCGACCGAAGAATTGCCTACATCCACGGTCCCTCGATACCACCTTCGAGTAGAATACACTAAACACGAGTGTTTGTCAGGACTTATCAACAACGCAAAACTCCTTGCAATACCTCACTAGGGCCTATGTAAGGATCTAAAATCAGAATCCTCCACAGATCAAACAAAAATAAGAAGCTAGATCACACACATATCAATCGCTTAATTAGAATAGACAATTAACTAATCCTAACTCTCTCTCAACAATGGCAAAATTTGAGGTTGGGCTGTTCTAAAGAAGACAATCTCGATGCTCTTTGAATGTTTGAAAGCTCTCAACAATCGTTTAATGGAGATTTGTACCTCTATATATAGACCAACACTCAATATGTGCAAAAATCCAACTGAAGCGTTACAACGAGTTCGAGTTCGTTATAATGAGTAGCTACTATTTCACAAATGGCCTTCTTCATCTGCGAAACTGACATCGGGTCCTTTTGATCTCCATACTTGTTATAACGAGATCTGTCTTGTTATAACGAGTCTAACTTGTTATGACGAGTTCCTGAATCGTTACCACAACGCACCTCTCGGATTTTCTGTACTTAGTCGATCTTTTTTTAATTTTCAGACTCGTTATAACGAGTACAGTCTCATTATGATGACTTTCAACTCATTATGACGGTTCTAGATATACATCTTTTGAGCTACTAGTTGAAGAAAAATGATCCTTGGTAATGGCATTCGCTTCATCGTCTCTTCCTGCAATTTATAATTTTTGTTGAGATTAAAGACATTTTTATCAATTGTATAAAGCACTTCATTAGCTTTCAAGTAATCTTTTATGGCCTTTTTTCAATGACTAAAATAAACACACCTTTCTTCTCTAGAATTGGGGGTTGAACCAAATCTTCTCAGGACTCATTTTTTGCTTTATTCAATTTGAGATTTCAAGAATTACTAGTACTTAGCTTGCTCCGATACAACTTTATAGAATTTAGGAGCTTAAAAGTTATCAAATCAATGTGCGAAAGCGTTTAACAATTCAATTCAAATTGTGCCCTGATGCTAATTGACTTTTTTGATTGTGCATCTGTCTGTTTTTTAGCACTCTCATTTTTTCACTCAATATTTTTTGGTTTTTGATATATATATATATATATATTTATATTTTTATTTATGCAGGTGTTTTTGTCCTAAGGACTTCAACCCTACATATTGCTCACTTTTTTGCAATTTACACCTTTGTTCAATTAAGTCCAATTAAGAAAAGGATTTCTGAGTCTCGCGCCAGGTTTCCTACGGACTTCAAGTCTTTCGGTAACCCTTGGCGTGGCGTGGCGCGTCTAAGACTTGGCTTACACGTTGTAAAACGAGTTCACTAATTCTATACCACTATCATTAAAATATCGCAACTCAAATCAGTAAAGAAAACCCTTTTCGAAATACTTATGGTTCTAATGAAATAGCACAACAAATTCTTGACCAAAGATCAATATAATCGATGAGTGAATTCGTCAAATCCATCGATCAACCTCCTCTAAGATACCTAGGTCCTGAAGTGTTGGTATGTGGACGTACCTAGGCTAGTATATGTATCAGTTCGACAACTTCTCCTCAAAGAGTTGTTTGTCGTCCTTGCTCACGAAACGTATGTCGTAGTTCCGTAGCTTGTTCTCTGGCTAATCCTCGATAGGAAGGCTGGCCCAGATGGTAGGTCGTCCATCTCTATCTTGGGGACCTCTTCCTCTACTGGCACATAAGAAGAGGTCTCACCCACACGAGCTGTCTTGTGTGGGCGAGTGCTACCGTCGTCTCCTGTCACTGGTTGCTTGCCACGAGTCGTCACAACCATTTTAGCCTAGGGTAATGGTCAAACAGGACTCGCAGATCAAAGACTCGCTAAATACTCTAAAAAAATATGTAAATAAGAGAATAAGAGTAACCTAGATTGGCCTAGCCAGACCAATCGAGAATCAATGATCGACGATGAAGAATCCCGGCTCGTGCGACGTCCGTGCTCCAACCAGCACCTCAGATCCCCTCTGGCAAAAGTATTGCGACGCAGGAGTATGAATTGCGGCCGCAATGCACTATGTTGCGGCAACAAAAGGAATTGTTGCGGTTGCAAGTTATCTTGTTTCTGCTTTCTGAGTTCGGGACTTGGAAATTGGGAAATTTTGGAACTGATTTGGAGAATTTGGAACATGAACAATAAACAGGAGATTTGAGAGTGAGAAAACAGGAGAATTTCTTAAGCTATTTGGATCAGGGCTCTGTTGAAAATTGTTGAGAGAAATAGACAAAAAAAATTGCTATAAAATGAGATGAAGGAGAGAAGGGGTTTGGGCTCCTTTTTATAGGCATAAATTCCTGCCTCTTGCGGCCGCAACAAAAGGTCTTATGCCGCAAAGATGAACGTTGGTCATTAAAATTGGCTATTTTTCCATGCCTAGTTAAAGACTTGCGGTCGCAACAAAGGTGCTTGCGGCCGCAAGGGTGACTATTTTTAGCCTTTTGCCTTCAATACCTCCGACGTTCATGATTGTGGCCGTAATAGACCTAAGAATCTGTTATTTTTGGATTTTTATGCTGGGATAATATATTTTTGAGATTTTTAATTTTAACATGTTCCTAATTAAGTGCAAAACATGATGTAATTATCAAAATTAAATATGTAAAGTCCTAATTTACATTTCCTATTTTTTATTTTCTATTTTGATTTTCGAATTTTTTTGATAGTTTTAATTTTTGGGCTGAAAACAAAATGCAATTAAACTATATATGTGCAAAATTAAATAAAATACAACTAAAATTAAACGTGCAAAACAGACTAATTAAATCACTTGGGTTGCCTCCCAAGAAGCACTTGTTTAACGTCATTAACTCAACGAACAATGTTTCAATTCAGTTCAATTTATCAGTAAGGGACACGTTCACCATCCCTTCAACTGGTAATTCGTTCGCATCAACAATAAATATTTCAACGAAAGATTCATACCTGAGCCGAGATTGATCGATCTCCATCCTTACTTGCGAAGAGCTTGCATCTCGAGATCATGTGGTGCTTGATCACCAGATGAAGTGATTCGTTTGGCGATGATTTAACCCTCCAGACTTAGATTGTCATTTGGCAAGGTTTCTTGTAGTGGCAAGAATCATTGTTGCGGTCGCAATGGGCTTTGGCCTGCTTCTTCTTGGGCTCTGGCAAGAATCTTTGCGGGCGCAACAACATGGATTGCGGTCGTAATGTGCCTGAATGTGGCTCTGGCAGAGACTTGGCATTTTTGAACTTCAAGAGTTGCGACCGCAAGGACTGGTCTTGCCCCCGCAACACACTTGGAGATGTGATGCCTCATTTCTGCTTGCCTTCTGTCTGAGTGTCTTGCGGTCGCAATAGAGAGGTATTACGCCCGCAAGACTGCTCAACAGAGGCTTTGCCTTTTCTTTTTGCCCTCTTCAATGCCCGATTATTCCTCTTCTTTGTGGGCACTTTCTTGATGACATCCTTGGCTAGCTTCTCCATCTGTCAACCTATCAAAAGAATCGACACTAAAAACACCATTATCGTTAGATGGATATTTCATGGATCTTCTAACGTCAAATGTGACCTTTTCATCGCCAATATTCAAGGTGATGATTCCGTCGTGCACACTGATTATGGCTCCAGCGGTATTGAGAAAGGGTCTACCTAAAAACAAGGGTGTTTTGGTATCCTCTTTCATGTCAACCACAAAGAAATCAATTGGTACATAGAATTTTCCAATTTGGACCGGTAAGTCCTCAACAACCACCATGGGTAATTTTACCGATTGGTTCGCTAATTGTAACGTGATCCTAATTGGCTTAAGTTCCCCAATTTCTAGTCTATCAAACACTGATTTTGGCATTAAACTTACGCTTGCTCCAAGGTCACAAAGTGCATGTTTGAATTGAACATTTCTAATAGAGCAAGGGATAGAAAATTTACCGAGGTCATCCAACTTCTTTGGTAGTTCGTTCATGACCAAAGCACTATTTCATGCATCTAATGCAACCATTTGGACCTTTTCTAATCTACGCCTATTTGACAAAATATCTTTAAAGAACTTGGTGTAGATTGACATTTGGGTCATTACATCGGTCAATGGTAGATTGACATGCAATTGCTTCAACAATTCAACAAACTTACCAAATTGTATTTCGGTCTTTTCATTTGGTATGCATTGAGGAAAGGGTGCATACCTATGCGGAGGTATGTACCTTGGTGCCTCCATACTTACCTTGTTTGGAGTTTGTGCTTTCTTTGAGGCTTGATCCTCATGTGTAGAGATGTGATCATCTTTGTCTTTCCCACCTTGTTGCCTCGCATAGACATCATCGGGCATTGGTGGGTCATCGTATCTCTTGCCACTTCAAAGTGTATGTATAACCGCCTTGACTTCCTTTGAGTTACTTTCAGGTTTTGGGGGAAGTGTACCTGGTTGGCGTGTAAAATAGGATGCTTGTTGGACAATTTGGGTCTCAAGAAGTTTGTTTTGGGTTGCTAACATATCAACCTTTCTACTTATCGAATTTTTTATTTTGGCTATTCATGAACGATTCCAACATCAATTCAAGATTGGACTTTGATTATTGGTTACCTTGACCTTGGTTACCATACTGTTGGTTTGGTACATTAAAGTTGGTATTTTGGTTACCTTGGTCGTTTTGTCTCCACAAAAAATTCGGATGGTGTCTCCAACCCGGATTGTAGGTGTTAGAGTATGGGTTATTGTTTGGCCTATAATTACCTTGATTGATGGTATTTACATCCATAACATCATTACCAACACCACAATTAATTGCAAGGTGGTTCGTACCACCACAAATTGAACAAGGAGGATGAGTAGAATTTACCGCACTTACGCTTAGAAGATTGATCTTGCGATTCAAAGCGGCAATTGCATTGGCTAGTTCTAGATCCGCCTTCACCTCGTTCATACCCTTATGCAAAATTACCGGAGTCTCCATTGGATTGTGCCATTGGCTTTGGTTGAGAGCCATGTCGTCAACCAACTTGTAACCATCGGCAACCCTTTGTTCATGAGACTACCACCGGCAGCGACATTAAGCATACCCTTGTCTTGCTGCATGAGACTATTGTAGAAAATTTGAAGTAGATTCCACCTTTCTATCCCATGACGTGGGCAACACCTTTGGAGTTCTTGGAATCTCTCCCAAGCCTCGCTCATCGTCTCCTCCATCTTTTGTCGAAAGTTGTGAATTTGGTGGAGCAAGGAGTTGGTCTTGGATGGTGGAAAGAACTTGTTGAGAAACGCATTCACAACCTTAGTCCATGTATTCATGTTCTCGAGACGTTGGCCACAAATCCAACTCTTCGACTTATCTGCAAGAGAAAATGTAAAAGCCATAACCTTAAGATCATCGGGTGTAAACGTATGTACCTTTATTGTGCTACATATCTCCTCAAAGTTGGCTAGATGTTGGGTGGCGTCCTCATGTGGTAGACCATGGAAAATGTTACATTGCACCATATTCACCCATGCATGAGGAATTTGGTATTCCTCCGCATTGATGATATGAGCGGTGTAGCCTAATCTTATCTCTTCGGCCTTTGGAGTGGTGAATTCCATCAAGGGACGGTTGGCATCTTCTGCTTCAAGAGCCTCACGATTAAAAGCGGTTGCTCTCAACCGTTGCAATTTGGCGACCATTTAATTGTGCTCCCTCTTAAGGTTTGGTATGCGTGCGACTTTCGCGTCAGCATTTGACATCTTTAACCGACGTGGACTCAAGTTCAAGATTGGCCCCTTTGGAGGGCGGTTCTTCCTTCTCTCGTAGAAGAGGTGGGTTGATCCTTGACGAGAGAACCACTCAACCAAGTTTGTATCGTCGGGGTTGAGGACTCTCCTTCCAGTTTTCAACCTACAAAACACGAGAAAAAGAATGCTAAAATGTGAAAGACTGAAACTTAAATAAAAAAATACAAAAATCTGAAACTAGAATCACCATCGTCCTCAGCAACGGTGCCAAAAACTTGGTGTGAGTTTTAATAACCCTAATTGCTAGATAGAAGTTGCAAGTATACAACCGTCTATTGTAGTACTTAGAGGTCAAATCCATAGGGACAATTCGGTTTAGTTTTCAGATTTGAGTAAATTTAATTTGAGTAAAAACAAAAAGAGAGAAGAAAAGTTTCAGGTTTGGGTTATTCGATTGCTTTAAACTAAAAACTGAAAGTAATTTGGAACTTAACACAATTAACAAACAATTAGGCCTTGTTAAGATGAACTATCCACAATTTTTGATACTTGTTTGGTAATCAATTTCTTGGTATTATGAGGGTACGATTTCGGATTTGGTACCAAGTGATATCTCTATTTAGGTACTGTGTTTGCACTATTTATGGCTTCACCTCTCGGTACTTGGCTAAACTAGTCAAAACCCATTAAGCACATACCGTTCTAATTATCCTAAGTTATCATATGTCATTTCTCGGTACTTGATACAATTCGTTATGACAATTAGGTAAATCTGTAATCAACAAATGTCACATCTCGATACTTAGTTCGTTAATTACCCTACTTTCTATGGTCTATATCTAATATTCAACATCTCTATTGCAAATATCAAATCTTGAAATAAAATAAGTCAGCAAGCAAGTCATAAGATAAACAATCAATTAGCGTCACCTCTCGGTACTTAGCCAATTAATTGCTATGCTTTCTATGGCCAAGGTCTAGAATTAAACCCTAAGATAACAATTCGTGAAATTGCACAAGTAAAATTGAAAGCAAATAAAGTAAGAAATTTTATTACAAACAAGCATCACAAGAGTTTCAAGACATCCTAACAAGTCCTAATATAACTTAGCCGGGCATGAATAAAGTGCTAAACATAATAGAAGTAAAAAAAAAAGATAGAGAAAATAGTTGTACAACCAAGATTGCGCCAAGGAAGCACTTCTTCTTCTTCTTCTTCTTCTTATTATTCTTCTTCTTCTTTCCTCTTCTGTGAATTCTCTAAGTTATAACCCTTTTTAACTGGCTAAATTCGTTTAACAACTGCTTGAGTTTTGCCTAATAACTATTGGTATTTAAAGGAAAGGAAAACTCTAAAAACAGACTGCTGGAACTTCCTATTTGTGCTTCTGCGCAGGTTTATTGCGGGGGCAATAACTTCCATTGCGGTCGCAACATGTCTTGGAGTTGGTAGTTACACCTCTATGTCATGTCCTGCACGTTGTCTTGCGGGGGCAACATCAGTTATTACGGCAGCAACAATATTGAGGTGGTAACTTCCTTGAACTTCATGCTCCCTACCAACATTCATTGCGGTCGCAATGATATACTTTGTGCGGTCGCAATATACCTTGCGCCCCCAATGAAGTTGGATTGGGCTTCTGACTGCTTAAGTGAGGTGAAACTAATATTGCGTCCGCAAGGAAGCTTCCTGCGGTCGCAATTGACCTGGCAGATGGTCAACTGCTTTCATGCACATCCTAGCTTGCTCCATTGTCCTTGCTTGTGTCCATTTTGCTCCAAATACATGTTTCTACAGTAAAACATTGCAATGTAGTGACTTGAACTCTTTTTGGGATAAAAACTTGTTTGTTGGACCCTGAATAACCCTAAACTTGGCTTAAATTACACAATTAATCCTAGATAAATGCATGCATAATTTGGCTTATCAGTCTACTGCAGGGGAAACATAATACTATTATACCCGAATTTTTCTAAATAATAATAATATTATATTAATATCAAATATTAAATATTTAAGAAAATTTGAGGAGAAATTTAAAAAATACTTCTCTCGCAGATGGCACCTACGTGTTTAGACCAAATATTTCACTTCGTCGTTTAAAAAAATTTATACACGCATGTGGAGATTGCGTGTATAAGTCTTAAACACACAGTTAGAGCCTGCATATATGGAAACCAAAAAAAATTCTTAAACAAGCACATTTGATATGCGTGTATAGTTGCCAAGGAATAAAACGTAGAATTCAAAGTTGTATTTTGATCACCTCAAAAGAGAAGATTTTCGTAAACGGTCAATGAAAAAAAGTTCAAAAGATATTGTCGAATACTCTCTAAAATTTTCATCAACGGCCAAGAGCACAAATAATACTTGCGCCCTTAAGTATTTTTAGATATGATGTACCCCAAATTTGATGACATGTTATACGTTTTATAAATTATTTCAAATTTGGTGCATGTCAAATACAAATAATTGTACACAAATCTATATTTTGAATTAGGTCATTGAACAATATTTTTCAAAAAATATTCACTATAAATTTTAGATGTACGCTAGAAATATTGAAAATGAAATTCTACAAAAACTGTCATGATCAGTTTTTCTTAATTAATCAATTTAGTTATTTTTATAACAAGGTCATAATTTTCATTCAGTACCATTTGATTTTTGTAATTAGTTACAAATTAGAATATCAATACATTTAATACTACTTGTGCACTTAAAAATACTTAAGCGCGCACGTATTACTTGCATTTTTTATCGTTGGTGAAACTTTTAGAGAGTATTTGATCATATCATTTAAACTTTCTTTTCCATTGATCGTTTATGAAAATCTTTCTTTTGGGTGATCAAAATACAAATTTGATTACTTCTTACTCGATTTTATTCCTATACACGCATGTCAAATGTGCGTGTTTAGAATTTTTGTTTTTGTTTCTATACACGCAGGTTTCAACTGTATGTTTAAGACTTATACACGCGATCTCCACTTGGGTGTATAGATTTTTTTTTGAAACGACGAAATGAAATATTTGTTCTAAACACACATGTGTCATCTGCGAAAAAAGTATTTCAGAAATTTCTGCTGTCATTTTCTTAAATATTTAGTTTCATATAATAATTATATATCTGTATAAAGTATAACTTCATTTAATCTCCAAAATATTACGTCAGTACTATCAAACAGCATCGTATATAACTATATATCAGCTCCCCTTTCCCAAACAAAAATTATACGGTCTAACTTCTAAGCTCCTAAAAGTGACTTGTTCTTTTTCTCAGCATCCACCAAACAGATCCATCTCCTCTCTCCGTTTAATTTACGAGACATACATACTTCACGCTACCCTCAAGCAAATATCTCTTCCGATCATCGATCAATCAATCAATCAGTTCCACTTTCGCTTTTGATTGAAGCTTTCAAGGTTCAAGCATCGGTAAACGATCAACTCTGAAGTAGAAGAATTAGTCAATCACAGGAAAACTAGAACGAAGAAGAACTGAAGAAGAAGAAACGTAATTCAAACGGTGAGTGAGTCTCTTACGATTCGAAATTTCTTCTCTCTTTCGTCCGAAACCAAAACTTAGTTGGTTGGTTTGGAAAATCGACTAATAATCGATCGATCATGGTTCCGATAGACTAATTTTTTAACAATGGACTATTGCTTGCTATGGTAAATGGTCTCGATTCTAATTTTTAGGTAAGTTGCTTCACAAACAATAGAAATTAGCTGATTGACTCTTGAATTTCACACTTGTCTTTTGTTTGATCTTCTAGTTATTCTTGAATATAGAAAATTGACTTGTTTTTGTAAATGAGATCAGATAGAAGCAATGATACCTGATTACTGACGACTTGTTTGTCTGTGTTTGTTCTAGGCTGTTATAATCTCAATCAAGTACCATCCTCTTCAGCTGGATCAAATTATGAAGAATTCAAAATTGACCAAAAAACTTTAAAACTTCACATTATGTTTGCAAGCCCAGAGTATCCAAAAAAGATGGACAATGGCAATTCCCCCAATAACTTTCAGGATGCCATGGTATACCGGAAGCTGTCTGAAGGGACCCACATGTCAGTAGACAGCACTGAAACGGACCTCAATGGAACCCACATGTCAATTGATGTGGTAAGCAGTGTTGGGTCAAATGCATCGGTTACTCAAATGCTGAATCACCCTGGTAATCGATTTGTACCTGATGCATCCAATACAGGGAACAGCTTTTACCATTCACATACACCACAAGCATTGCATAATGGAAAAGGTGACCAGCTAGTCAGATTCCTAATGGACCGTCGTAATTCTACAGAAACCGTAGAGAACTATGATGCATGGACAATTGACACCTCAAAACTTCACGTAGCTGAAGCCTTTGCGCAAGGAGCATTTGGCAAGATATTCAGGGGCACATACAATGGGGAAGACGTGGCGATAAAATTACTGGAAAGGGTGTCAGCTGAAGAACCTAACTCAGACAAATCTCTGCTGATGGAGCAACAGTTCCACCAGGAAGTCAAGATGCTTGCAAATCTTAACCATCCGAACATCGTCAGATTTATTGGCATGTGCAAGAAACATGGGGTTTTATGCATTGTTACAGAGTATGAGAAAGGGGGTTCCATGAGGCAGTTTCTGACAAAGCGCCAGCACAATAGAGGAGTTCCACTTAAGCTGGCAGTCAGGCAGGCCCTTGATGTGGCCAGGGGCATGGCGTACATACATATGCTTGGGCTGATACATCGGGATTTGAAATCTGATAATTTGTTGATTGCCGGGGATAAATCCATTAAAATTGCAGATTTCGGGGTTGCAAGGATAGAGGAGAGGCCTGAGGGGATGACACCTGAGACGGGTACTTATCGGTGGATGGCGCCGTAAGTTTCTCCTTTCCTTCTCTCTCTCTCTCTCTCTCTCTGATGCCCTGCATTTGTAATTCTTTGGTTAATTTTATAAATTGCTACTACTCAATTAAATTTTCTAAATCTGTTCTTTTTTGACATTTAATTAGCATAAGACCAAGTGGAGGTTGTGAGAGCTGTATAAAAAATGGTTTCTGATTCAAGCCAGGTTTAGGTTTGTGAAGAATATATCTAACTATAGAACATTTTTCATTTTGTTAGCACTTTGGTTTTTTATCCAAGGAACTAAACATGTGCATTTTAGTCCAATTACAGCCTCACAAGACTGCTTTTGCATTTTTTGTGGTTATTATTTCAATTAGAGCCATCAAATGCATTGTGTGTTTTGATGTTACTTGGTGTTCAACTTGGTTGTGTAACTGAATCACATGTTTAATTGAAATAAAAAAAACTTGGATCACTAAAATGCGTACAAGGATTTTATACAAATCTGCCTTTTTTTGCAACTGTACGCTGACACATGTTTATTCCCATGGTCAATGATCTATTCAGGCCCACTATCTAATTGCATAATTTGCTTTAGAACTGTGTACGTTCTTGTTAACTTCCATGCAAGGTTATGTTGTTTATCTCAGAAAACCTCTGGTTGGTTCTCTTTGGATGTTTATCTTTACTTCTTTTTCCTTTGCTGTATAAGCATTGTTGACATGGACCTTTTATATCTCATTTGATAGTTCCTTGCTATCAGAATCTTGCATTGTTTCTTTGGATGAAATATTTTATGGTTAACATGTTCTAGATCTTTCATCTGGTTTCAGCTTGGTGCTGACTTAAAAGCAGCTCTATATTTGTAGGCAGTCGTTCTTTAAGTTTATAGTTTTCATATAAGTAATCAAAAGCAAGAAGAATCATTTGCCAGATCATGCATGTAGAAATGATTTCAGAATGCAGATCCTCGATTTCCCTATGCATTATTGGCCTATAACAAATTAGCAACATTTCTCCTTGTTGGGACTTGGGATCATATTAAATGAAGATTATTGATTCCATTCTGAAGTTCTTCCTCCTATTAAAGTATTGTTCAGTTTCACAAAGCAGCATCAGTTCAATTAAATATCACCTCTTGTTGAACTCATTTTGCAGCTTGTTCTTTCCTAGAGAAAATTGTTTGGAAAAGCAAATAATCTCTTTGGGTAGACCCAAAACCTTTCCCTCTAGGTCTGGAGTTCCTAAAAGCTTTTAATGTCAAAGATTATTTCTTTGGACTTCCCTATTGAGCAATACTCCGATTTCAAAAAACAAAAGAAGCAGAACTAAAATAAAATCGTTAAACAAAAAGTAAGAAGTTGGTACTGAGATAGAACTCGTTGGTATCTTGCTTAACCAGACCGCAGAATATTGTTCTCCAATTTTATGGACATCCTTTATATATCTGCAGGGAAATGATACAGCATAGGCCGTACACTCACAAGGTAGATGTTTATAGTTTCGGGATAGTCCTATGGGAGCTAGTTACCGGCCGGGTTCCATTTGAGGGCATGACCGCTGTGCAGGCGGCATTCGGTGTGGTGAACCGTGGGATTCGCCCAGCAGTACCAACAGACTGCTATCCGTCCCTTGCAAACCTCATGATGCGTTGCTGGGACGCCGACCCTGACGTGAGACCTCCATTTTCTGAAATTGTGAAGATTCTTGAGGAAACAGAGAGGGAGATTCTTAGCACTGTTCGCAGTGCTCGGTTTCGCTGTTGTGTGTCCCCCATGACCATGGAATGAGCTTTATATGGTATGAACTCTTCTTAGTAATGGTATATATTATTTTTACTCTCAAATTATGAGTGCGGGTGAGATTGTTCATGTTTTGGACGAAGGAATGTTTGTATTTGCATGTATCACTGACGGTTTAGTTTTCTTTTTTCTTTTCTTTTTTTTACATAAATTCCACAACAGGATTGATTGTATTTTGGAACCTTACAATTAGCCTTAGACGTGATGGTTTTGTGGGTGTTGGGGCAAAAGGTATAGTGGTTTGAGCTTGTGGTTAAGATACAGTTGTGGCAACTTATGTAAATACCCCCTTACATATGTATCAATGTAAAGATTTCTTTGGCAAAATTTAAGGATTTCTGTTTATGTGTAAAATCTATACGGATGACTATATATAAGCTGTTTCCCTGCCTTCCCATTAAAAATAGAAGTAGTCTATGTTTGTGTTTTTCATTGATTTCAGATAATTGCATGAGGGCTATTTTGTTATATCTTCTCGGAAGTGAGGCAACAGTTAAAGTTATCATGGCATTTGTCATATATTAGAGGCAAATGTGGATTGTATTTTTTTGTTGATCGAGAGCAATCTTGTTTGCAGTATGCATGTATTCCACCAAACAGCAAATACATTTGGACATGAATTAACTTTCTTGTGGTTTCTATTCCGTTTGTCTTTGCTAAGGTTTATATTCTGCATTTTGTTTTGTTTTGACTTTTGTTTGTCAATTCAATTTTAGTTTACTTATTTGTGTACTTATTCTTCTATGTGATGCAAAGCATAACTGTTTTTTCTTTTTAATTTAATGATACGAAAGGAGTGCATATTATTTATGCTAGTTGGGATTGATTATATATATTTTTGCCTTACATTGACAAATGGGGTTCAACTTCAACCATACAACGTGCTTTGAACTGTCTCTCATTCTGCAGCAACAGTTGACATACAATGAGGATCAGAAGATAGTTTACCCCAATGTTTTAACAATTGGAGGCAACCAATAATATGCACTTCTTTTGCATTATATTTGCGCAGCAGTTGTTAATTATAACAATTGGAGCTCTACCATACATGACACTTGTACGCGTATGTACGCCTCTTTATAATATGGCGTAAATTTTCGCCCACTGAATTTTGTATAAAATTCGTATTTGATCACTGAATTTTGAATTATTCATTTCTAACCACTGAATTTTGATATTTATGTTCAAATTTAATCATTTCTTCATTATTTTAATAAAAAATATTAACTAAAATTGACATAAATTGCATCTTTTTTTCTTCTAAAATCTTTGTAATAATATATCTTTCAAATATAGTTGTCATTAAGGCGTCACATCAATTTTTGTTAATTTTTTTTATGAAAAACAATAAGTGACTAAATGCGGAAATATATCAAAGTGTACTGACTTATCTTCCAGAAAAATTACCTATAATGTGATTCGACCTGCGTTCATTGCAATGTCCAATTTGCAGAAATACAAAACTGGTCTGATCTGGGATCAACCTCAACTCAAGATTTTCAAAAACAAAAGAATCAAAATAAACAAATGACTACAAAGCCGAAGAAAAGAATCCAAATTTATTATCTATCTAGCAAAATGCAGTGTCCTATTATTTCGATCCGGACCGTCGAAATAAAAACGGACGAATCAGACTTGACTGAACTGCAAATACCTTTTCTAAATAGATCATATCCGTTCGTTATAAATCTGACGGTCCACATATGATTCAGCTGATGAGTTCTCATGAAAAGAATCCTCAACGAGTCCGAATATGCTATTGCGCTATACTGCGCTACATCAAATTCAGCAGTTCGGATCTTGTCCAATTGCAGTCGACTGTCAGCAAAGAAAATCAAAAGAAGGATTCTATCTTAAAGCACGAATCTTGTTGCGATCAAATAATCTGAATTCTACGCCACACAATATTGCACAACACCAGATTCTGTTTCATCCTCAACTGCTGATGAGTTCCCCTCATCAAAGAAATCCTCTTCCTGAAACAAGAGACTTCATTTTATTGGACAAGTATTCTTTGTCAAGTTTTTGATCTGAATCGTTGGATTAAATATCGACGGCTGATCGTCAATATGATGTAGGAACTAAATCAAACAAATCGAGATCTCAGCGCTCCACTGAGAAAAAAACTCTGCAGAGGATATGTCGTTCCCCAGTTAATTCACCGCATGCATCACACTATCACTGATTCACTGACCAGATCACACAAAAAACAAACAAACAAACGAAAGGAACACTAGCTCACTAAGCACAACAGACGATAAAAAATGGACCCACCGCTGCCGTGCATAGTACAAGCCTTACGCGCGGCGGCTCCCCCTCCATCGCTTCTCCACCAAAACCATTCCACCCCCTCCGGCGCCCGCGCCGCCTCTTCTCGGTCGCAATCCCAGCTGTCGACCTCTTCCCGCTACACTCGATCCCGCGCCGCCCCTGAGTGGTCCGTCGCCGATACGCTCGTACTCATCGAGCAGATCGCCGTCGTCGACGCCGAGCTCTGGTCCAAAACCCTCTCCTCGTTTCAGAAATGGAAGATCGTGTCCGACAACTGCGCTCAGATCGGGTTCCATCGCTCCCCCAACCAGTGCAAACGCCGCTGGAAACTGTTGGTCTCTGGTAAGTGGATCCACTGATAAAATTGTTGTTCATGTCGCATTCATTTAATAAGGTTAGGAATTATTGATGCTGTAATTGGTTGTTGAAGCCGTATTCATTGATACATTCCAGTTTAGTTGCAACCATGCAATGTGTGCTCAGCTGTTGAATGTTATCACTATTTCTTCATTTGAAACTTAATTATACCACGACTGAATGCTAGCTTTTCTTTATTCAGACTACAAAAAGATCAGGAGATGGGAGACCTTGAGGAGCAACAATAGTGGATCTGGTCCCGGTTCAGTTTCCTACTGGAAATTGGATTCGGATTGGAGGGAGAAGTTCGGGTTACCAGGTTTGTTCAGCCATGAGTTGTACAGTGCGATGGATGCGGTGATTAAGATCGAAGGTTCAAGGGACATTGATTCGGAGCTGCTTGTCATAGGCCCCATTGAAGCAATCGATGGGGAGAATGCTAATGTGCTACTTATCACTAACGGAGAAGTGACTAATGATAGTCAAAATATGCCTGCAGCTACTGACCTAGGTTTGTCTTGATATCTCATTTTCAGTTGGTGTGATGCTGATGATGTTGATCACCTTTGACATGTAGTGCAACTCGTTTGTATTAATTAATAAATATCGGACATGAGGTAATTGGGAAGAGGGGTTTGAAGAAAGGATGAAACAAACACTTGAAGCAAAGCTGTTCTGTCAAATATTTTTTTTTGGGATTTGTTATGGCTGGTTTGTTTAGTATCTTTTCTTTAGTATATCAATACCTAAGATTACTAATGTATTAAAACTTTTGCAGTTCTTGTATTATATAGTTAGTAGTGAAGTCCACTGGATTTTGGTCTTACTCATGAATTAGAATTTTGGTTTTGAATAATCTGGAATCACCTATGAGGTAGCAGCTAAGCTAAACTTACTGTGAATTGTGATTTAACCTTTTCAAGTAAAAGAATTTCTTTATTTGGGTCTTAATTCACTGTTGAATTAACTGCAGTGGAGTGACCAGATTAAATTGAGGGTCAAGTTGGTAAATAACTACATTAATTATAATTACTTTATCCCCTATTTGTCATAAACTAAATAAATTTCTTCCATCAGATTACAAGGACAAAGAAGAAATAGATGAAGCATTGCTATCAACTGAGGCTTGGGATCTCGCAACAAAGCTACAAGAGAATGCCGAGCACATACAATCCATATTAAAAAGTGAAAATGGAGGTGACCTGACAATTTCTGATAATATGGATATTGCTGTGGCAAGGGAAAAGGCCGAGGAGTTGATAAAATCTTTAGGAGGTCTTGTGCAAAATTTGGATGAGTTCACCGAACTTGTAAAAAGCAATGGGTTAGAAAATGTTGTAGCCCTGAACTCTTTTAATTCAGTTATGTAGTTCTGTTTTAGGACACTCTACGAATGCTTCTTAAGCATTTACTAATTCCCCATTTCAGTCCAGATGTGCAATAGTTGCATTAATTTACTTTGTTGGTTTGATTGTTTAGTTGACAAGGAGGAAATACGATTAGTTATGATTTATGCCACTGTACGAGTAATTTTCTGAAGCTCTGTTGAAGTTTAAAAAGGTTCGTCATTTTAAATCAGGGGTAAATATGTTGTTAATTTAGTTTTTCTTCAAATGCGCACATATTTACTGCACAAGGTACCCCTGTAAACCTCTTCTTCAGAAGAGTTGTTGGTATAACAGGCTTTGCATGATTAGATGAAACTTGAAAGCCGGATTACATTTACAGTTGTACATTCTGGAGTTATTTAAAAAGAATGCAAAGTATTATTGTGATTATGTTAAAAAGGTACATGAGTGCGACTGGTAAGTGATAAGTGACAAGTGACTCCGGTCTTCATCTCCGTAATTTGGAATTCCTCTTTGCAATGTGTTTCTTCTCAAGAGAACTGTGGCTAACAATTCTGGTAGAATTGATATGACTCTTATTGATCCAAATTCCAATGTGAAACCCTTTTCCTTGACAGATACACTCACCCCTATCAATCTATACGAGCAATAATAAGATGGAGAGCCTTGGGAGAAGGTGTTTCAGAACAAGATGTATTTTATATCATGCAAAAAGTAGAAAAAAAAATGAGTGAAACAATAAGATATGAGAGAGCAATTGCAGGCCTAAAGCCCATATGAATAGAAACGGTCATTTGTAGAAGAGACCTAGATTTTGGTTTTACGAATATGCGATAGAGAAAGAAGAAGCATAAAATCATGCACGTCGGTATGTGAAATCATAGCGATGAAGAAAGTGAAGAATTCGAAGTTAAAGTCGACGAGGAGAAGAAAGTAAACTACTCGCTCATGACACTAGTAGGTGATGAACTAACTTCAAGCGACATTGATTTGATCATCGCTAGCAATAACATCACTGATCTGATAACAATTGAAATACTCAAGAACACAGTGTTAGTAAAAGTGAAGAAGCTTGATATCAACTCGAAGGAAAACAAGGAGATCAAAGGAAAGGAAGAAGCGAGATCTTCATTCTCCAAAGAGGAGGCCAAGGTTTGCTTGATGTCGATCATCTCATAGAAAAAATACTTGGATCATTGATAGTGGATACTCACATCATATGACCGGTTCTAGTTCCAACTTCATTCCATAAAATCATATGATGGTGGTTCGGTAACTTTCGGTAGCAACCAAAGGAAAAGTAAGATTGTCGGTATAGGATCAGTTGGTAACCGTAACCTAACCATATCAAATGTTTACGTAGTTGATTGTTTGAACTTTAACTTGGTAAGTGTAAGTTAATTATGTGATGCCGATTATTATGTAAAATTCGAAGCACAAACTTGTTCTCTAATGTGGTCCAAAACAAATGAAAAAGTATATCAAAATAAAAGATAAAATGAAATTTATTACTTATATCTAACTGACTTTGATCAAGGTGAATTGTGTTTAAATGCATTAACTAATCAATCTTGGCTTTGACATCGAACTTGTTAGCACATCTAGGTGTAAGTTCAATTAAGAACTTGATTAGCCTTGACTTAGTTAAATGATTATGCTTGAGCAAAGTTGGTTTGGATGGAGTATGTGATGCATGCATCAAAGATAAACAAGTTAAGTCAATCTTTGTGTCTAAAGATATGGTATCAACCGATAAGTCTTTATAATTAATTCACATTGACTTGTTTGGTCCAATTAGTGTTCCAAGTTTGGGCAAAAATAAATATTTATGTGTAATTGTAGATGATTAAAGTTGATATACTTGACTATCTTTTTAGGTCATAAGAATGGAATTTTTGAAAACTTTGTTGAATTTTATAATCGAGTTGAATATGAAAAAGGTTTGAAAATCAAGAGAATTAGAAGTGACCATTGAGGAGAAATTGAAGATGCTAGATTTGATGAATTTTGTTCCAAAAGAGGTATAAACATGAATTCTCGGTCCCTAGGATACCTTAACAAAATGATGTGGTAGAAATGAAAAATCAGACCTTACAAGAATTTGCCGTATCATGCTTAATGGTTTTTCTTTACCTAAATGTCTTTGGGACGAGACGGTTAACATTGCATGTTTTTCGTAAGACAAATATATCCTACTTTAGAACTTTTGGTTCAAAATATTTTCTTCTTGATGATTCTCTCAAGGAAACAAAGTTTGACTCAATATCAATTGAAGGAAATTCTGTTGGTTACTCGATGACAAGTAAAGCCTAGAGTTTATCTTCCAACATGCAAAATAGTCATTGAATCAATTAATGTTAAGTTTGATGAAAGCGGTAACTGTAGGGTCGAGAAGGGTAATGTTGGTGGAAAATACTCAAGGCCAAGAGTCAAGGAAGACAATAGTCATCGATGGAAATCAAGTCGACAACATGGTTCAACAAGGAGACAGATTAACGTATGATGAGCATCAACCGGACAACAATGAACAACTAGGAGACATAGCGACAAATGGAGAGCAAAATGCATTAAATATGGATGTCAATCAAGAAGAAGATTCGATGTCCCCACAACCTTCGCAATTCCAAACACCCCGAGATCTAAGGAAAGTCACCGCTCACCCTCTTTCTAATGTGATTGGTGATCTTAGGGAAGGTGTTAGGACTAGATCCGGGTTGACCAATTGATTGATCATTGTGCATTTATTTCACAAATTGAACCAACTAATTTAGGCCAAGCTTGTTTAGATGTCGATGAAATTGTGTCATGCAAGAAGAACTGAATTAATTTTAAATGAACAAAGTTTGAAAGCTTGTACCAAAACCTAAAATTAGAAAAATTATAAGCACAAAATGGGTCCCTAGAAATAAGAAGGATAACAAATATAATGTTGTTCGAAACAAAACAAGATTGATAGCTCAACTAATTTATGTTCGTTATTAAAAGTTTTATTTTAACGATATATAGCTCAAAATTATAGTAGTGTACATAAAAGTTTCCATTTGCATTGTGATTTATAAGACACCGTCTATCAACATATTCTTAACTATAACAAGATTTAATTAGAGTAGAAAAAGGAAGATAATTAAGAAGGGCAATGGTGGTATTAGAGAGAAAAAAATAGTTAAGCTCACAAAATTAGAATTCGTGATCTCAAAATAGCACCTCTCTTGTTAAACCGTGTAATCAAATTGAGCAAACACGCAATTGCCACATGGACTGGACCAACTACCCCAAGCGCCAAAATAAAATCGTTCTGTCGATACACCATTTCACTGACAGGTGGTCCCACACAAGATTTGGGCCCACGTATCAGTAAAATTAGTTCCTTAATTCTAAATTTCACGAACTTTTTGTCTAATCTCTGAGAAAGTAAGAATAACAATGTTGATCATGTCTCAAAAAAATATAACACTTATGATAATTTTTTTAAATGCAGGAATTCATAAGTGTTATCTAGAAGCATGTGTTCAGAAATCTAGATTATCAACTAAAAGATTTTTTAAGTAAAGTTAGAGTTGTAAAATATGAATGCAGTGTTCATATAATACTTCTGAACGCAACGCAAAATTATTGAGACAACACTATTGAACATATAGTCTAAACGCAAATATAGAGTCTGGATGCATAATTTGATACTTCGAAAAAAATTATTTTGTCGATATTTCTAAAGACATGTATTTAGATAATATTTCTGAACACTGCGTTTACAAAATAAATTAAGTCGGATGTGTTATATTTTTAAAATAAGGTCAGAGTTGTTATTTTTATTTTTTCTAGAATCACGCAAAAGAAAGTTCAAATTTCACCACACCAGGTCCAATTACATATTTACCACTTGACCAAAATTTCTATTCTTAGTCATTCACCTCTCACCCCTGCGTTCTATCCAGCACCTTCCCTCTTTGGTTTTCTCTCTCTTCCCTAATTTCTCTCTCCTTTTTCAACCTCTCAAAACATGCACCATCCCCTTTTTGCACCAACATAGCGTCTATAGGTGCCTCTGCCAAAACCAAGAGCTATTGCCTCCACCCTATCATGCCCGGCCAGGCTGCAGGGCCGTGGCCCGTCTCTCGCTTCTTCGTTTTTCTTCTCCTAACATTTTGTGGTGCTTATGTATTGGCCTCCGATACTGACATTCTTCTTCAATTTAGAGACACCTTGAAGCTAACCTCAGGCAGGTCCCCGGACCTAGCCGGATGGGGCCAGGGTCCTAGCCCATGCAAAGGCATTGTGCCGCTATGGCAAGGAATTATATGCAACCTTAACGGGACCGTGCTAGGGTTGCAGCTAGAGAATATGCAGCTTACGGGCACACTACGTCTCGACATCCTAAATGGTATACAGAGTATACGAGCCTTGAGCTTCGCAAACAATAACTTCTCAGGCCCCTTCCCTGACATATCCATCTTTGGTGCCTTAAAAATGTTGTACCTTGAGCGCAATCACTTCGAAGGGGTAATACCGGCAGATATGTTTGAGAATATGCATTCGTTGAGGAAGGTGCATTTGTCCCACAATGAGTTCTCAGGACCTATACCATCCTCACTCACGATCCCACCAAAGCTTTTGGAATTGTATATCGATCATAACCAGTTCGATGGGCAAATACCAGAGTTCAAACAGGAAACATTGGGGCTGGTGAATATGGCGTACAACAACCTGGAGGGACCCATACCGTATGCTTTTAGCGAGTTGAAACCCGTTAGGTTTGAAGGTTTGAGTTCTATTGTCCTCTTTTCCCTTTTTGGCATGATGCCAATGTTTGTTTAATTTTCATACTTTATTTAATTCTAGTCAAGAGATCAACATGAATTAAACATTTTTGTAAATGATTGTGCATTTGTGATTCTTAAAGGCAACAAGGACCTTTGTGGCACACCACTCGCTAAGCCTTGCAATTCCTCATCAGAGAGACATATACTATCTCCTTCATCAATACCTCCATCCAACTCATCATATAAAACACTTATAGCAGTCCTTGTAATCGTATCAATAGGCTTTGTAATATGCCTATTTGTTATCTGCATATTTTTACCAAAATGGCGGCAGAGAGCAAATGTGCAACAAAGAGAAGCTCAATTCCAGGTTTCTCTCCCCTCTGCACCATCCAGGCGGCACGACTTAGAGTTCACAGCCCCAATAGAGCAACCGAGAAGCTCCGCAGCAAGCGCTGGTAAAAAGGCAAGAAGAGATGAACCGAACAAGTTGTCTTTTGTTAGGGAAGACGGACAAAGGTTTGAGTTAGAGGATTTGTTGAGAGCCTCGGCCGAACTTTTGGGGAGTGGCGATCTGTGGGCCTCATACAAGGCAGCGCTTTTTGACGGGCCATCTCTTGTGGTGAAGAAACTCAAGGAAAAACACGGGATCAGGAGAGATGACTTTCAGGAACATATGTGGAGGCTTGGAAGGCTCTCACACCCGAACTTATTGCCGCTTGTTGCATATATACATAAGAAGGAAGAGAAGATGATAATCACGGAATACATTCCGAATGGAAGCTTGGCGCACATGCTGCATAGTAAGACCTTTAAACACAAATCCATTTCAGAATTTCACATATTAGTTATCATTTCTATTATATGTTTAATTACATTAAGTCCTTCCTAGTTAGCTTAGTCCATGGTTATACAAGATTTTTTGTTTGTCTTTTTCATGCACTGTTTCTTACTATAACTCAAGTTTTCTTAATCCCTGATTATAACAATCGAATGCAAACCCTAATCTGCAGGCCAAGGTTCAAACCTTCCTCTATTGGATTGGCCCACGAGATTAAAAATCGTGAAAGGGGTGGCACGAGGCCTTGCCTATTTGTATGAGGAACTGCCAATGCTAACTGTTGCACATGGCCACCTCAAAACTCCAAACGTACTCCTAACCGACTCGTTTGAGCCATTACTTAATGACTACGCACTGTTTCCGGTGATGTACAGCAGTGTTGCATCGAAGGTCATGGTCGCCTACAAATCGCCAGAGTGCGCAGCGCGTGGGAAACCATCCAACAAAAGTGATGTTTGGAGTCTTGGGATTTTGATACTGGAGATTTTGACCGGCAAATTCCCCGATTATCTACACCATCGCCGTTCCACCACCGACATGGCTAGCTGGGTTAACTTGGTGATCAGAGAGGAGTGTGCCGGTGATGTGTTCGATTCGAAGATGGGAGGTACGAAGAATGTTAGAGCGGAGATGGATAAGTTGTTGAAAATCGGCCTTGGTTGTTGCGAGGTCAACTTGGATAAGAGATGGGACCTACAACATGCTCTTTCAAGGATTGAGGAGCTTAAGGAGGATGGCAGTGAATATGGAGATTCTTCATTCAATGCTGAGGATGAACAGTATTTCTCTGGGATCAATTGATGGCTTAAATGCTTCGTTCAAAAATACAATGAATGTTCTGGCTTCTAATGTGTAAATTAGTAGATTAATTGCTTAAAGAGCTTTAAGAGTTGTGTTTTTTTAGGATGTAACGATTTTAGATGCTTTTTGCAATTTATATTCATGGTTTGGTGTATAGTTAATACGAGTATGACTAATGTGAAAACGTTTCACTTTTCATGATTTTTTAAGGTTAAAATTTAAATTTAAGTTGTTCAATAAATTTTTCATATTAAAATATTGTATTAAATCAAATTTCTTAGTTATAGAGCTTTCCAACTATTTTATAAATGTCTTTAGAAACAATTCTGAAAAGATCACTTTTTTAATATTAAACAAACATGCTTTTCAAAAATATTAAAAAAAAGATTTAAAATGCTCTAAAAATCACGAAATTTTATTTCCTACAAGATTTTAATATAAAGTATTTATTGAGCAGCTTAAATTTAAATTTTAACCTCAGAAACTTATAAAAAGTCATTTGTTTGCACTTGACCGAAGTACAAACGTTTTCACATTAGTCATAACTAGTTAATACATATATAGTATGATGCTGGGAAAGATTTTATTGTCATTAGATTATAATTTTATAACATTCTAACTTAAATTAATCAAACAATGCATAGTTCATACAAAAACTGAATGGTAAACTTCTAATATGTACCAAACTACTCAAACATCTTATTATGTAAAACATTCAGAAAGTATGTAAAACTGCATATTTAACCATAATTGTGATTATTATAGAGGTTTTGTATATATATATCAAGAGAAGGTTTTTGAAACATAAAAAAGATACCCACACATTGATGCTAAAATACTTTATAAATCATTAATTAAACTATTTTCATTTCACGTTCATATCTCGAATTTTAAAATGCGAACGACTGTATCATTTAAAATGTTGTCCTACTTGTGAACCAAATTTTACATTTAAAAAATTTACTATTTTATCAGTACGAATCGAATCACTAATTAATGATTTATAAACCTTCAATGTATTGAATTAATTTCTCATTTAACTGTAAAATAGTTGAAAGTTTTTCAAAAAGATGTATAATTTGATGCTTTATAAAACAGTTAACATATATATAATAAAGCCAGTGTTAAGGTGGTTGGTGAGCTTAACGAAAAAATTACAATAGCTTCAAATAATAGTCAAACTGTCCATCTCGTTATAACGTTAGCTAGGTTCTGGTATCATCTAGTGCACTTTGTTTGCACTAGAGAGGTGCGCAAAATTAGGATCGTTGGATTAAGATCGGACGTTCGACCGTCAACGATATGATTCAGGAGGATTTTTATATTGTTAAATCAGAAACGTTTAAAATCGATTGGTCGACCGTCCAGAAAAATTAGCACCCCTCGAGTACAAAAAAAGTGCATCAGAGAATATGATTTTGTATGTCAATATATATTACTTAAATTTGGAATGAGGTACATATGGAACATATTTTCTAACAATTGAATTCATGAAACATCAAGGGGGAAAGGCAAAAGCCAAGGATGAATTAATAACTATTACATCCTAAATACAAAAAAAATTGAAGTCCACATAGCTTATTTGAAATTATTACATTTTTGTCCTTGTTCTCTGAAATGAAACGCATTAAACCAACTTCATCTCCTATTTAAGAACACAAAGTATCTTGGATCAATCAACCCATCACTTAAACGTCTCTACATATACACCAAGAAACTAAAAAGAAAATGAAGATGAATGAAGATCTTCAGAAAACTACACCCCTGAAAATCACCGGTAAGCGTTCACATACTGAATCAACTATGAATCTGCAAGTATTAGATAACACATCACACAAAGATGTTTGTAAGAGAAATCGTCTCAATCAGAGAGGTGCCAGAAAAACAACAGGAGCTGTCATCTTTGAGATTGGAGCGTTAGCGGTAGTTCCTCGAAAGACCGTGGCAATCGGTAATGCAGCACCAATCCACTGCTTCTATTGTCACAAGTACATTGAAGGGGATGATATATTCATGTATAGGTACATATTTCTGTATTGTTAAAATTTCTGTACTTGCTATACATCATATTGAAAAAACAACACATTTAGTAAAAATAAAATAAAAAACACGAGTTCAAACTCGATTTCGCGTTCATTGAGTGCGATAGAGTATTGACCGTTCAGTTCAAATCTACAAATTTATAAATTCTCTTTTATAAAATATTTAATTTTTGTGTTCACCCATACATAAGATTATTAAAAATTACTTATTTTAGAACAAAAATTGATCAGATAATGGTTTTTGGATGATTTGCTGCAATTAATTTGTATGTGACATGATGTTTTACATGATGAAGGGGCATGAATGCATTTGTAACATATATAAAAGGGTATAATGAAAAGAGTTTTCCAAGCACCCACAATTGTAATTACACATAGGAAGGGTTTTGTTATTTTCTTCTTCTGTTTTTTCTAAATTTTATTTATTTATTTATTATTATTATTTATGTTTCTTTTGGGGTGGAGGGGGGAGGTTAGGTGATTCTTGCACATTTTACACAAATTGAGTTTGTTTTTCTAACTAAATGAAAGAACCGAAATGGTGATTCATATAAATTAAATAAATATTTATTACCAGTTGACTAAGCAGTGACTCACTTCTTTGTTTGTATTTCTATATTTCACATTTGTTTTCCTCCTCGGGCTGTAGGGATGAAGGCTTTTGTGGCAATGAATGCAGATCATGGGAAATAATTGTAGATGCAATGGCATGAAAGGGTGCCGATGAATATGTACTAATGCATGCATATTATATATTTTCTAATTGGGAAGCAATTAAGAGATTCAATTAGAATGAATGTCTTTTTAGAGAGAGAGAGAAAGAGGAGATTTTTAAAGTAGGAAATTGTGAAGCAGAAATGTGTTACTTATATATCAGCATCTCTTAATTAATTTAAATTTCTTGTGTTTTTTTAGTAATATTTCTAAGTAATGAAAACATTCATCATTGTTATAACTTATAAGTTATAATACTCTCTCATGTTTTGTTCAACCGTGTTTAATAGTTTCCACATAAGATTAGTCATGATGCATTGAATTTTTACTGCTTGCAATAAGTGCTCAACAAAAATATGACCATCCTTAGTTCAAACTTACTAATTAAGAAGAAGTATTAGAGGCAATTTATTTCATTAATTCATCGTTTCTGAGTGCTCTATAATACATGTAAAAGTGTTGGTTTCTTTGCCAAATTTCATGTATATCATCAAGCTTCTAGCTATTCCTCCATATATACCCACACAAAATAACAAAATGTATACCAATGGAAGTGCATATATATATAATTATATATTAATGCAGTGTTACACTGCCAGATAGAGCCAGATACGCACTCATGACATTTTAATGAGTGGTCTTACCTTCCATTAATTACAGTTTCTCTTTTCATATTTTTTTTTTAATTTTTAAACTGACAATATAGTCATTCCTCGTGAGCACTGCCTTCTCTTCTAACCAGTGTAACTCCCTTTGAGTAAGGCATGATTTCGAAGAGGTTCATCGATCTCTCATGTGCTTCAAACCTGATCTGTACATGAACTGAAATCCTACCAAATTTAATTATTTTCTTATAATATGTACGTATTAGACTTGCATATGAGATGTGTATACATATCTATCTGTGAACAATGATACATGTATACTTAATTAACATGCTCCTCCAGAGAATTAAAAATACAAAATGTTGCCAAGGCCACTCTTATTTATTTGTTCCAATTTTTAATATGCCAAAACCACCCTTCTTTAATTCCAGTTTCCATCAGTGCTGATAAACAATTGGGATGGAGAGAGGAGTGGCATTGAAATGTAGGATAATTGAAGGCATATATATATTTCTAACTTTTGTAGGAATGTATACTTTACTCGATCGAAATGCAGTATTAATTCAGGGGGCATGTGAGAACTGTCTCAAAATACTTTTGTTAGTTTTGGTGTGATACACAACACCAACCATTGAACCATATATGCACAAATTTCTTGAAGCATAGGTATATTGTTAATTGTCTGTTCTAGCAGTTCTCTCGTGTAGGTTGCTTGAAGGATAGAAAGAGAGATCGACGGTTTAGATGCAAGGAATTAAGAGCTCTAGTACATCTAAGCCATCAAAGAAATATGTAGAAATTAAACCACAGGATCGATTACTACTTACTAGTCTGTGTCCTGAGGTGTTTCCTACGTGTCTATCTTTCAAAAGTGAAACGCTCATTTCTAATGCTTGTATTATGTAGCGTTTTGATTTGAATGATGTTAAAGTATACTTTTTTCACCAAAACTGCTGTCTCTTTTCAGGAATTCTGTGGGTAGAATGAAACTTCTGTTTCATTCTACACCTACCATTAAATACCAAAAACGATCAATGTTCATTTATTTTAATTTTTTTCCTTTTGTTTTTTTTGAGGATTACTTACTGTTGAAAGTTATAAGAAAGTTTTTCTTTTCTATTTCTCTGTATGAATCATCTTGTTACACTGGCAATCTTTTTCCTTTTATACAATAGCTCCTAACAGTTTTATAACGGTAACAATTCAAATGAAAATAGCAGCCTTGATTATTTTTTAATCTTAGACTCTTTTCCCTACAATGACCTATGATGACTAAAAAGCCCAACAATGATTTCTGAGGCCCAAGCTCTAATTCTATTTTTATTTTGAAGTTTATTTCTCAACACTCTTCCTCAAGCTAGAATTATACAAATCGATTTCTAACTTGTCAACATCACTTTTAAAGATATGCGGTTTCATCCCTTCGTGAAAATATCGGCTAGTTGATCCTCGCTTCTCACATATGGTGTGACAATTTCTTTTGATTGAATCTTCTCTCTAATGAAGTGGCAATCGACTACTATATGTTTTGTACGCTCATGGGATACCGGATTTAATGCAATGTGTCGAGCCGCTTGATTGTCACAAAACATTTCCATAGGCTCTTGATATGCAATTCCAAGGTCTTCTAGTAATTTTTAAATCCACATTAATTCTCTAGTTGTTGACGCTAAGGCTCGCTATTATGCGCTTGATCGAGCCACCATGTTTTGTTTCTTGCTTTTTTATGTGGCTAGATTTCCGTCTACAAATGTGCAATAGCCAATAGTTGATTTTCTATCACAACTTTCGGCCCAATCTGCATCGGAATAGCCACATATATTGTTAGAATTGTTATTTCTTATCCAAACTCTCATTCTCGGGTATCCTTTCAAGTATCTTAATATTCTAGTAATGGCATCCATGTGTGTGGTTTTAGGATTATGCATAAATCTACTAACTTGGTTTACCGAGTAAGAAATGTTTGGTCGGGTAACGGTTAAATAGATTAAGTTTCCTACTAACCATTCAAATTGGCTTATTTCTTGTAAAAGTTCATCATCCTCGGTATTTAATTTGCATTTGTAATCAATTACTATAGAGGCCGATTTATACCATATTTTACTAGTTTTCTTTAAAAGATCCAGCACATATTTTCTTTGACAAATAAACAAATCCCCTTTTGAGTGAGCTACCTCTATTCCTAAAAAATATTTCAAGTGTCCCAAGTCTTTAATATCAAATGTGATTTTTATTTTCTCCTTTATTTCTCAGTTTTTTTAGATTGTTTCTGGCAACTATAAAATCATCAACATAGACTAGTATTACGGTAATAGAATTACCTTCAAGTTTTATGATTAAATAATAATCGGCATTACTCATCATAAACCCACAAGACAAGAGATAAGAGTTTAATTTTGCATATCATACTCTTGAAGATTGTTTTAACCTGTAGATTGACTTGTTTAACTTACACAGTCAATTGGCTTCTTTTTCTTTGTTGTGCCCCAGGGGTGGCTCCATATATATTTATTCCTCAAGTGCCTTGAAGAAAGATGTTCTTTACATTCGTTTGATATAGATTCCATTGGTTATGTATCGCAACTGAAAGAAGAATTCTTACCGTATTCATTTTTATAACGGATGCAAAGGTTTCGTCATAATCTATACCATAGGTTTGAGTATATCCTTTGACCACTATCGGGCTTTATACCATTATACAGATCCATCACTATGATAATTAATTCTATATACCCATTTACACCCTACGGGTTACTTATTATTTGGTAGTTTTACTAAGGTCCAAGTATTTTTTTTTCAAGAGCTTTCAACTCTTCTTTCATTGCCTGGCACCATTTTGATTCAATTTTTGCCTCATCAATTCTTGGATTCTTCCTCTTTTGCAATAGAGGTGAGGAATGCATAGTGATTTGGTGATATTGCCATAAGACAAAAAAAAATTGGATAGGATAGGTTACCGTGTAGGTGACAAAATCTCTCAATTGGATTGGTGGTTGTATAGTGCTAGTTGTTCTCCTAGGTTGAATTTCTTCCTCCTCACTTACCTCTTGATTCGGTTGTCAAGTTTCTCGGTGGTCTCTTGTGCGGTTTCATCACTTGGCTTATCTAATTCCTCTATGTTAATAGTTTTGGTAATACCTTGTTGGTAGTGGTGTAAGTAAAGGACTCATCAATCTCTTCTACCTTATTAGAATTAATAAGGTTTTTCTTCTACAAATATAACATTCTTTGACACAAAATATTTGTTGGTAATGAGATCATAACATTTATAGCCCCAAGGATATACCAAAAAAAACGTTTTGATTGAGTTTGTGTCAAGTTTGTCTTTTCTTTTTTATGTACATAGCAAATGCAACCAAATATTTTTAAATGATCTAAATTAAAATTTCTTTGATAAAGGGTTTCCAATGGACTTTTATTTTCTAATTTTGCATTAGTTAATCTATTTATTAAGTAAGTAGAGGTAAGAATAGCATCCGACCAAAAACGTTTTGGAACATGATTTTGAAGCATTGATGCAGGAGCCTTTTCTAGCAAGTGTCGATTTTTCCGTTCACTAATTCTATTTTGCTATGGGGTATTGACACAAATAGTTTGGTGCATGATTCCTTTATTTTTTAAGAAATCCGATAAAATATTGTTAACATACTATGTTCCATTATCAGATCTAAAAAACTTATGTGTGTTAAAATGATTTTCTGTAAAATTAGTGAACTCAAAAAAACATGAAAAAACTTCACCTTTATTTTTTAATAAATATACCCAGTGGCTTTAGAAAAATCATCAATAAAAATAACAAAATAATTGTAACCACTATAAGAAGTAATTGGAGTCGGACACCGTACATCGGAGTGAACCAATTCAAAAGAATGTTCACTTCTACTATTAGACAAAAAGAGTTTCTAATTTGTTTTGCTAATTTGCAAATATCACTACTTTGCAACCATCGGAGTGAACCATGTTAAAAGTTATAAAAAAAGTTTTTCTTTTTTATTTCTCTATATGAATCATCTTATACAATCGACCCTAACTGTTCTATAATGGTAAAAATTCAAATGAAAATAACAACCTTGATTATTTTATAAGCTTTTGTTCCCAAATAAATTGGAGTAGGCTAGCATGAAATCCAATCTAAAATAAAAATCAATATAATAAATAGTAAAATAATAATAAAAATAAGATTATAAAAATGATAATAATAATAATAATAATATTGCTAATAATAATAATATACTATTCTACTAATCATAAGTTTTGACTAGTATTATACGTCGTTAATCCTAGACTAAAGTCGTACAATAATAACACTACTTCTAAAATTTAGTTCGTCACGGTTTTGGTACGTGAATCGCTAACTTTCATGCACTCATATCTGACGCCAACTCTTTGGAGACATTCCATGTCTTTAAGTCCATTTTTACAACTTCATCCCATGTCAATTTCGGTTTACCCCTATCTCTTCTCGTGTTTTCGACGCGGCCTAAAACTCCACTACGTACCGGTGCATCATAAGGCCTCCGCTGGATATGTCCATACCATCTCAAACGATGTTGAACAAGTTTCTCTTCAATCGGTGCAACCCCGACCTTGTCACGTATATCGTCATTTCTAATGTGATCTCTTCTTGTATGCCCACATATTCACCTTAACATATGCATCTCTGTCACGTTTATCTTTTGTATGTATTGCACTTTAGTAGCTCAACATTCTGCTCCATACAACATTGCGGGTCTGATCGCCGTCCTATAGAAATTGTCTTTCAACTTTTGTGGAACCTTGTCGCATAGAATGTCGGATGCTTGTCGCAATTTTATCCAACCCGCTTTTATTCTATGACTAATATCACATTGAATCAAAATTTGCACTTTTACAATCAAATTCGGGTCTGATGAAAAACAACATAAATCTTTTACAAATCTGAATGCAATCTGATGCCTGCAAAAGGTTTTGAACCGAAATTTGAGTTCAGATCCATGGGGATCCACCCCACTCCCAATTCTCACATGCATTTTATTGTGGAAGGTGTATGATGATGTGATCTCCAATAGCTTATTTTAAGAGGATAGCTTCATCTTCAGAGGATTGAACAACAACAGAGAGTGATAAACATCCTAAGCTGAAGGTCGGAAATGCAGCAATGGGGCGTAACATGAGACAACGAAGGTTGTCCCGGATGAGCAGACTAAAATCGATCCAGATATTGGTGCATCAAATTCATGGTTTGAGCTGTTGGATCACCGATCCCCACCAAGATACAAATTTTGATCTGACCAGTTGGAGCACCGAAAGGATAGAAATTTCTAACGACAAATCATCAGTCAGTTTACACAAAACCAAACAAATATTGGAAGGAAACGATTAACAACAGGAGCTGCACATAAACATTGGGCCAGTATAGCATCAGAACGGCCCAAAAAAATTTATTACATCAACAAATGATAATCTAAGCCCCTTGTTTACAAACACCGAAACACACCACCCGCTTCATTGCTTTGAAGCAATAACGCATCCCGACTAAATGACACTCCAACAGCTACACAACAACATGGTTAGGGTTACAAAACTTGTATCTTTTACTAATGAAATTCCCATGTGCCTTCGCCTCAGATATTTTTAGATGGTCAGCAAAAATTGCCGGCAGAGTTTCACTAACATAATTGTTTCTATTTATCCCATATCTTAATACAAAGACAACATGAAAGTAAAAAAACCCAATTACATCCAGAGAGATCCTAAACTAAATATACACATACTAATTTATATAAAATTTCAGCGAATCACCCCTTGGCCTAGTTAAACTATTGATTCCACTCGGCCCTGCATCTCTCTTCAATATCTCGACCAAGTTTAAGCCTGAGCCCACTTAGTATGTCTCCAATTTTGTAGCCTATTTGGACTCAAAATCCGGTTTCTTCCCAAAAAAAATAGAAAACTAAGAAATTGCACTTCTATCATCCTATGTCGGTAAAATCAGAAATAGACTCGAGCTCTTCTAATCCTGCTGTAAAATTGGGATCGTACACATGATGTGCCACTTCGAGTGTGCACTCAGTATCGTCAGATATAAAATCTGTAAATGGCCTATCATACTCTACATCTAAAGTATCTCTGAATGTTTGTTCAGGTGAGGGAATATGAGATTTGGCTAACATATAAGGGTAAAGCCTGTCATTAGGATCTGAGCTGTTCTTAGGAGATTTCAATTTGGAAGGTCGAACCGGGTCTACAAAAGGTGACTTGTGCTTTCCCCAAAGGTAGTGCTTTGTACCAGGTTTATACCGTGTTACGTCAAATGGGGGAAAGGCAGAAGATGTGGCCCACAATGGCCCCTCCCCTTCAAAGCAAGCTCGTGAGACCATCCTACAAGGCAAGAAACAAATACAACATAAAGCAGTTATAATAGAGTAAGGATAGAGAACATAATTTATGTCACAACCAATACAACAACAACAAAGCCTTTTGTCCAGTTGGGGTAGGCTAGAAATGAAGCCCATATTGGATTTCATTTCCATAAGATTGGCTGAATTTTCACATTGGCTCGCCAAGCCTGTCACAACCCTCCTCCTTTATGTCACAACCAATAGCACAAACAAAACAAACAGAACTGTTCTGCACCAGAGGTAGATCGGTTCATTTTAATTAAAATATCTCCTCAATGAAAAGAACATGCACCTGAACCTATTCTCACTGATAGCACATGAGGATTGCTCCAGTAAACCAGGCGGTCTGCCAACGGTCCCTGTATCGCCCTGAGATGGCCGCTCAACATCATTTCCGTGCACAGAAACACTTACATCCGTTGGGAACCCAGTCTCCACTTCCTCATCACCAACATTCGTAAATGTCAGAATCAAATCCATTCTCTCTGAACTTTTAGAGTAATTATTGTTGGCATTATTATTACGACTGTTATCACACAACGCAATATCCTTGCCCTGACAATCTGATTTATCTGCAGAGGCAAGTGCTGTCCTCACATCCTTGTAGTTCCATTTCTGTTTCTGAGGGGTTTGGATGTTGGTGATGGCTCGTGTTGTGATGTCTCGAGAAGAGGAAGAAAATGGATTTGGTTCATTGTTAACAAAAGATTCACGGACAGGGGTTTGAACACGACATTTCGATCTCCAAACGGAAGAAAGCACCGCCATGAAGTGCCGCTGGAGAAGTAGCTCATTCTCAGGCAGCTCACTGGTGATGTTCAACAATAACCGCATTTGATCCTAATACAAGAAATGCAAACTGTAAGCAAACTAGAGTGCAATGAGCTACTGGCTAAATGTAAGCAATCTTTGGTGTGGCTGCCAAGGTTGTTACATGTACAACAACAATCAAGATGTAAGCTTAAAAGAGTGTTATTTTTTTTAAAGCTTGGCAGAGGCTGCCTCCCGCTAATATCTTCCCCCTTCCTCTCCCTTTCCTCTCTCTAATCTTATTCAGTGTGCTTGCATAACCAAAATTGTAAATAAGAGGAAATTATCGTCAATTAGAGGCTTAATTGCACATCAAGGGTTAATTTAGGTATAGCCAATGTTGCACGGTATGTAATTTTGAAAACTTCACCAACAAAACTTGCATTTAATATGTTCATTACATGTATTAAATTATTTATTTTGAAACTAAAAATAATTTGTTTATTTCTAGAAAAATAAGAACACGAGTTATAAAATAATAACCATATCCAAATTTTTAATCTGTAACAAGTTATGTACACAAATAACTAAAGATTATAGGATCTATGAATAGTAAATGCAAGCTAATGGAAGGTCTGAGGACTCGTATGCATGGATAATCCATGCACGCATTGTTGACTGTATCCATATACGAGTTAAACTATTTAAAATAATACAAGACACTTCCATTACGTATCATATTTGAGTATTGAGAGTACACACCTTATTATCCAATACGATCACAATTGCCTCTATTGAATATGGCTGTAAAATTGGGAATTACTGGTATGTGCTGAAGTAATTTAGTTTTTTTATACACATGAACTAGAAAGCAACTGCACATACACTGCAATACTCAATTCAGTAGAAGTTCCTAAACAAAAGAAGAAATTACAATGCTACAGTTTACCTCAGTTACTTTCAGGACGGCCTTTCCAGCACCAGAAGAGGAAGCTTTCTCAGTATTATTGTCTCTCTCTGCAGTTGACAAAACATGCTTAAAAAACAGTTCTCTGAACCTTTCACAGCAGTGCACCGGGTGGCGTGACCTCCCTCGATGACCTCCTAAACCAAACTCACTACCCACTATGTCACTGACAAGGCCCCAGTGAGGCCCGTACTCATGCACAGTAGTGCACAGTACTGCATCCTCTCGATGAGACCATGCATCTGGCACAAAGTCCTTGTTCGACCAAGAGTTACCGACCTTCTTCTTCAGCTTCTCAGGTTTCACCACCATGATCTGTTTCACTGGTGTATGTGAGATCGTCAAACTAGACCCACCATGTCTTGTCTTGGCCTTCACAACAGATTTTGGGCTGAGCTCCTTTTTGCCCGTGTCCACTTTCTTACCCTCTTTTATTGCACATAATGTCAGCTTCTTAGGTGGTAATAACAAACCTGAACCCGGAGTGGAAATACATTCCAAACCTTTCTTGGGTTTCTTCAAAGTTTGATTTTCTTCATTGAAGGACGAAATAGGCAGCTTGCGTTTTTTTATAGGAGGGGGAAAGGGTGGCGAATCAGAGGATACAGTTTCCGGCGAGGTGGTGTTGTAGTCATCTATGTAATCTTCGGGCTCCAGTGTGGTGTCAGAACAGTAAACTTCTGGTTTGGATGCAAGCTTTCCCTTCTTGAGAGATTTGAATTTCTTCGCCTTCTTTGGCTTCTTTTTGGACTTGGGTTTCTTTTCCGAGGTTGTCCCCTCCCTAAACAGTTTAAATTACTTCATAGTAAGAACATCTGAAGGATGAAAATCTGATGGATTGCATACCATGTCACACTTGTGAATCTTGTACTAATTTGTTTCTGTTAGTTTATTTTTTGCTTCTTCCATCTTACTAGTCCAAGTAAATTGGATCATATAGCAACAAAACAGTCCAAGTAAATAAAAGAAATCTTTACCTAGCATTGTTTAAGTTTCTTTCGAGTTCCTCCTCCCTGTCCCTAGCTAGTTGAGCCTCATATTCCATGTCTTCCAATAGCTGCAAAACACAAGCTCATTTAGTTAAAACAGCCATCTAAACTGAGTCCATCTACAGAACTGATAAATTGCAAACCTTCTGCTGAGTCAAGGCCTCAACGTGTTGACGGTATGCTTCTGTGGCTGACTCAGCATCCCATCCTGAAATTAGACAAATATTATAGACAATCAGCCTCCTTCAATACCGTAATCACACATAGATATATTTGGATATGACATCCTTGGCTAACAACTTCTTCACCATCTTTCTGGTGAATCTTGATGCATAAGATCCTTATGGGCACTACTCATGCTACCTAAAACCAGGTGGTAGAACATAACTAATGAACTTATCTCCATCATGTATAATTTCTTTTTCACAATGCCACCAATTAATGGGTTTGCACACAATGGTTCTGGTACAAGTCTGAACCAGCTGATACATCAAATCAGAATCTCAATATAAACTAAATTCATACAAAACTATCCGATGGCAATCTTAAAACCATCCACATCAGAAACTGATTAAGCACTTACTTTCATATAGCAGGGGCTCCTGATCCTCATCAATCTCCGCCTCCAACTCATCCTTCATCCTCTCAATCCTCTCTAATTCCCACTCTTCCTCTAACGACTCAGCAGTCTCTGCCACACGAGATCTGTCAACTATTGGGTCCCACAAATCCAAGAAGCGCATTGCATACCGGTCTATCGGCCTCAACTGGTTCTCAAACGACCAGCTCTCTTGTCCAGCCGCCGCCGCTGCTGCCGCCATTTGTTTGACGTCTGCCAACATATCCATCTCTTCATCCCCTCCCACCAAACTAAGGGTGCACTCGTTATTTAACTTGTCACCTGCTGCAACTACAGCCAGTAAAAAACGCAACATGATGAATAGAAATTTAAAACAGCTTGAGTGGCAAATTGAATCAGCTCAAAATTTACCATTTGAAATTATGCTTTTGACATAAATAATCAAAATGTCAACACTCAACAGTGTTAAGCCGCATAAATAAATATATACTATTTAGAATGATCTACTTTCAGATTTTAGACTAATAAGTAGATTGTTAACTTAAGATTCAGCCAGCAACAGCAAGGCATGATACCTCAATTTGGTAAGGCTTTCGGATGAAAACAAGAAACAAATCATGATTTCATGGATCTCCCCTAACATAAATTATGGTCCTATGGATAATGAAAATGACAGTTGGATGCCACTTCATTTCCCTAAACAAAACAAACAAGAAATATATCTCATAGAAATACCTGTGGATAAAGCAGCTGCACTTTCCACATTCATCATCTCTCTGTTGTCACTCTTCTCTTCAGGCTTTGGGTCTTCATCATTTACTGCATCATCTTCATCCAACAGCTCTGATCTCCCGATAGTCTCTTCTGTAAATTCCTGATTATCCAGGTCCTCCTCCTGTTCCACTTTCTTCAGAGCCATGTAATCCGCCTCATCCTCAGCATGCTTCAGCGCAGCCTCAACATCAGCATTTGATAGATCAACTGAACTCAAATTCAAATTTGAATCATTTGAAATTACAGCTGACTTTGTGCATGAATCATTGATTGTGTGACCAGAGAAGAGCTCCATGGGATCAAGCTTTTTGAAGAACTCAGTGTTGTAGCTACCGCTTTGTATGACCAAGTCATCTAGTGCGCGTTTCTGGTTGGCTTTCTTAAGAATATTTTCCTCTATTGTGCTCTCACTTATTAGCCGATAAATGTGCACTTCACGTGTCTGGCCAATTCGGTGACACCTGTCCTGAGCTTGTTGGTCCATGGCTGGGTTCCAATCACTATCATAAAAGATGACTGTATCGGCTCCAACTAAATTAATTCCAACCCCACCACTTCGAGTGGATAGAATGAAGAGGAATATTTTGGGATTTGTGTTGAACCTTTGCATTAGTGTCTGTCTCTCTTCAGGAGGGGTAGACCCATCAAGCCGCATGTATGTGTAACCGTACAAGTTTATGAACTCTTCCAATACATCCAACATCTTAGTCATTTGTGTAAAAATTAGGGCTCGGTGACCTTCTGATCTTAACCGTCTCAGCAAATTAGAGAGTTCTTGCAATTTACCACAGTCAAATTGTACCAGGCGTCTGTCAGGGAAGTAAACCTGACGCCGTACAATAGCAGGCCTCAACGGTGAGAGGAGAGGAGACAAAGTGTGAATGCATTCCTCTGTGTAAGATGGCTCAAACAACACAGGAGACCTCCCTTTCGTGCTCCAACAGACTGGTGTGGGGGCCCGTGATGCAGGGATGGCAAACATAAATGCCTCCACTACATCAATCATTTTCTCCAACCTTTCAATAGGTGCAAGAACAATGTCAGATAGTTTAGAGGGATAGTCTAAGTAGCACAAAGGGTTGTTCTTCTTCTCAGAAATGTTAAACACTGGGTGCTTGATCACCACAATTTCTCTGAGGTTGGTGCCATAAACTGGTTTCTTTTGGCACTGCAGCCGGTTCCACCATGCAACTGCTTCCTCCCTTTGTTTCAACTCCCTTTCTCTCTCCTCCCAGATCTTTCTCTGTATCTCTTCAAAAATACCAGCTGTCTGTTCTGACATTCCCTTCTTCTGATTAAATGCTACATAACTTGGGGGTGATACAATAAAATTTACCAAATCAGCCTCCCAAGAAGTCATATTAAACTCATTCTGTGTAAAAACAAGATTTAAACCCTCAAAATCTACCCGTGAAAATGGTCCAGTCGACAAGGCAGTACACAAATCAGAGCCTATATTCAGCTCAATACCAGCCATGTCAAATGAACTTATTATAGGTCGTCCCTCAAATAAATCAGGGTGATTACACACCTTTCGCAATTGCATGATAACACTTATCATACCGAAAAAGTTGGCACTCGCCAGAGTGGCCTGAGTCTCTGAACTGGCAATGAAATCCTCATACAAGTTCCTCTGTCGTCTCGAAAGTCTACAATATATTACATGCTCATGTTTTTGTGGGAGTTGTTTCTCAACATCTCTTTTCAAACGCCTAAGAATAAAAGGCCGCAATACATTATGCAATCGGTCAATGACCTCTTTGTTGACTTTCTCTTGACCTTCAACCATGCCTGAAATTGGGTTGCAAAACCAGTCTTTGAACTCTTGGTGGGACTGGAATACATGTGGCATTAAGAAATGCATCAGTGACCACAGCTCCATTAAGTCATTTTGTAGCGGTGTACCTGTAAGTAAAATACGCCTTTTCGAGTTGAAGTTTAATAGGGTTTGCCATCTCTGAGATTTCCAGTTCTTAATTAAATGTGCTTCATCTAAAATGAGGTACTTCCACTTTTTTCGCTTAAAAATCTTAGAATCTTGTATGACGAGCCTGTATGTGGTGATGCACACATGGAAATAATTTGGTTTCATCCAGCCCTGCCTCTTCTGCTTCCTCTCCTTTGCACTGCCGAAATATGTTAAAATTTTAAATGCAGGACACCACTTGAGAAATTCAGTCTCCCAGTTGAGCATTACGCTAGTTGGTACAACTATCAAATGTGGGCCCCATACTCCTTTCTCACATGCTAGGTGGGCCAACAAGGCTATGGTCATGATTGTCTTCCCCAGGCCCATCTCATCAGCTAGTATACCATTTAACCTCTTTTCGTACATGGTCACCAGCCAGTCAAGACCTATGTGCTGGTACTCACGCAAAGGAAACTTCAGAAGGAATGGGAATTTTGTACGAACTTTAGCGGTTGAGAAGGTGTTGCCAGTAGGTTGTGCCGACCTGGCTGCAGCTGCCGCATCCTCTATTGTATTTTCATTTTCATTTTCTTCTTCTATTTGTTCTTTTGGCTCTCTCTCTTCGGGAGTTGATGGCTTCAGCTGCTTTTCCTGTTGAAATGAATCCACACCATCCATTCCAGGATTGATGCTGTCATCTTGAGGAGAAGATGCTGAGGCAGAGAGGTAGTCAGATTCTGGAGAGGATGCATCTGCATAGCCATCCTAGATATAAAATTGTAAGTACATAAAGTTACTTGACAATATGCAAATGAACAACAATCTTGAAATAATTATCAAGCACCTCATGCTTTATCTAGACAGAAGAACAAAACTGATGTTCAAGTTTCTATCTTGTGGGACTCTTTTAGGTGTAGGCTTAACATAAATTGTATATAACAGCAACTTTTTATACACCAACCAAAATGTATATTTTTCTACAATAGACAGAATTTTCCGTCTCAAAATTCTATTGCAAACGCAAGTAAAATTTGCAGGCTATACATTGTTTTAACAGGGTATAAAAAGCTTAGTATAGCAGCTAGGAAAAAGTTGGGAAGTGCACAATCTATCCATACCTTTCTATACCTTGCAAGGAGTTCTTCAATAGGCATCTCGCTCTCTTTTTGAAGCAAATTTATCTGTTGCAAGGAACAATATCAAAACATTAATCACTAGCATTCTCAGCTTTATTCATCCAGATCAGAACATAAATTAAGCCTCATTCAAGAGACATCTTCTTAGATAGAACTTGACTACACACCAACAGAGCCAACCAAAAGGAGGAAATGAGAAGAGAGGGCAATGGTTGACGGGTTATACTGGAATGGTATCAGACTGACAGCTTCATACTGTACTTGGTTTGACTCAGGTCTAAAAAGAGCTTCATTATACAAATCCCAAAATGCAAATATGTAACATTTGTGAAGGATATACAAGCATATGCTTTACCTCATGTGAAGGGTCGACATTTTCTGCCTTTGCCAACTTTTCCTCTTCAGATAATGTTGCTTCATCATCCTGTCAATGTAATAATGATATAAGTAACAGCAGACATTAGGCGTGCAGGTTCATACTACAAACATGAAAAAAGGTCAAAAAATAGACAATAAATATGTACTTCTGTTGAAAACATTACTTGCAGATGAGTAACTATAAAAAATTAACAGAGCACATAATGCAGTCCAACCCATCTTGGTCCTCCCAATTAACATCAACTTGTGGGATTGTTACCAATCCAACAAATAATAAGAAAGAATGATCTTATGCAGCCAACAACAACTATTAAGCTGGAAACTATACCTTTCCATCTCCGTCGCTGAGTTCGAAGTCAGTATCTTCCTGAAATAAGTTCAGAATACATTTTTAAGTAAGAGAATCAATTCAGAGCTTCAAACTAAGCAATATCATGTACCATCCATATGGTACGTACACAACTATATACTACGAATCAATAAGTTCCTGTTCTTAAATTAAGCTTACATTTGGACTTCAATCAATAAGTAACCACCAAATGTACAATTACCCCCAATTGAGATATGCGAACCGTGAAACAAGTGGTGACTGCTGAAATACTAACAGATCAAACATAAGAAACAGAAGCACTGACAACCTTTTTGACCAGTATATTTACCAAATCACCCGTGGAAGTAATATCCAATATGACTGTTATTTGTCAAAACAAAGCTGAACGAAATAAGACTTAAATTATGGTTTCCATACCTGTTGATCGATGCATGAATCACCATTTATTTCATCCTGCAAGAAAAACTTCTAAATAAGAATTTTTGCACGATGTGTTTCTTAGCAAAACACAAATAAAACTAGATTGAAATCAAAATATGATAAGGGACTATATATGTGTCTTCTGATGCACCGGTACGCAATGGAGTTTTAAGCCGCATCGAAAATACGAGAAGAGGTAAGGGCCAACCGAAATTGACATTGGGATGAAGCCGTAAAAAGAGACTTAAAGGCATGGAATGTCTCCAAAGAATTGGCGTCAGATAAGAGTGCATGAAAGTTAGCAATCCACGTACCAAAACCATGACAAACTAAAATTTATATTTGCACGACTTTAGTCTAGGATTAGCGATGTAGGGCTAAACTTACGATTTGTAGAATAGTTTATTATTATTATTTTTATTATAGGACTATTATTACTACTGTTTTTACTACTATTTTACTATTTGTTATAATATTCTCTATATTGATTTTTTATTTCAGATTGAGTTTCATTTCTAGCCTACTCCAAATGAAAAGCCTAACTATATCGTCCACACATATTACATTATCATCAGAACCTCCTCAGTTATCCCAAGATGCTCCGAAGAAACAAATGGAGAACCGAACAATGACAAAAAAGCCTTTAGTCCCAATCGGAGTAATGAAGGAAAATGGAGACCAAAGGAGCAGCAAATTCTCCTTTCAAGGTGAATTGGGAAAAAGGTGTTGAAGAATGCAAAATTCTATCTAATATTGAATATCTTTGGGGTTAATTAGGGATATGTATGAAACAATTATCTCTATTATAGAAAATGCAAAACTTACATCGTGCTTTGGGGAGTCAAACTTGCAATGGTTATTACTGGCGATTTTATCCTCAGAAGATTTCCGAGTACCCAAGTAAACATCCTTGAGCGGCTTCATCTCAACAGAATGTACAACACCATTTTCTTGCTTTGATCGATGATCTGAAAAGCCACTATAAGAACCACAATCATTCGATTTCAAAAAATAAAAAAAGCAACCGAGCTCATTATTTTGTACCATCACTAGATACATACAATCAAGAATTGTAATTGCATGCTGAAGATTTGGACAAAATAGGGCATTGATCAAACACTGAAAAAGGACATCGATCAAACAGGAAAATTGGGACCAAAGGACTTGTCAACTTGCCCATTCAATGCTCGACCACCATATCCCAATATTTGAGATGGTTAAGTGGTCTTACACCTATCTAAGCAGAACAAACACCACCTTCAATGGTAAAGTATTCAAAAACCTCTTATCTGGAGTAGACGAATTTAATATATTCCAGCTAAATATTAACACCCACACAAATAATCAAATTGTTTCTCAAAGCTCAGATTCAGTTAATTAAGCCAAAAGAATTTAATGTTGTTCAGATCCAAATCAAAAGACCTACTCATAAACAAATTTGGTTAGCCATCAATTGCAGTTTTCAAGTTGGGTGGTGTGTGATTACAAATAAACAAGAGAAGTTAGGCGTAATGCAAAAATATTTGAACTAAAACCTTAAGAAATCTCACCATTGTTGGTCTTATGCTTCTTAGAAGGTGGCTCATCACTGTCACTGCTCAAATCCTGACTGCTTTCCCTACTTGCTGTGAATGTTTAATCTTATTATCTTGAAATAATTTAATGTACATTGATATTAAAGAAAGAAATTCATGTGTACCATACTGCTACCCCGCCCCCCTCCAGGACCACAATACATCAGATACAATTCTCAAGAACCCCAAATGTAAAAATACACTACAAAACACCAAATTATCAACCAATCAATGTGCAAAAAAAATATTACAGCAGCCTGACTGGAAAGAAATAATAGGTCTGATGATACTTTATTAGCTTATTGTTGCACCTGTAAGAACTTAATGGTCTGCAGAACAGTGGCCTAGGTAATATTTTGAACTTAGGGTACACAAGAAATTCTGCCTTCAAATTATAATTTTTGCATAAAAGGAAGTATACGCGCGATCATATGAATACAAATCAAATTTTACCCCTGTTTCAGGAGATGAAAAGGTTCTTCTCTACCAAAGAAAAAATAAAGCAGAATGATAATATAAGTTTTTCCCTGAGAACGAAATTAAAGGTTCTTCAAGACTACAGATAGTGGCCCCTCAGCAAAAACATGGCTCCTGGTTCTTTTCTTATGCGCATTATAATCCACCAACTAATTTAAACTCCAGACAAGTTAAAATAAAAGAACCATTCTCTCCAACATGGCTGTTCCTCAAGACTCGCGAAAGAAGAAAATTTGACTACCGAACTCAGAAAAAAGAAGGCTATCAAAGATAGACTCACATTTCCTAGTCTTTTTGGAGTAGGCCTTGAGGATTTCCTCAAGGGGTAAATCAGCTTCAGCCTCTAAAGCAGCCAGCTCCTCTCTCCTCTCTGCCTCTGTAATTTTAGCTTCATCCTCCTCTATTGTTCTTTCATCATCTTCCTGCCATTCGCATTTTCAATTTTAACATAAAACTAAAAAGATCATCAACGCAATGTACAGAGTCTGGTAAAGCTTACCATATCATCATCGGACTGATTATCATATTCATCATCAGTGTCCAAGTCATCTAGCTCCAATGCTGCGTGTGACAAAGCATCTAATTATAATTAATGAAATATACAAGCACCACTAAGAAGAAATATTAAAAGGAAGGCCAACAGATACTAACATCGATCATTAGCAATCTCTATATCATGCTTCACTCGATTATTAGCAATCTCCATATCATACTTTGCTGTTTGTTCTTCTTTGTTTGAAGAAGAAGGTTGATTGGTCACAAGATTTTCAGCTAGCATTGTTGAATACCTGTCATTGAACCCCACTGAAGTGTAATAAAAGAGGTACTATACACTAAGAAATTTCATCTTTGCTATAGTTCAACAAAGAATCTTTTGCAGATAACACCATTTTACCACAAACAAAGGTCATTTTTACAATTACCATAAAAAAGTTATGATGAGATGCAATGATCCTAAATCTTTTGTGACATAGTAACAAACTCCTTTTTCATGAGTTGCTACCACACCCAGAGCTGTGCAATGCTATAAGATAATCAATATTCTTTTCTCTTTTTTGTGGACATATAGGGGTTCCCAAAACCCCCAGAATCTATTACTAATTTACTAAATGCCTCTTAACGGGATGCAAACCTTTGTGCTCACGGAGGATTGAACCCATGACCTCACTGAAGTCATCCTAGTTAGCTACCACTAGACTACTAGGCCATTTGCAATCATTATTCAATTTACTATTAACAATTGTACCTTCAAGCCTAAATCAAAAATCAAGCCTAGTGAAGTTAGCCACTTTTTGCTTATCCATAGTTTTCAGGGGTGGTTAATTAGAAACTATTCAAAAGAAAATGCATCATACAGACAAATAACAGCTGGTCAGTATTTGTTTACAAAAAAGAAAAAAAAACAAGCTAACAAAAGCATAATGCTAATTCCAAGTATGGAAAGTCAAGTGTTCGTTTAAAAAGAACCAGGATATGGTTTCAAATGGTCAAAAAAGGGTCAATTCATTGTTATTTTTGTTAAGTTATACAAAGGATGTCCACCATCAAGACATGATGACTCCCTCAAATTAAAACACCATCAAGTTGTTGTTTAGATATTACAAGATTGTAAAATAATTAAAGGAAAATTCAATACAAGTACCTCTCTGTCTGGCCAAGAAGAAAATTAAGTTGCTTGTCCATTGCCTTTTTCTTCCTTTCCTCAGCCTCCAGTTGATACTTGTACAGAACCTGTCAAAGTTGAGTATTAGTAGAAACTATGATAAAATCTTCTTGTTATAAAAAAAAAATACTAGAGTAAATTGCAAATAAATACTCTTGAAGAAACAGAATTAATTATTCAAAAGGACTTGCCAGCTTCTCTATCTTGGTCCAGAACTTCTTCACATCTTTAGAAATATTTAGGGCGACTTTCCTCAGGCGCTGCTCCTCTTCCTATAGAAGTAATTTTAAAATTTAGATATAATACTGATGTTTTTCATAGGTTGTGCTGGACCTCTACTAGCCACCTTTAAACGCTTCTTTTGACATTTTCTCTTTTTTACTTGATTTGTTGGGTTTACAAATGAGTGTTAAAAACAAGTTCTATCTATCCAAAAATCTTATGGAATTGCAGCAACTAATACATGCAGACACCTTAACAAAATTGTTCTGATTTTGGAGCAACATTTTGAAGACGTGGAAATTACAAAAACCTAATCCAGATAATCAACTTGAATTTAAGCTGCTTAATATACAATACACAATGCAAAAACAAACAAAAAAACAGCATCGTCATACCTTCAATTTCCTCTCTCCCTTTGTTGCCTGATCAAACAAACTCTTAGTAGCCCTAAGTGCAACCCTTCTGGCTGTAGACATCTTCCATTTTCTCTCAGCCTCAAAGTCCTAGAAAGCCATAACACGTAAAATCTATATTATTCAAAAATAAAAATAGGAAGTTTTCCCCTCCCTTCAAAAAATACACATGTACAACAATGTAAGAAAATAAACATCATGCATGTTCCTTTCAAGCAACAAATTAACCTAAGCTATATGTTCATTCACATTCTTATTGAATTAGAGACTCAGTTTGGTACTTATGATGTTTACATTCACCATGCTTATCCCATGCAATGCAATACAATTTTTGTGAAAGATCCTATATCCCTATACCGGATAGCTCCATTCAGCTGATCCATGTAATGTCCTCTTGCACATAAAATTCTTTGGAATCTATATGCGCATCTACATACTTTCACGGTTTAGTCCAGATTGACAGTTAGGAAGCATTTCAGTTTCAGCACTAAGTCTCAATTAAACATACATTTTTATGTACATGTAAGTTCTGGTGCTAGGTTCTATAGCATATTCAGTATTATCAATCAATTATTTCAACCATATATTAAATGTGCAAGAGCTATATCGCACAAAAATTGACAAATTCTCCACTCGTACTAGGTCAACCTTTCATACACCGTGACTGAATCTAGAGTTCATTAAAGCAACAGCTATGTTAGGTTTAGATACAAACATCAGTTCTTCATCAACCTACAATGATACTAATTTGCAAAGGGTGATAACGAGTGTCATATTAAAAAGAAAGTAAAAAGCAGACACCTTTGACAGCCACACCATTTCTTCCAGTACATGATCCCAATGAGCCTTTGGTCGAGGTGGTTCCTTTTGTGCTTCAAGTGCCTGCATTTTCAATAGACCATCTAATACATTTCTCATTTATTCACCATTGTCACCATGGAAGCACCAATTGATAATTCATTTCTATCACATTATTATCATGTTCTTCAATACAGCTGAAGCAGGTAAATACCAACTTCTTTGACATACCTCAAACAGCATACTGGACAAGATGAGGTTACACCAGAGCATGGCTGCACAATGGAGTGATACTCAAAATAAATTGAAATTGGTAACTCCCAATTGGGCATGGCTACACTTTCATCAACTTAGACACATTCAACAATATACTATATGGGCACGCAAAGATAAACCATACATGCAGGAGCCACAAAAACCATGACTGCATCTAAAGGAATAACAAAGGTAGAAAAGGGCGAGTAAAAATCAAAATGAAAAATCAAAGAATATGTCATAAATAACAAACCTTCTGACGTTTAGCCCTTGAATCAAGATCTAACCTCGATCTGGGGCCTTTGGAGGCCATTTTTATTCTCTATCTTCACAGCTCCTCTCTCACCACATATTTTATTGCTATCGCAGTAAACAATTCTCCAGAGAAGATCTGTGAGTAACAAGTCAATCACATATCAATAGCACACAAAAAAAAGGTTCCCTTGTATTATAATGTATAACAGCTTAGGTATTGATTTCATGTGGATGCAATACCATAGAAGTTCTCCGTACAGATAGTACCGGTACATAAATTATACAATCCTTGCACGAGTATAATATCTATTATTATAAATACAAAATATGACTAGAAACAGAACAAAAATAATGCCAGAACCACCATTCAATGTTATTGATCTTTTCTTCGGCAGTGTTTTTATTGGTTTAAGGTGTAATCATCGAACAGTGACTTCTATGGCCGTGATCAATTGATACCAATAACAAAACAGCATCGCATGCACAGGGTGGCATGGTAATTTGATTCGGCCCAGTACATGCAGAAAGTAACATTTCACTTATTTGTTTGTGTTTATCTCTTTATTCTGTCCCAACCTCAACCCCCTCACAGTCCCTTACCAGATAAAGGTGTAAGAAAAACTAATAGAACAACCAGAACCAGAAAGAAACAATATATTTTCCAGAATTTCAATATAAATATCTTAAGCTGAAAGGACAACTAAAAAAATTAGTCATTTAGTCCCGTTTAGCATAAGTGACCTCTCAGTGTCCGGATAAAAAACCTAAGCTAGAATTGAAAAATCCATTCAATAATCAGAACCTTTTGGCAGAGATCAGTCTTAGCCTTTTGGATGCTAATTTTCCAAACCAGATACACAATTTTAGCTAGCAAGAAAACAGTTCAGTCAAGTTGTCAATTGCTAGCACAACTATGTACCCAGTTCATAGACAATTTGCATTTAGTTGACATCCCCGGTACTTGGACTTTAATTGACTGCCACAATAACTTTTAATTAAGCAAACACAGAGAAATATCAATGGAAAACCCAACTAAGTAGCAAATTCATCATGATCAAGTGCTCACAATCAAAATTCAGCTCTTTCATAGTAGTATGAAAACCAAATTAATGTGCACTCAGGACAAAATGATCATATCCATTTTATTTAATATAATATAACAAAACTATCCAAACTTATTGTGTTCTTAAAACCCTAATAGAAACCCAAGCCCAAAACCAGTACAATATTCAGTTTCTTCCCTCCAGTCTTCACACTTGAGTTAAAATAGTTTAATGTCCTCGTCATTCGCACCAATGGAGACTTCTTCAGTTCATAAAGCACAAACTATAGGTAGCTGACACAAACAAAACAGGTTTGAGCTCCAGACAGAGGGAAATTAGAAGACCGGGCTGAAGAGAACCGATCTCAAATCTCAGCAGAGAGAAATTCCTAAAAGACTCGTAAAGAGGGCGGACAAAACAAGAAAAGGACTTCACAGAGGAGATCTAAACTAGGGAATCAGCTAGCATACCTGAAGAAACCACAGTGAGGCGCTAGATACCGCCAAGGTATTGTACTATGCGTCGTCTCTTCGATTTTTGCTTTAGAGTTAGGGTTTTCGTTCTTTCTTTTCGTGCAATCAGGAAGAAGAAAGAAGAAAGGAGATGATTTTCTTTTTTCTCGAGCTACCCGATGTTAGAATGTTAAAGCTGGAGTTTTGTTTGTGACCTCTCCAGTTCTCAGTTTGGCCGACTTTAAAATGGTTGGATGGTGATCGGACGGTGTTAGATCTCGGAAAAGTAACCCTGTCGATATTTGTACCGGAGAAGTTGTGGACCCATAAATGGCGGAAAATTGGAAAAATTTTATAGAGATCATGTAACAAATTGTTTCAATAGATAGTATCGAAGACATTCTAAAAATTTCACAGAAGATCAAGTGCGCAAGTATTCTTATATTTTTTCAATTTTATTTTCAATTTTCGTGCATTTCTCTTAAGATTGCAGTATAAATTTTATACTTTAGAGATGTAACTATTAATTACACCCTAAAAAAGCTTACGGGCGCAAGTATTAGTTGCGTTTTTGACCCTCTGTGATATATTTAGGAGACAGTTGGCCTTATCTATAAAAAAAATGTTTTTTTAGTCCTTTATGCAAGAATTCTCGAAAAAATTAATAAAAAGCTCAAATGAATTTTTTCATAGAGGACCACAGAACAAAAAATTTCAACATACAAGGCCAAAGATACCCAAAAAATTCACAGAAGGCAAGCATTAATTGCGCACTTGGCCTTTTGTGATATTTTTAGGAAGCAATTGGCACTATCTGTTAAAAAGTTGCTTCTCTAATCATTTATGTAGAAGTTCCTCAAATATGAGAATCATCTCAAGTAGGACGCTATTAACAGTTGCATTATGAAGAATAGTCGGATCTAGCCGCTAGGTTAGACAGACAATTAATACAGAGATAGAAGAAATAAGGAGAAATCAGTGGCGCAACTGTTAAAAACGACTCTAGATAAATTTATTAGAAGCTCAACTATTATTGATGGCTCTAGTTGAGAATGATTCTATCTTGCAACGGACTTCAAACAAGAGAAAAACATATGAAAATAATAAATAATAGAGAGAATTTAGGGACGTTATTAACAATAATGTTTCTGGTCATTGGTAAAAAAAATTAGTTTTGAGTCATTATATAATCTGACTCATATTTGAGTTCTTTATAAAAATATTCCTAAAATGATTGAAATGTAAGTCGAATAACATTTATGGCCAAAAAACCTATAAAAATTTCACTGATGATTTTGGATGCTACTGTAAGTAGTGCCCCTAAGTTCTTTTCTTTTTTTACATTTTTATTGATTTTTTCTTAGTTTGCAGTTGTGTGGCCGAGCTGTCATAATACACTAAGGGACGCTATTAATGATAGCGCCCCTAACAATAGAGACACCAAATTTAATTAAGTAATTAATTAATAATAAGAATAATAGTGGTAATAATATTAGTAATATCATAAAATATTTACACTATAGACGTTTTAATTTATTAATATTACTTATTTTATTTGATCATTAATAAAAGTAATAATAATAAGAGTAATGATGATGATGATGATGATAAAGTAATAATAATATCAATAATAATAATAACATTAACAATATCATAAAAAAATTGCGTAAAATATTTTTCTCAAAATAATTATATCAAACTTATCACAATAACAATTTTTTCTCATCCTGACAATACTATAAGTAGATTTTTTGTCAATATTCTACGAGAAATACAAATGGTCTAGTGGCAGGGGACGCAATAGCTTGAGGCTCTATGGCTTGGATAGTGCATGAGTTTGATTCTCACTAGGCCATTCTTTTTTGCCAAATTATTAGGGACGTTATTGCTAGTAGCGTTCTTAGAAGATTAAATGTTTCTGAAACTTTCAAAGAAGTCGCAGTTTTGAAAATCTTCTAGGAGCGCAATTGTTAATGACACCACATGTTTTTTGTAGACTGGGCCCACTGTTAGTGTTGGTGTCCTAGACCCAGATCATATATTTGATATTTTAGTTTATTAATGAATGATTTTATCATTTTGTTCCTTGAGTTATTATATTTTGTGGGTCATTTGAGTTGATGACTTAAATTGTAGAATTCCATCAATTAAATAAATATAATTACTCTTAAAAGTCTTGATCTTGGTAATTAGCAAGGAACACTAATTGACCAATATAAGATCAGTGTGTCGGATTAGATGATGATCATATTCTACAGATCATATGACAAAGAGTTGTCAATGCTAAACACACAGGTGTATACAACGGGATGTATAGCACTAGACAGACCCAAAAATGAAATATCACGTGGATTGTGTTACGTGTCATTGATATTTCATTTGTGTCATGAATTCTAGGGTTGAGATGTTTATATTTCCTACATGAGAAATATACATCGTTGGTACTGTCCAACGCTCACTTTTAATTATGAGTTATGTAGACAGTTACTGCAACGTGTATAACTTGTGCGGAGGAACTATACGCATCAAGATACCATTGTCCTTTATACATGATATCATGAGACAAGGAATTGACACAATAATATTTTAATATTACAAGATCATGATTTTGCATTGTGCTTTTTCATCTACATCATTTGGGTAATCAATATACCATGGCTAGTTGTATCATTGATTTATGAAATTAAAATGTTTAGTTTCATTGCTATAATGATGGGATCTCATAGGGTCACACCATATGAAAGATTAAAAGAAAATATTGTAAACTAATCCTATTAATATTTAAAGTATGCGTGACATATTTTAAATAACTTTTGACACATGAGAGATGCATATAAATTAACATTGGATATTAATTTATATGTTGGCGTTTTAATATATGGGATTGTGGACTTAATTAGATATTAATATGATTAATGTATTTAAGCCCAAAACCCAAATATAGGCCATAAAATTTCTGGGGATAATTGATTAGTAATGATATAATTAAAAGAATATTGAAGTATATCATTAAACCTAATCAATTTCCATTAAAGAGGAGAGAAAATTTTGGCCAGTTTTTTGAGGTAACTTTAAACAGGATTTTGAAAGGTCAAATATCAACCATTCTGAACGTATGACCTATGAAAATTGAAGCCCTTTGAGTCTAGAATCCAATGGTGCAAGTTTCAAGTCATTTGGAATTACCTACAGAGAGTTATGGCAGATTTAATACCCAAAGGTCAGATTTTCAGCTTTTAAACTCTTGGCTGAAATTTGTCTCTCTCTCTCTCCTAATTTTTCTCTCATGTGTTGAGACAAAACTCCATTAAAATTTCTGAAATTTTGAAGAAGGTTTTGAAACTAGGATTAAGGTACCACTTGTTGTTCTCTTACTAGCCTTAGAGATATAAGTGTTTCTTTAATCTTTCGGTGGATACCTAAGGAGGCTCGACGGTTGACGAGCTAAGCACAACCAACGAAACAAGACATAGGGAATAAGAAGTTGCTAAGCTAGACAACCCTACTCGATTTGATTTGGAGATCAAATCATAAGGTATAATATTATTCTCTAATTATTTAGGCAAATAAATATTGTTTTTACACTTATAATAGCTAGATCATTTGTTTTGAGATGAATAACATTTTGTTTTATTCCTTGCTTTCGAAGCATCAAAACTTTCACCTACATTTCTGTGAGTGAAAGATACTAGAGGCGATATTAACAATAACGCTCGTAGAATTATTGGACTTTGGGCTTTAAATAAATTTATATCTCATAATAATATTCTCATATTATTATAATAATGAAACTTAAATTATACTCATAATATACATTTTTCAATAAATTTATTTTTCCGTTAGGAAGTCGCATCACGTGACATAATATTTTAATAATTCCAATATGTACCTTTATTTCATGCAACATGAAATCTCGTACATATATATCAAAATATTTATTCTGGTTTCCTGTTCAGTTGGTGTGACCTATGTTGATGATCTATGTTATGTTGGCAATGTGATAAAACATTTTAGTCCATAAACTGTAAGCGGTATTCTAACTATACATTACAGTTATCCAAATAACACAAATGTTTAGTAAATCTTTACAAAACACGATCCTTCTAATAATATTATCATTAACATTACTTGTGTCTATTCCTTGCCTTATGATATTATAATTATTATACAAAGTAGGATTATGTCATCTTTATATTATAATTATTTCTTGGTCTCCATTAAGTAAATTATAATATTATAACTGCACTTCAGTTATATTGGATCCATTTATAATTCAACTTTACCAAGGGGCCCACAAAATATCATTTCTCATTATCAATGAGTGGCAATGATGCTCTTGACATATATCATTTTTCGCACAAATTATATATAAATGACTATTACTTTTATCACTACTTGTTGTAAGTAGCTTTTAATAATAAACACGTTATACATCCCTCGTGTGAAAAAGATACATGTCTCAATCTTAGAATTAAAGACACGATAGAAACATCAATGACACAAACACAATTCATATAATGCTTTTATCTATTAGGTTTGTTTAATATATGAAACATTTCATATATTCGTGTTATTAAATGATAATTTTTTATCAACATTTGCAGAACTACAACGTACTTTTAATCAACACGACAGTCTTATATGGCATATTAGTGTTCCTGCTAATATCTAAGACCTGTAAACATTTTAGAGTTGTATATTCATTATATTTAGAGTTCTACGGTTCAAGACCAAGTGCATCTTCTTGAACACATCTAAATATGAATACAGAACTCATGGAACAAGATGTGAATAACATCAAATTCATAAATATAACATAAAAGTAATCAGCAAAAGATAACTTTTAGAACACAAATCTAACAATATATACCCCTTTTTCTTGAATAAACTTCATCCCTTACAATATAAATCAAATCCCTTATCCTTTCTATCAAGATTCTGAGAAATTCCCACTCAGCAAAAGCCTACAAATACCTAAGCTTCTTTTCTCAAACACTAAGCCACATCTTAAGAAACAATCACTACTATTTTTCAAATGACTTAACCAAACTCATCCAAAACCAACAAATATCAATGATAAAAAAGGAATCAGAGGTTATCATAGCTGAAGATAAGCATAATCAAGGACAACGTTCTGAAATTGATCCCAATCTTTTGCCAACAATCATGGAAGGTCTTCGACATCTCTCTCAACAAATACATCACATGTCCATGATAGCAATGCTTGATGACAAGTATCAACCCCATGATTCCAACTCCTTGTAATTTTCAACCATCCAAGAAGAGTAAAACTGAAGAAGAAAATAGAAAAGAAGACTATGACTAGGATATAAATATATAAATTTTTAGCTATGCTTCAATAAAATCATGTTTGATTAGAATTTGCAAGCTCATGTCATCACTAGTTCATGTCATTATTGATTCATGTATTTTGATTATCATATCTTGCATGCATTACTTTATTATCAATGTTGTCATGGCTCTCATCAGTTATTTTAATCAATGTATTGAGTTAGAAATGCAAAACTTGATGTTTGTCTTGATTTTATGCCTCTTGATGATTATGTTCTTCTTTATCCCCATTCTCAATTGAAAAATCTTATTAAACTTAATGAAGTGTGCTTTACTTGAAAAATTTATTTCATTAAGGGAGAGTAATGTAAAATTGCTTGACTTGTATGATTATATATGTGCTAAATTCAGGGAGAGCTTAAATAGTTTGAGCATTTTGCCATTATTTGAAAAAAAAGGGGGAGAAATGAAGATGTGCATCACTTGATATGCACATCTCAAATGGTTTTGCAAATTGCCAAAAGGGAGAGTTTGTTGGATTAAACTCATCTCTTGTTTGACAATTTGCAAAACAATTAAAGTAATAACCTTGCACATGAGTTTTGGTGAAGATGCATGTTAAAATAGGTACATATCAATGTCAAACATGCTCAAACATGCCCTGGACAAGTCAAGACATGCTCAAGTCATCAAGGAAAGGCTTCACTGTGCAAAACAAAGCATAGTGTTACCATAAAACTTTAGGACTCGTTATAACGAGTCCCCAACCTATCATAACGGGTGTCCAAGGCGTCATAATGCCTCAGGAGGATAGAGAAGCAGCAGCAGCCTGGATTTTCTCGAGACCAGCGTTACTGTAATGCTTGGCAAGGTGTCACAATGAGTCACCACCCGTTATAACGAGTGATCAAGGCGTTATAACGAGTTTCTGAAGAGTTGGCCCACAAGACAGCTGCACAAGGGCAAATTTGGAAGAATCCCAAGGTGTTATAACGTCTTACCTAAGGCGTTATGGAGATGTTGTAACGCCAGGAAGGTTTTTGAAGGCTCCAAGATCGCAAGAAGTGTCCAGTCTATATAGATGATGCAAAAACGAACCAGCAGATCATTCCTACAAGCTTTCAAGCATCAAATTGAGCACAACAAAGAGCCTAATTCAAGTCTCCTCCAGCTATATAACCTAGAGAGCAATTAGGATAGCTACTATTCTCTTATTGTCTATTCGAGTACAAACTCTTAGCTAGTTTTTAGCCTTTGGTGCATCACATTTATGTTGTCAAGTGGTGCATCCATGTCCTTGATTGTGTTGTCAATCAGACTTTTTTTACCGTATATTGTGGTGTTGTCCCATACATTGATCTAGAAGAAGAAGATTGACTTGCTTGTGTAGAAGAAGTCAAAGATCGGCTCCGCACTTTGTAAAGAACACTCCTTTTATAGTGAAATCGGCCCGAAAGGAATATTTAGTTCCGGGAGATCCGTGGACGTAGGCCTAAGTTGATTGATTGGTCGAATCATGTTACATAGCGTGTTATCTTGTTCTCGATTGCTCTCTCTTCACACACTCTCTCTCTTTATTACTTTGATCTTTGTCAATTTGTGATTTGCTCAATTACTTTTTGAAATTGCTTGCTCTATTACTTGGCTACGTGATTAAGATCTAAAAGCTTTTAGTTTGAATTTGTTAATTAAAAATGCTTTCGCCTAGTGAATTGACCTTAGTCTTGCACTTTAAGCCCCAACCCTAATTCTAACAATCGTAACCACTATTTGGCCATATACTGATTAGCTTTCCTCTTCATAAACAATATCTTAACTCCTAATAGCAAAATCGAAACAAACTTGGAGATGAATGTCATGTACTTGCTTCGATATTTAATTTGTTTTGATAAGGTTGTCCAAATTCCCTACATCATCCTAAACCATATGAGATTTGCCTTATCTACTGGGAAGAAATCATTGCCTTATCCCCATCTCTTGACCCAAATCATTACCCGAGCTATTTAAAGAATACCAAGAAATCCCCAATAGACCTCCAAACCCGAGAACCTTGTTGAAAAATTAGACACAATTGGATGGGTTAAAAAGAGAATATTTTGGGATTCAAGCAAGAAGTACAAGATTAACCAATGAATCTTAGCGCCCATTGCAAAACCAAACTAATGGTATAATTCGGATGAAGTCCTTGATGCACCAATGGATAACCAAGTACCGAAAAGAAGGAGGAATGAAACAAGTTCATCCAATTCCCCACCTAGTCCTCTAAGGCCGGAATAAAGGGAGTATGTTGCACCTGAACCTCAACCCCACTCTCAACCACAACAACAAGCCAACACATTTTCAAGACCTCTAGAACTACAAGAATAACAATTGAGAATGTGCACCAACTTTCTCAAGATGCACGAGGTACATGTACGAGGTACATGATATTGGACATGACCCACCTTGACTTGCTGTAGAGATTGTGTTTGTGTCATCAGCAAAGTTATAAATTAGTATTGATTCTATTATCTGAGATATCATAATTCTAGATAATTAATGTATATTTTGTGCGATTATCAAATGCTGCTTTTAACCGAGGGCTATAAAGATAATTTTCGGATATAGATGAATTATGCTAGAAGTTATGGATAGTCAATAGCATATATTTGTCTGTCTCATTTCATATGAGACTAGTGATATCTCTGGGCCCCTTGATAATTATTATGCATGCATTTGTGATCATGGGATGATACAAATAATAATTATGTACCGAGGATCAAGAAAATGATTAATGGTATAGGATGACACATTCCTACGCTTGACATTAATCAATGATATTACGTGACAAAGGAATCAATACAAAAGAATAAAGGATCACGATTTGTCTGTGTTTGATCGGGTGATCATAATGCATTGCTAGATGCCAATTATGATTTATAAATTAATGTTTACTAATTTATTGCTGATCATGACATGGATCCTACTGGTTCGCTCTATTTGACAAGTTGAAGCATAGAACAATTAATTAATTATGTTGGACATAATTAATTAAATTTGAATTGGATCAATTTGGGCGAGGTCCAAATATGAATGAGAAACAGTTGGACTCAGGGTGAGCCCAAGCCTACGAGAGGATTTTATTTATAGAGAGAGAAGTGAATTCCAAGTAGTGACTCTTGACTCTTGAGCAATAACTACGCACTCACCCACTTTCTCTCTATAATTAAAAAAAATGGGTGAAATAAAAAACTGATCAATGCATGGGATGCATTAACACCCAAATTCAATTGCGCATAACGTTTGGACGAAAAATGTGAGCAATTAAAGTTTTTTATTGCTCCGGCGCAAGAGAATGAGAAAAAAGTCTCTCTGTCTCATATTCATTGAGATATATAATTATATCTTTTACCCTGAGTTTATTTTTTTTCTCTCTGTACGTGGGAGTGAAATGGTTTCTGGGAGAAACCAAATGAGGTAGGCTTTGTAAATCCAATTCAAATAAAAGGAATATCAATCTCTCTCATGTGTTGAGATTCAAAGAGATTATAAATTCTTGTTCTATAGAAGATCTAGCAATCTTGCTTCGACTCGTCAAGGAGTGCACGTGGTAGAGGTTTCAAGCTTGGAAAGCTTTCGCGAGACGAGAAGAAAATCGACATCCTTATCGTGAAGACGCGAGCAACCTCTATGCAAAGGAAGTCGTCGCGCTTGGTTACGTGATAAGATGAAATTATATACCAGAATCATAGGGTATTTTGTGTAATTTATGCCAAAATCCGATAGGTTTAGGTCAAAATATCCAAGTTTAGTCTCAAGTTCAAGTTACTTCCCTAGAATTGGTTTACAATGCAGAAAATAGGTAATGGAAGCACAAGAAGTTATTTCTGGACACCTGGAGCAGTTGGGAGCGAGATCAGACAGTTAAAGGATTCATTACGGCCGTAATCACCCTTCATTACGGCTGTAATCATCCATTACGGCCGTAATCACGCTTCATTACGGCCGTAACCACCACATCCCGAGACTGCAGATTCCAGAACTTGGCTAAAACCTCTTCAGATCAACCCATTACGGCTGTAACCAGTACTCATTACGGCCGTAATGACCCTTTCCCGAGAGATAGATTCCCAGTACTTAGCCACCACAGGAGCTAAGTACACTCATTACGGCTGTAACCAACACACATTACGGCCGTAATGGTGTTTTCCCGAGAGACCATATTTCAGGACTTAGCCAGTTTCAGACTCAGAAAACTTGATTACGGCCGTAACCAAAACCTATTACGGCCGTAACCAGAACATGGTCAATTTCAGCCTCAGAAGAGTTCATTACGGCCGTAATGACCTTTCATTATGGCCGTAACCGAAACCGCCAATTCCCAGAATAGATCCCGAAACCTTCGTGGCACGCTCTGCCATTTTAGCACTAATTACGACCGTAATGACCCATCATTACGGCCGTAACCAAGGTCGGCAGAGCAGTTCAGTTTTATTTTGGGAAGGTTATTAGAGGTTATTTTGGGATTCGTGTATTCATGTATAAATAGGGGGGTTCAGATTTGTTTAGGACATGCTTTGAAAGAGATAGTTTTCCATTACACTTTTGAGAAAAAGAGAGAGATTTTGGGGAAGAAAGAGAAGAAGAAGAAGGAAGAAGAAGAGAAGGCCATTAGAGACTTCATCACTTTGGTTTAATCTTCCACTCCTTCTCTTGTTTTCTTTTACTTACTTAGTTGTATTTTCATGGCCATTAAGGGCTAATTCTCCATTAGGTTTTTAGGGGGACTTGAAACTTGGCTTGTATCTTATTTGGTATAATGATATGATGATCGTTGTTTTTGTTATTATGGCTTGTGCTTGTTTTTATTGCTTATTGTGATCTTGATCAAATTGCATACTTAGGATTTAATGGTTGTAATTGAGAAATTGAATTGTTAGATCCCGACCACAAGTAACAAGGTAGATGGTAATTTAAGTACCGAAACGTGACGATTGTCATCTATATGCCAACTTGATTGAATTGAATAATTGTACCAAGTACCGAGAGGTGAATTGCAATTGTTTAAGTAGATTAAGGCAATTAGGACTTAATGAATTTAGACTAGAATAATCAAGTACCGAAAGGTGAAAATTACTCTAGTTTAGATATGGTACTAACATAGAAATATCCCTTAGTACCAAACTTGTTAATTGCGCCTCCTTAATACAAAAACAAACCTTTAAATGACCAAGTAGATATAAACAAGTGGATAGAAACCTTAGAAACCTAAACCTCTTATCTTAATTCTTGAAATTGTTAATTGATTTACTTAGTCTCAAAATTGCATAACACCAAAACCAAACCTTTCGCTTTACAGAAAAACTCAACCTTTTAATTTCTTACTTAGATTAGAATTATTAAAATTTGATAACTTAGTCCGACTTGTCCCTGTGGATTCGATCCCTAAGTACTACAATAGACGGTTGTATACTTGCAACTTCTATTTAACAACTAGGGTTAGTAAAACTCCTATCATTACGATACCAAGTAAGGTACAAAATTCACAACCTTGTTAGATTCGAATTTTATACACATTATCCTTGGGATTCATAATGGGTTGCATGAAATTTTTTAAAATTCCGCATATCATGCACGTAACAAAACCCTACAGACCACTCATCTCATGCGAGTGAATTATTTGTGCATGTCACTGACTTGATTGAGATGTTACAGTAAGAAATGCCAACATCTCAATCCTCAAGCTTTCCTGCATGTAAGAATTTTAAATCTAAATATTTTCATAAAATTTCATTTGGAACACAAGTATTATGTACATACATCCGATACATGCATCCGGGTTCTGTAAAAAGCTTGTCGGGAAGTCAACAATGATGCAAGCCAATGTGTGTACTTTTTGAATTCAGAACAATGTGCATAGGCTAATATCATGATTCATTGAGCGGGGACGATGTCCTACATGACTGAAGTGTTTGGCAAAGTTATTTCAAGCCTTCTATCGTTCTTATGTCGTATCAATAATCTAACTTTCACATATTTATGTATTTATTCTTAATATTTTATCTATCTCACATGAGTTAAAAATCAATTGTAGGGAACATTGGATACTTTTTATTATAGACCTCGTGCGATTGTTCATCTTATGGATCAACATATACAAAATTTGAAGATCAAATTGGCTCTGGATACGTAAGAATTACATAGATCTATTTTCATAGTTTAATGTTTATATTGGCTTTAGATAGGCTTATTTTGTAAGACTGATAAGAAAAAGACCAAGTTCACTTGAAAATTAATCAAGATAAGTAACTTTAGAGAAATTAGTATATTTTTCTTAGTATAATTGTTGTTTAGGATCTAAGATTTGAGTATTTTTTTCAACAATTTGATTCTTAGTTTTTTCTTGCCTACTGATTTCTTTTAGGATCTGTGATAACCAGACTGTGTCAAATGCGATTATTATGTTATGATGTTGTTGAATAACATAATAACACATTACATTCGATCCGACCAATCTTTGCCTTCGGTACAAAACAACAACCATACTGTTGATTTATTTTCTATCTTTATAACAACACATGATCAAAAGAACAACCATAGTCCAGTTTTGATTTCTAAGGAGAACCACCATACTGTTGATTTATAGTGAGAACAAATAATTTTAAATTATATGAAAACTCAAACATATTAAGTTATTTTAGTTGTTTGATTATTGATTTTTCAATATAAGAGCATTTGTAGGATGTTATGTTATAGTCCAGCTTTGTTTTGAGTTAAGTTCTGCCTAAAACATTCATGTAGAATTCAATAAGTATAAATAATTTTGTTTGCATCTTTATTGCTGGTGGTTGCTTGAAAAAAAACATACTCTACCATATCAGGTATATCTAACTTTACTTATAATCATGCAGGTTATTGAACTCGTAGCTCCGCAGAACTATCCAAAACAAACTAGACCATATTGTGGATTTTCTTGCAAAATTCATTGCTGAGGTTATTTGATTATGTTAACAGGGAGATCACACTTGTAGTGGATTATAGTGTTAGAGGGGATAACAATTAATATGTATAAAAGATTACATTGTAAGAGGGGATCACATTGTTAATTAGTGATACCCTTGATATATTAATTAGTTATCTTACTGTAATATATGAATGTTATTTTATCATATATATTTAGTTATCTACTGTTGAGGATCATCTGTTATGAATATATTTTTCATCGTCTGGTAAATTAATTTTGGAGCGCTAGCAAAAAGAGACTAGCCACGTAAGCAGCAAAATATCTTACTAAAAATAAGATGCTTTTCTACGACGTGTATTAACAAAGGATGTTGAAAAATCACTTGCGGGAAATTTCATAAAAAAAAATATTTTGTACAACTTGTATTAACAAAGAAACGGAATAGATAAAGTATATATGCATCGGGTATTAATAAATAAAGGATGTAGACTGTAAAATGAGCAAAAAGCACCACTAAAATTTTTTATAAAAAAGAATTTATATTTTCTATGTCGGGGGTTAACTAATAAATGATGTACATAGGTTGTAAAAAGACAGATAATTTAACTTTTGCGTATGCTCATCTACATCGGGGTTTAATATATTTTTTGCAACATTAGCGTTTACAATAGTAGTTAACCGGTGTATATCTCTTAAAATATTCGATGTCAAAAAAGATTTTTACAGTAGTATAATTAAGATTATCTTAATACATCAAACTGAATCAATATTTTTGACCCTTCAAGATTAGTTTATATGTATTTTTTAATTTCTTCTTTTAGAGAATAAACACTTTAATTTATATGTATTTTCTAGACATTTTTATAACAAAACCGCACAAGTTTAGTCTATCGGAGGTTGACTTACATATGGCAAACTCCTCAAGAATGGGGAACGGATCGTCCGTGGACCGTTCTATCTTCCTTAATTATATCAAGATTCGTGTTCATATTTAAACTATTAATATTAATCAGACAGCTAATCGTGATTGAATTGTCGATCCGAACTGTACAATATGTGTAGTGAGCTACTGCGCTACAATAGAATAGAATCGGAAAATGGCGATCGAGACTTGATCGTGGGAACGAGGTTACATGAATGATGATTCTATTCTTTTGTGAACGAGATTGTAATTTCAGTATCATCTCAAGGAAAAATGTCTCATTTTCTTCGAGCATACTCTTGGGCTTCTTTGGGGATGCCCCATGAATTACAACGTTGGAGTTAATTAGAAATTGTTTCATCGTCTCCATTTACAGAAAGTCGACTCCTCCAATTAACACAAATAAGAGACTAATCAAATAAGAGAATTGGGGTGTGTACTCATTTGAAATTAGTCTTATCTTATCTTGCGTACATTTATCCGTTATAATTTTAAAATTAAAAAGTTTAATTTATTTGTATCCTGTCCTTATGGCCTTACTCGTTAAAATTAAGGGTAACTAACGAAATAAATAATATTTATATAATAATAATAATAATATTATAAATAAATCGTCAAACTCACTTATTTAAAAAAAATATGTCTATGCATAAATAAATAAAAATGCAAATATACGCCTGAATTTCAACTCAACTTTTTTTATCAAAGCAATCGATTAATGCCAATATGCCATCTATTCACTGATTTTTCAACTAAAACAAGACAAAAATAAAATAAAATAAAATAAAATAAAATAAAAACAAAACATCGCATCATATTTTTCAACAAATTGTTGAATGTTTATACTTAATATATCAACAAAGAACTTTGCAAGTAGGATAAGTAAGAGACGAAATTATAGGGATAAATAAAAAAACAAAATATAAAATATAATTTGACTTCACAAGAAAGACACAACACTGAAGTAAATATTGAGTATAATAAATTCGTAGCACTTTGAGAAACTAAATTTTATAAGTAAATATAACCTGGATACAAGATATAATTTTAACTTTAGAGATACTATAATATTGGGGAAAATATAAACTAAATTTGATTATTCATGCACTATATAAATTATTAAAACTGTAAAAAAATATTTTAAAGTAATATAATTAGAATTATGTATCTTAAATGTCAAAATATAAAAAATGAACGTACACTAGAATCATCTTTTTTCAACATACTTTATCAGCCTTAATAATATGACAAAAATTATCTATGATGGTTGCTAGCCAACTTCCTAAATTTGGCACATCACAAAATTATCTATGATAAATAATATCTACACAAAATTTCTAAATGATCAAAATTATTCCACTTTACCTAAACTCAATGCACACAGCATGTAAACATGTATAAGTAAATGGACACGATCATTTTCTTCTCAAATGGAGGGTAAAAACAAAAGTTTATCTTCTTACTTTATAACTATTACTCTTTAGTGGAAGTCATGAGTGGAACTGCTCATGTACAAGGCATACCTCTTGAATATGATTGCACATACATCCTTTGTTCAATTGGCTGATTGTTAATTAGAGCTTAATTTATTGATTGATACAGAACTGTCACATAAGTTTTTTAGGACAAAAAAAAACTAGTATACTTTTGTCAATTTGCAAACGAGTCGAACACGAACGAGCTGAGCCAAGTTCAAGATCGGCTCGTTACTTAACGAACGAGCTGGTAACGAGCGAGTTTTTGACGAGTCGAACACGGACGAGCCACGAGCTACCAATATTTTTGACACCCCTAGACTATATGTTAATTAATATTGTGCAACTTGTACTTCAACTATTGCATTTAGATATTAATATCTATCAATTAACTTTATATAACATGTGTGATTCGTTAACGAGCCGAGCTGGACATAGTTCAAGATCGGCTCGTTAACTTAACGAGCTGATCAACTCGTATCGTTAACAGCTCGAGCTGATAACGAACGAGTTCATAACGAGTTTTTGACGAGTTGAACACGAGCGAGTCACGAGCTACGAATATTTCTTGCACCCCTAAATTTTAGGCCTCGCCAAAATATTGGTATAATCAAATGGAAACAAAGTCCACAAGATTTTAATATTATTTTTTTTTACCCAACAAAAACAAACAAAAGACCACTCAGAACTGCAACCCAAAATATTATAAGTTTATAACCCATGTGCCCTTTTAAAAACCTTAAATACCCAATTACCAGTGTGCTTTGTGCTCTCTAACCCTAAACAGTATCCGTAATACGAGTATAAAAAATGAGGTCTGTAGCAAGTCTAAACCGTTTATAAAATGGAGGCAAGATAAGATGTAGGGAAATGGGGTTGAGAGACCAGCAAGAACTAAGGTCTCTCTTTCATTCTCAAAATTAACTAGCATTGACATATATGCTTGTAATTCTAATTATAACACCTGATTCCTTTTTGTATTCCTTTCTGTTTGTTAATTTGTTTGAGCAAAACCCTTCAGAGTATATGACAAGAATGCTTAGATGTACCGAAGCTAAGCCAGTCGGTCTCGGGATCATTGCTGCACTGATCACCGATGCGACAAAAACCGATCCGATCAAAATCAGGTCGGCCCGTACTCTACGGAGTGGCCGATCAGAGTGCTACATGTCTGTACCGGGTGAGGGGAATGTGAGTAGATGTTTACTGTGTGGGAAGAGGCTTCATGATATTGACATATACATGTACAGGTAGCATGCATCAGAGTTCTTACTAAATTTTTCAAAGTGGAAAATCTCTTTTTTTTTCCCCTTTGCAGGACTTCGTTGATTGACTTCTTTTTTATTGCAAAGATTATTTTCTGGAATAAATTTATTTTTCTGATATGTTAGTATTTTAAGCGTTATTTTCTTTCTGAAATTCAATGATAATTAAAAAAAAACTAATTTTCCTTTATTTTTCCTTGTTTTGTCACATATGGTTCAGTTCCGTCTTCAACATCTTATTTTATTTCTTTTTGTTTCAGGTATCTTTCTAGTCTTTTTTTGTAAAAAAAAGAAGAGAAAAGAGCTCTTGGATTTTAAAAATACTTACCAGATGACTATATAGTGGTGTTAACAAGAACAACAATAATAAATAAAATAGATATTATTTCATTTTTGTCAAAACCAGTCTTTGATTTAGTGGTTAAAATGATTAATACCCTTCGTGTGAGGTTATATAATTTAACAAACAATATTTCAGTCGATAGATTGCATGTAGACTTAAGACTTGTACATTTGAAATTCGGATGATATTTTTTATAGATATCTAAAATAATAAAAAAACTTGATTCTCATCTTTATCTAAACTAAATTCAATTTTGCATAAATTATTAATGCCGAAAACTTTTCATGATTTCCATGTCATCCATAAGTGGGGTCCATGACCCATTTGCTTTTCTTCACTGTGTTAATTCTTTATTTTTCAGAGGAGGTGCATTTTGTAGCACAGAATGCAGGAGCAAACAAATTTCAAAGGAAGAGCATGCAGAAAGTTGCATCCCAAAGATATTTAAATCAGGATCTCCATGCCCTGCTTCTCTATTCTTTGTACCTGGAATCACCACAATATATTAGATGGTCGTGTGAGATGGATGAGGTTGAAAAGACTGAGGAGAGGAATAATATAGGGGCACATATATATATGATATTTATTTGGATAGATTATTTTGAGTTAAAAAAGAAGGCACATTGCCATCTCAGGAAAAAGTGATCAAGTAAATCAAAACGAAAAAAAAAACACTCTTAAGGAATATTTTCCTATACGTGCATAATTTATTCACTGCAACAGAAAAGAAATTTAGCAACTCTCATAAAGCAGCGATTAAAGACGATTTTGTAAAACATCGTTGGCATAAGTCGAAAAAATTTGAATAACCGTTGCTGTATGGATTAATAAGACAACGGTTATTTAGAAAAAATCGTTGTCATATCTTTTCAATTTTTTATTTTTCAAAATATCTACAACTTCGGTTGTTTTTGAATAACCGTTGTCTTATTTCAACCCTAAAAATAAAAAGCACCGCGTCTCTACTCTCTCTATTCCCCCTGACCGCATTTTCCTTCCACATATATTCCTTCTTTCTCTTGTTCCTTTCTCTTCTCTCTAGCCGAATCCACCACCTCCTGCCTCTACTCTCTCTCCTCCCGGACCGAATCTACCACTGTCTGGCTGCCTCTTCCTCCTTCTTCTCCCAAGGTCGTCTCTTCCTCCTCGTCTTCTCCCCTGGCACCTCAACCTCTCGTAATTTCTCCTCTCGTTGGCGCTTTCAAACTGCTAGGTTGTTTTCCTCCTTCCTCTTCTTTAAGGTGATTTTTTTTGTAGTGAATTATTTTTTCTGTTACGAATAAATTGTTGTTGGGTTTAGGGTTTAGAATGACTGTTGCTTGAATAATTTTTTTCTGTTCTGGATAATTTTTTTCTTCTTTAAGGTGGTCTGATCTATTAGGATTTAGGTTTTACGGTTTAGAATAATTGTTGCTTGATTTGATCTGTTAGGATTTAGGATTTAGAATGATTGTTGCTTGATCTGATCTGATTTGATATGTTCTTATGTAATGATTATGATCGTTTTTTTAAATGTTGGAAGAATTATGGACAAGATTGTCGCGCTTTTATGGATGCTTGCGGTATGTCCTTCGTTACTTTTATTATTTAAATGTGCAAGCAAATAGCAACAATTTTTGTGTAAAGAAAAGTATTATAACATGAGTGCAATGCTGTTAGAATTTCAATAATTAAGACCATTTATCTTTTGGTAGGAGAAATATGAAGATACAATATGCAAGATGAGTGGAGGTGAAGGTGAAGGGAGTGGCCAACACATGGGGCACTAGAATGATCTACTCTGCCATATCATCTATGTCCTCCACCAATGTCGTGTTTTTCTCCTCTTGTCGCGCTGATAAAATCTAAACCTTAACTTGAACTAAGTAATTATGTTGTCGTGTTAATCTGTTGTCTTTAGGTTTTAAATGTAAACTAAATAAAAATAAATAAGTAACAAAATAATTACACAGAATTGCTTGTAAGGTGTTTGTAAAATTTTCTAGACAAATCGTACATTCTACTCTAGAGTTCATTTCATTTGCACTCATTTTACTGATCAGCTAGAGTTTTATTCCATTCTCCTTCCATTGGCCTCAGTTCAAATCAAAGAGATGTTGTACCTCATATGCGCTCCTTCTGCTTAGGGACTTTTCTAAGCGGGGAGCCTAGGTTGGTTCTAAACCTAAACCAGTTTTCCGTCCATTATGATCCACCTTACATGATCCCTGAAACATTTTCTTAGCCGCAAAACACGAGTGGCCCATATGTTTTCTTTGTATTTTAGGATCCTTAAACTAAAAGACACAAAATAAATAAATAAGTTAGAACAATACTTGATGTAGGTGAAATCTGGTGAAAATCCAACAATAGAAACTAAAAAGTCTGGTTTCACCCTAAAGAATAACTAATTAACATATTTTTCACTTAGATAGTAGATTCATCTTCATAGGTGGAGGCTTTTATTTTATTATGGCCTTTATACAGTACATATTTACTTCGATACAAGATCGTCCTCTCATGTTAGGTTCTTTCCTTTGAAACATCTGCTCTATTTGGTGGCACTATATGTCTCGCCAGAAGAGTGGAATAATTTCTTGGGAAATATTCTAATAGGAGATCACACTTTTTGTATCGTTGTGAATCTTTTGTTTCTAAGGACCTTAAAGGAACAAAAGCCTCTACTTATAAAGATGAATCTGCTATCTAAGTGAAAAATAGATTAAATAACCTCTTCTTTAGGGTGAAACACATGAGCTCTTTAGAGTAAAATAAGACTTTTTAATTTCTATTGTTGGATTTTCACCAAGCTTCATCTAAGTCAATTATTGTACTAATTGTTTGTATTTCTGTGAGTTTTGTAGTTTAAGAACTTTTAAAAGTACATAAAAAACATACAAGCCACTAGTGTTTTCTCTCTCGTTGATAGGAAATTGAGTGCTAATGAAATCAACTCTAGATAAGAATGCACGATTTGTCTAGAAAGCTTAACAAACACCTTGCGAGTAATTCTATGTAACTATCTTGTTATTTATTTATGTATTTTTGTGTAGGTACTTCTTCCCATATCCATGTCCACCACCGGTCTCGTGTTTTTCTCCTCTCGCCGCGATGTCTGTCCTCTCTTCTTTTAGGAGGTAATATTTTATTTATTTTGTTAGTTTCTATAATAGTCTAATAGTTAGAAAAATACTTGTGTTGATCCCTAGAGGGGGTGAATAGGATTATTTATAATTCTAGAGTTCTTTTTGCAATTTAATACACAATTCAGTTTTGATGACAATCAAGTTATAACAAGTCTAGCAATTCAATGATAGCAAATATCTTAACTAACAAGCAATAAATAAATTAAAGTAAGAGAGTTAAGATATAACATTCAATGATAGCATGTATGAATTGAGTGTCCTTCTCTCTCGCACATGGCGCATACATCCTTCTTCCATTTGCTTTATCGCTTTGAGTTGTATCTTTTCTCAAACGCGAAGAGGCCTTGGAGCATTCTAGCAAGGACTTGGATTTCTATGTCATGATCTTGACCCATGTGTTTAAAGGGATTCTCATTTGTGGATCGAGAGTGTGAGGATGATGAGTTATTTTTTCTAGTTTTGGACCGGAAAGGCTACGATTTTGCCTTCATGGTTTTTGTTGGTGGTTTGTTTTAGTTTATTCAAATGATCTAAAAGAAGTGTATATCTTCTCGGAAGTGAACGGTTCAACATTTCTTCCATTCACAACTTCAAGAGCAATTAAAAAGCCTTTCCACTTTGGTTTAACAATCATAGTGCGAATGAACTTTACTGCAATCTTTTGGTGGTAATACAGTCAAGAAAAAAATAACTCCTGTAGCATGGAAGATAGTTTGTAAAAGCAAAGAGCAAGGGGGCTTAGGAGTTCTTGACTTAGATTTGATGAATAGAGCCTTACTGACAAAATAGTGGTTTAGATTCAATGACCACTCAGTAGTAGGTCTTTGGAAAGGAATTATTCAAAGTAAATATAGAAAGACATCTAATGTCTCACTATACTCTTCCTTTTGGAAGAATATATCATCTTTAGATTATATGATGTCAACAAGTGTAAACAAAAAAATAGGAGATGGATGTAATACATCATTTTGGTTAGATAGGTGGAAAGGAGAATTAGCATTCTCTCTTTTATTTCCTAACATTTTCTTGATCTGTTCTCATCCTACAATCTCAGTTAATGAAGTATTTAAGGACAATAGTTTAAATTTAAGCTTTAAAAGGCAAATAGTAGGAACTCTTAAGTCTGAACTAAACAAGCTTAAAGCAATTGTTGCTGATGTCAAAATTGATAGTTCAATAGGTGATGAGATGATTTGGAGATGGAGCCCAACAGGAAAATTTTCAGTACACTCAATATATTCATGGCTGGATTATGGAGGGTTTAAGGAAAGCAGTTATGATATAATTTGGAAGTCAAAGCTTCCACTTAAGATCAAGATTTTTATGTGGTTGGTTATGAGGAAAAGGGTCTTAACTAAAGCCTTTTTACAAAAAAAAAGGTCTTCATATTGATACAACATGCATGTTTTGCAATGAAGTAGAAACAATTGACCATCTATTTGTTAGCTGTCCTTTGATTAATGGAATATGGAAATAGATAGGGAGATACAACAATTTTGAATTTGAAGGAACTAAATTAGAAGATCTATGGAGAATAGATGCTATGATACCTTTAAAAGATACTCTATTAGTGGAACTAATTAGGGGGGCAGTGATCTGGAATGTATGGTTGGAAATGAATAAACTATGTTTCACGAGAAAAAAACCCAAAAATGTTAGAACATTAGCTCTACAGATTAGTAATATCTTATCTTATTGGTGCCAAAATAACAATGATGCATCCTTTCTCAAAATCCATGTGATGTTTCCCCAGGATGTGCAGGACCTTCCTACACTTACTCTCGGAAGATGAAGCCAGACGATGATGGAAATGGATCCAAACCCTTTGAGAGGAGGCTGACGTTTTTAATTGAAATGGATAAGTACTTTTGATGAAATTTGTTTTGTTTGTGTGATACTTTAGTTCTTTGTTAATATTGTGATATTTTGTGCTGGATCTGACTGTGGTTGTAATAGGATAATTAGTAAGATGATACATTAGTCTTAGATAACTTGCATTTGCTGATTGCAAGTTTTAGGAAATTTTTGTTTCAATGAAACAGGCGGAATTTTTCCGCTTTTTACTCAAAAAAAAACTTTACTGCAATCTTATTGTTAGTAAGTGGTTCACACATTTTAATAAACTCATTTATAAGAAGAGTAAGTCTATGGTACATTTCTTCAACATTTTCATTGCTTATATTCTAAAGTTTTCATATCTCGTGTCTAGACTAACAATCTTGTTCCGTTTTATTTGGTCATTACATTCATACATTTTTACTAATGATTCCCACATGTCATGGGCATTAGTCTTGTTACCAAAAATTGGTGCAATTATTTCACTAACAGATCACAAATAGCATTTATCGCGACATCAGTGGTTCTCTTCTTAATTTGAGATTGGTATTTCAATTTGCCGGTGATAATATCATATGTTGGCGTAAATCTATCTCTTATTGCTTCCCACAAACCACAAATCTCTAGATAATTAATCATGCACATTTTTCAATGGCTAAAGTTTTTGCACCCTATGCGTAAAACAGGTGGTTTTTTAACATGTCTATAGAAAGCCATAAGTTGGATTTTAGTTTGAAACTAAGTGTGCCTTAGTTCACAAATTCAACCTACTCTGATACCACTTGTTGAACCTTAGAGGGTGAATAGAGTTATTTACAATTCTAGGAATTTTTTTTTTTTTGCAATTTAGTGCACAATTCAATTTTATGACAAACAAGCAAGTTGAAGAGATAAAAATGAAGACTAGATTCGTAAAACACAATAATAACTTGAATAGAAAAAAATCTTGATTATCCAATATCTAAATTTGAGATTGTGGAGCAAGACTATTGCAATATAGTTTGAGCTCTAATGAAAGTTTTGACCGTTGCTAACAAAAAAGATATAATTAGACAACAATCAAATACCAAATATAAATAGATCTAAAATAAAAACAACAATACAATTAACCTAGTGATTTGAAGGAGTCGTAACTCTCTTTATTATTCTTATCAAGCATAAATAAATCTGACAGTTGTCAATAGTTATTACAAACTTTTAAACTTATTGTTTAGTTTTTAAAAGATATAACCAGCTGAAATAAAATAACTCGAAAGTGTATTTTAACTAAAAAAGAGTCTCAATTCACTGTCTGACTTCCGTGCATCAAATCGAATCTCCATGAACTCCAAAACCGTGATATAATTGAAAATACAATTGGAATTTCCGTAATTTAATCATCATAGTATATTAGTATGCACTTAGCTGTCATTGGAAAACCTTTTGGTGGTTGGCAATTTAAGTCAGCGACCCAGAAATCTGTGAACTGATTTTGTGTCTAGGTTCAATGAACTTTTAATGTTTCACAACCTAACCTAACCTAACCTAACCACGTGGTTCCCATGGATATTCTGGCAAGTTTTCTTCAAAAGGAAATAAATAATCTCTCCTAAACAATGTCAGCCCCTCGAATCGAGCATTGATGGTTTGCATCGCATCGCCTCGCCCTCGCATCTTTCTCCCCCTTTGATCCGAGGTCTATATAAACAGTTGGCACTCGGATCACTCATCACTATCAATCGACATTGCCAAATCTCACAATTTGAACTTCGATTCCGTATCGCATTTGAGAAATTTGATTGTTTTGTGCAATTAAATTTCTCATTCAGCTGTACTTTCTGATTCGAAGTTCAAATCGGTTCTTTGTGGTTAGTCTTTCTCTTAAATGGCGTTTCTTTGTTATTAATTAACCTCAAACCGTGATACGTCGGTTTTGATTTGGATCAATCACCTTAATTAATCCTTGCGTACTTCGTTTTGTGAATTTATAGAGAAATTGGCACTGTTTGGTTGTAATCTTCGGTTAAGTCCAGAGATTGACTGTTTTGTGTAATTTAATCTTACTATAATTCCTCTTTTGTAGAAAACTAATAAATTTCCTTTGAATTAACAATTAGTCCTTTTGCAGAGTATAAACTAGGATGGAGCTGTGGGTTTTTGCTTATGGATCCCTTGTATGGAACCCAGGATTTGATTTTGATGAAAGGATTATAGGATTCATCAAGGATTATAGGCGGGTTTTTGATCTGGGTAAGTTATTGATATTCTTGTTCCTTGTGATTTCAGGAATATATTTAATGCATTGACATATTTATTAATTTACTTTTCAGTAAATTATTGCAGCTTGCTTCGATCATAGAGGTACACCAGACAAACCAGCTCGAACCTGCACATTAGAGGCCAAAGAAGGACAAGTTTGTGTAAGTTTTTTTTTTTTTTACAAATGCATAAATTCTTTTTTATTACTCTACTCTTCAGAATGGAGCAGCATTATATAGTTTTTCTGATCTCCTCAATTAGGTCATTTCATATGCAGTGCTGGTCAATTAAAAAAACTCTAATTAGCTCACACTGATTTTGCATCAGCTGAACCTAATTTCTGCACTTCAACATTTAATAAAACTTAAACCTTGAACTATCCTTGATAGCACAAACTTATAATGACCCTCCGTGCACATATATTTGGCTTGGTTCAGTGAAGATCATTGTCAGTAAAAACCTATACCAGACTGATACTAGTTCTTACAATAAACCTATACCAGACTGATATATTTGGCTTTCTTTCTTTTTTCTTGAAACAGTGGGGGGCAGCTTATTGTGTAAGAGGAGATGCTGAAAGGCAACGAGAAGCAATGCAGGTACTTTGGATTGCAAATTCATTATTTGTCTGGTAAATGTTAGTACTGGGTCACAATTGGTTCATGACTTGTTGTTTCTTTTTCAGTACTTAAAAAGGAGGGAGTGTGAATATGACAATATGGCTGTTGTGGACTTTTACAAGGTCAGTACTCAGTAGTATAATAAGTTTGTGTATTGCATCCTCAAAATTAAAAGTATGTTTCTTTCTTTATATATTTGCTAACGTGTTGCCTGAACGCAGGAAGGAGAGACACTGAAACCAGCAGTAACTGGAGTTCAAATGTAAGAAATTGATATGTTCTTTATTTGTATTGTGTCTAGATATCTAGTTTGATGCTCCATGAAAAATATTTGAAAACAAAATTCTGATATATTATTTTGTTGGTTTCTTTTGATAGGTTTATATCTACTCCTGATCCTGTGGGAAACAAATACTATTTAGGTCCAGCCCCGTTGCAGGAAATGGCAATGTAAGAAAGAAAAAAATAGAAGAATCAAGAAAAGCATTGTGATACTTGATTTAATGATTTGTTAGATATTTAGTTTAACCTTATTCTGTTTCTGTTATAGGCAAATTGCTACAGCTACTGGCCCTTGTGGAAACAACAGAGACTACTTGTTCCTATTAGAGAAGGCTTTGTCTGATATAGGTATCAACACCGTGTTTCAACAAAAATGAATTTCATGTTTGTCAGTAGAGAAAAAAGGAAAACATCAATAATTCCCCAGAATAACAATATATTAATGGTAATTTGGGCAATTTAATGACACAAAAGGGTAATTTGAATAAGTTTGGATTGGTTGCATCTGAGATGCTTTTTTCCGTTTGCTTGGGTTAATCTGAGATTATTTTTGACGGTGACACAAATGTTTTCCAACTTTGTGAATTTGATGGAATAAATATACTACTTGTGCAGGCCATGAAGATGATTATATTACGGAGCTAGCGAAGGAGGTAAGAAAGTGTCTTCAGATTCCAAAGGGGAATATTTCACCTGCTCACATTTCCCAGCAAATACCTTCACTGCATCTTCTTTCACTGGCGAAAACTCCTGTTGCAGTAGACTCATAAAATTTCTTTCTGGAGTCTTTATTCTTTTAGGCCTAATTCTGATACAAAACTTAGGTGGTTTAGATTTGCATTTTTCTCCTTACATGAAGAGATTGAGATTTGAAAAGGCCAGATTTTGCAAGGATGAGAGGAAAATGTTGCGATGACTTGGATTGCCAATTTATAATATTGTTTGTGAAAAATAAATAATGCTCTTTTATCTTTCTCTTCCCATCTCTGTAGTCTGTAATGTCTGTTCTGTTTCAACTGATTGATTAGTTATAGCGAAAGTATTATCAAACGGATAAATGGCTAAGCTGCGCAGTATTTACGTGAAAAAATATGAGAGCAAAAACAATAAAATGGGGGATCAATAGACAATCAATTTCTCAATGGACTATCCATGACCCCTTCATGATCCCCTTCTAGTTCACATTTTAAAAAAATAAAAGGTTGGTGTAAACTTGTTGAACTGCATTAATATAGTAGAAGTGATCTAGTTTCTGTTTTTATTTACATCAAATCAAGCATAATTAGATATTATCTAATACTGTAATACAAATCTTGAAAGAATTGTTATTTAAAGTTTCAAATATAAACTGATAGGAAGATTGCAGGTTCAAAAAAATATGATCACACTATCTGAGCTCAGCAAATATATACTTGGTAAGGGTAAGGTAACAGTTTTCTGGGACCTTTTGATTGCCTAATGAAATTTCATCAAGTAACAGAAAATACCCTGTTGGTTGCCTAACGAAATTTCTAGTAACAGAAAACTACCGTATTTGCTTAAATTAGTTAAATATCACTTGCTAAATGTAATAATATCTGTTGTAACGAAATGCAAGGTATTGCTCCCATCCTGCCAGTGCATCACACATTTTGTACTGTCTCAGCAACTGTGCCATAAATGTCGACATGATTTAGACAAATAAATGTCATTATCAAAATATAAAATCACATTAAACACTGTGATATCTAATAATCATTTCTTCAAGTATTGAAATATTTTCTAATGAAATCACCAACTCGTAATCTCAAACTCTCAATAGCAAATCATGTATACTGGTATACCAGCATATATCTTGAAGTAAGATATTAATGAAAGGACGTTAGCATCTCAAAATTTTAGTAAACCCAACTCAAATCATCATTGGAGATAAAGTCAGAGAGCTTAATTGTCTAAATCCAAATGGCTGTTTACCTATTAAAGTGAAGCATAACAGTGTATCTTACAGTATTTATCCATTTACCAGTACGGAATCATGAGAAACACTAGAACAACTGGACAAGGATGTGATCCTCATTTACCATCTTGAATGGTATTAATCCGTAATTTTTTGTTCATTAAATTGAAATATAGACATCAATGAATTATGTGAGTTAGATTTGTAAATCAAAATTGCAAACTTAAAAAGTGAGAAAAGATATAAATTTAAGATTAATGGGCATATATATAACTAATTTTCACGATGATATTTTCCAAATGCTCATGATAACACACCCAGTCGGAGGGACAACTGGACAAGGCTTAAAATGCCCAAGTAGAAAATTCGATATGCTAGCCCATTAAGCACTAAATGGGCTTATTTGAATTTCTTACTTAGACCGATCCAGCCCAAATAAAGGCTCTCTTGGAAGAGGAACCTTTCTTGAAGAAGGGGTACTCTCTCAGAAACAATCTTCTCTTTATATTCACGCTCCGTCTCTCTCTCTCGCGCTTGCTCCTTTTTCCTCTCTCAGATTAGGGTTTAATCTCCTGCTTCTAGTTACACCATGGATCTCGATCTCGATCTCAATGCTCCCCACTCTATGGGGACGACCATTATCGGTGTCTCGTACAATGGGGGCGTGGTGCTCGGCGCGGATTCGAGAACCAGCACTGGTGCGCATCTTTTCTCTTCTGTATTACTTCCTTTTAGGTTATAAGCTGTGATTTTACCTCTTTGTGCTGATCTTACTCTTCATTTGGTGATTATTTAGGGATGTATGTTGCTAACCGGGCTTCGGACAAGATCACGGAGCTTACTGATAATGTCTACGTGTGTCGATCTGGATCGGTAATTATCTACAAACAACAACAACAACAGCAAAGCCTTTACTCCCAAATAAATTGGGGTAGGCTAGAAATGAAACCCAATCTGAAATGAAAAATCAATATAAATACTAATAATACAATAAATAATAACATAGTAGTAAAAATAGAAATATAGTAATGATACTAATAATAATAATAATAATAATAATAATAATAACTATTCTACAAATCATAAGTTGGATCGGTAATTATCTGTGGATTATATTTTTTATTTCTGGAGAGACTTAGACAGTTAAGCCTTTTCTATTATTTTGTGATTGTAGTCATCTTATATGAGTATAGGCACATGAGAGGGAAACAAATGAATGACTAAACCTGCTGAGAACATACCTTCAGCTCATTTTGTTTGTTAATCTGTATCATGTGTTAAGCCAGCATTTGTAGCTTACAGAGACCAGAAATGGAAAGTTGATTTCGATTGGTTGGTGTGAAGAAACACAAAGTTTGAATGTAATAATTGCATGGAACATCATTGTTTGATAAGTACAATTGTACAAGTGTACAACTATGTCCTAATTCTTGGCTGGCCATTCAAGTTGGTGTGCTTGCTGTAATATGGACAGACATAAATCACATGGTATTTAGGTGGGCTTGCTATGAGTTATGTAAGCTCATAAAGGACCATTGCACATCTGTTCTTTATTCCAAAATTTGGGGTTCATTTTTATACAAAATTTAAATGTAGAATTTTCAGTTATGAACACAAATTTTCTTATTCCCATTGTTTCATCTCTAACCTATCCCAACTTGTTTGAGAGTTGAGACTAAAGGCTTTGTTGTTGTTGTTGTAAAAACAAATTTTTTGAATGTAATAGTTGCATGGAAACATCATAATTTGAGAAGTACAAAAATGTCCTAATTCTTGGCTGGCCGTTTAAGTTTGCGTGCTTGCTGTAAATATGGACAGACATAAATCACATGGTATTTAGGTGGGCTTTCTATGAGTTGTGTAAGCTCATAAAGGACCATTGCACACCTGTTCTTTATTTCAAAATTTGGGGTTTTTTGTATAGAAAATTTAAATTTAGAATTTTCAATTATGCACTATGGTAGTGTTAGTATCATGTACTGGGTTTCATGGTATTTATTATAATGGTTCATTTGCTTTCTTTTTGTCTTTGGTCGTATTTTCATTTGACTAATTTCTGTTGTTGGTGGTAAGCACAAAGTTATGTCAAACCAGCACTCATTTTCCAAAATGAGCCTTGAGCCTTGGATGCACAATTGCAAGTTAACTGAATTGGAGTGATTAGTTAGTTTAACTGCTGGGGAGCTGCATTATTTGATAACTACACCTTTTTATTATTGTGTTCTGTGATAACCATATATGGTTGGTTCTTTTACTTCTTTTAATATTGTTTAATTATTTATCTTTCAGGCAGCCGATACCCAAGTTATTTCTGATTATGTTCGCTACTTTCTTCATCAACACACGTGAGTGCTTTATATGGTTATCACAAGTTATTTAATTTTCTTTAGTGTGCCGAATTCTTTCGGGCATTTACAAAGAAACTTGTGGTGGATGATGTCAATTACTTTTAGTTTGCTTTCATGCAAATTTTGTAGAATAATTTTATATTTGTGCAAATTGCAACAAATATTGGATTATAGGGGCACAGCTTGTTAATACTTGATGACTGTACTTATTTAATTGCATATATGTGAGAATCTTCAGTGATATTTTCAAATACTTGTACTTCTTTTGTATTGCATAGATCGCTTCTTTGCGCATTCTTTTTATTTTGTTCAGGTGGTTCTCTACTTTATAATAATCTATATTGATTATATGAATAATGTGCGGGTTTATGTTAAGAATTTATAAATTGAGCTACTTTACTCTCTTTTGCTAATGAGAAAATTCCTACTCCATGATCTTTGTGCATTTTTGTTTTTTTTTCTAGGAGAGTGAATTCACTTTTTAGCTTTTCCATTTTACCTGCAGCAAGACGCTTGTTAATCTCTCTATCTCTCTGTCTAACTACATCTGAATGTTGTACGTTATTCCAGAATCCAGCTTGGCCAACCTGCAACAGTGAAAGTAGCAGCCAATCTTGTTAGACTGCTTTCTTACCAGAACAAGGTACTTGTCTATTTGCACTTTGATTAACTCTTCAGATATTTATTGCTAAGGACTAAATTGGCCTATTATATTAGCAAGTGATTCACTTCACAACTGGTATTAACCAAAAATAAAATTTGTTAGTTATTACTTATTAGAATGATCCCAAGTTAAGTTCTGTTTATTTTTCATAGCTGTGATTATTGTATAGCAGTACCCAAAATCGGGGTTGCCTGGTTATTGTGTAACGTGAACTTCTAATTTCATAGTGGAGATTGTTTAAAGTAAAATATTGTTAGAAGTTGAGGTAACTTGGTTTAAAGAAAAATAGTCAGAAAGGTTCCAACAGCAGTTTCAGATGCTTTGCAAGAGACATAATATCAAACAAGTTTGTAATGGAAATATGTTTGACTTGTCAGAACATGCTTCAAGCTGGTACGATCGTAGGAGGATGGGATAAATACGAAGGAGGCCAGATCTATTCCGTACCTCTTGGGGGTACTATTTTAAGGCAACCCTTTGCGATTGGAGGTATAATGGCACAAGTTTTTGTTTATTCCATATTTAAATGCAATCATATTTGACATCCTTATCAATTCTTTCATATTTTCGCACACTTCTTACTTCCATATATCTTAGTCATGTTTATCTTTTACTGGATGCATGCCATTGGCAATATGCATCCACTGGAAAATTACAAATATGTGAATATGTGATACAATGGCAGGTTCGGGTTCAAGCTACTTGTATGGCTTTTTCGATCAAGCATGGAAGGAAGGGATGACTCATGAGGAAGCAGAGGTTTGAAATACACTTATTGCAGTTTAGTGCTGTTCTTTTTTAGCCCTTAACTGCTTTTACTCATATTTTATTAAGATTTTAATGTTGATATTTTCTTGTTTTTCTGATTTGCTTTTAAAACAAAAGCAATTAGTGATAAAGGCAGCATCTCTGGCCATGGCCCGTGATGGTGCAAGTGGAGGTGTTGTTCGTACTGTTACTGTAAGTGCATTTTGTGCTTTTATGCTCCCTGTTGATATCGTACTTGTAAAACCGCCGCTCTTTATGTCATGAACTTAAAAAGCATATTTATTATTATTGGTCAATACCTTCCCTTCCTCTGGTTACCTAAGGCCACGTAGTATAGAGAATGGAGGGAAGTAGGACTGTTGGTTGGATGACCCTCCCATTTGGGTTACAAAAACTTACTCTTAAAAGGTACACATATATCCCCTTCCATCACCTTCCCTCCTTTTCGTCAAAATATTTTTGTGAAGCATAGTGTGAGGTTTGGGAGGCTAACCATCTCCTATCAACCTTTACGCCGTGGCTGGATCAAGCCATATGGATCCCCTCAAATGGTTCACTGCCTTTGAAAGTAAAATGGGTCAGTTAAAGGTTGGGTCATTTCATATATATCTTAGCATATTGTCATAAAGAAGAAATCCAATGCCTATGATTTAGGCGCACATCAAGATTAAATATTTTTTAGATTCTTAAATACTAAAACTAATTGATTGAATATTTCATATATATCATATTGCTATTGTAAAAAATGCATCATTTCAATTTTATTTCGGTAGTCGTCAAGAGCCAACAAAATTAACGGTCCAAATTAGGTGATTTAACCATCTCTCTTGATGGCTATTGAAATGATGTCAAAATTTTACAATTTTTTATTGACATGTATTTAGGATGATTTAAAATACATCCAGTGATTTACATTTCAAAATCTAAGCTCAAAACAAAAAGTAGGCATGACGTACACCAATGGGCATGGTAATTGGATCCCTTCTCAATGTCATAATGTCTCACGTACACCCTAAGACGCTCCTTGGTTTACCATCTGTCTATATGCAAATTGATACATATTTTCATTGCGTTCAAAGAAATGAGGCCTAGTAAAGCTTGTCTGGTAGTTGTCAGGTTCTAGATATATTTATCAATTCCTCTTTTCAAAGTGGTCCGACCCTTCTCCGGACCCGGCGCAAGCGGGAGCTACGTGCACCGGGCTGCCTCTTTTCAGTGTCTACTTTTGACATCTTTTTCAGTATGTTGTGTAGAGAAAAATCAATAGCTGCAACGTAAGCTTTTCTTTATTGCAGATAAATGCTGAAGGTGTCACAAGAAAATTCTATGGAGGGGATACATTGCCTCTGTGGCATGACGAGCTGGAGCCCACAAACTCCTTGCTTGACCTCCTGTCTTCTTCTCCTGAGCCCATGAGTACTTGAGCCTTCTGTCATGTGCAATGGATTATATGTGCATTGTTTCTTTATTTCTCAGTTAATCGTTTGGATTTATATAGGGTAGCTGATGCCCATTTTCGTTTGTGTAGTAAATTGCATGGACTGAATTTTTAACAAGATGTTATGAAAATTATGTAGAATTTTTTCTTATTACTTCTTCTGAAGCCTGTTAAATTACTATTCTAGTTAAATACGAGGCAAGGTATTGTACGTAGTTATTTTGGTCGATTGTCAGATGGTATTCAAGTGTGGTTGATAGTTTTGGTATGACGCATAGTTAAGAAATCTGGCAAAGTAGTTTATGCCGAATTACTGGTTGTTGCATAGGGATTGCAATGCGGATATTTTACTCGAGAAGTCTAAACTTATTACTATAAAGAGATTTTTTGAGCAGATCAGTTTCTTAAACGGACCACTTCAATTGCCTAAATAGTTTCAGTAATGAATTTGACACTTACCTAAAAGAAAAATAACACTTGTAAATAATCGAATTCATGTTTTCAGTATGTTTGTTGCCTCTGATTTTGCTTTGGCATCCGAGTAACCATAGTGTCTTACCAATCCTTTTGGGTGTGTTTGGATCACCCTAGATTAGCACAAACTCGAAAATAGCTGCTATTCTGAACTTCAAAACGATCCAAACATGTTTTAGTAATTTTGGATTAGTGCCAAATAGTTGCTAATCTACTAACCCGTCAATTGGTTGGGTTAGCAAGGTTAGTGGTTGTAAGGATAGCAAAAATTATTTATTATTATTATTATTATTATTATTATTATTATTATTATCAGTATTATTATATTATATATTATCATTACCAGAGTTAAATTATTTATTTATTTCTAATTATTACCAATATAATTATAATAATTATTAATATTATTATAATTATTATCATCATCATTATAATTATTATATTATCATTTTTTATTATTATTATTTATCATTATCATTATCATTATTATTATATTATTTATAAATATTATTGTTATTATTATTATTTATTGTCATTATTTATTATATTATATTATATTATTTATTATTATATTATATTATATTATTTATTATTATATTATATTATATTATTATTAAATTTATTATTATTATTTTTTATTATTTATCATTATAATTATTATATTATTATTATTATTATATATTATTATTGTCATTATTTTATTATTACATTTTATTATCATTATTATTATTTTATTATATTTTTTATTTTTTATTTATTATATTATTGTTATTATTATTATTTATTTTCATTATTTATTATTATAATTATTATTTATTATTATTTATCATTATAATTATTATATTATTATTATATTATTTATTATTATATTATCATTATTGTCATTAAAATTATTATTATTACATTGTAATTGTAATTATTATATTATTATTATTTTATTATTATTATCATTATTATTATTATTTTTATATTATTATTATTGTATTATTATTATTATTATTATATTATAAATTGATATCAATAGTTTATTATTTTATTATTATTATTCGTCAGAAAATTAAAATAACTTATTATTTTACTAATTCTCACAATCACTACTCCAAATGTGCAATCCAAACAACATTTTCACTAACCTAAATAGCACAAAATTAGCACTATTTTTGCACTAACCTAGATAATACTATTTTTGCACTATTTCAACCACTAATCTAGATAGCACTATTTTTGCACTAACCATGACATGATCCAAACGCACCCTTTATGTATTGTTCTTTTCTGAAGAATGTTCGCATCTTGTATTACAATTAGGATTTAGAATGTACGAAAAGTATTTCTTATTATAGTGGTGTATGAATATATGACATATTTGTATTTTTTTTGGCTCATGTTCAGTGACAAGTGACAACCGACCTCGTTTCAGTTTCTCCAGTTTAGTCCGATTCCACCTCCGGTTTTTAGTTGACATTTATTTTTATTAAGTTTGTTTGTGCACATTGGTATATTATTAAAAAAAATATCAAATCTTCTAAATTTATGGAAAGTTTGACGCCATTAAGCATGATACATACAATATCGTGCGCAACTAGTCATGCAGAAATGATGATACCACTATCACAATGTACAAAAGGAGGGTTTTGCTCTAGTTCGGTCACTTTTTTTGCCATCCTCGTCTGAATAACACTAAGTTGATCAATTTTTGCTTAGAGGCAAACTCAATTTTTGTTTCACATTGCTAGTACTCAATTTCTTCTCATATTAGAATTTCTATTTTAGGTTCTATTTTGGTTGCTCTTACGTGACTTTATATCCTTTAATAAGAAACCAGTCCTTGGAAGTTTTGGTGCTTATTTAATTAGTTTAGTTTCTTTTAGTATTTGGAAAGAGCTTTGGTTTATATTTTCTCTTTTGGTCCCATCTAAGATTAACAGAAGTTAGGTTTTACCTACTTAATTGTCTGGCCATATTTAAATTACAATAAAAAATATAAAGGCACGGGACCACAACAAAACAACATTCACTAATATCTTATATATATATATATATAATACAACGGTAGTTTCACTTCTATTGTCCTAATTTTGAAGAAACTGGTCTACAGAAATATAGGCAAGATAGTGTTAGACTTGGAGGTGAGAATGGAACTGAGATCGAATTGGTGGCTTGACATAATTTTGGTACCATTAGGGTTTCTCATGTCTGTGTCGTACCACCTTTGGTTGTGGCAGAAGGTCAGAACACATCCGCGCCGGACGTACATCGGTTTGACATCAACCTTACAGCGAGCTTGGGTCTTAACAATGGTGAAGGTACTACTCTTCCTTGCAGAGTTCTCTGTAAGAAATATGTGCAACTATTTTTTTTTTTTTAGTATTATTTACTTTCCACGAACCATAATTCTGATTTTTGTTTCTAATTAACCTATTAATTGAATCTCTATTTTCAATGTTTATCTCCCAAATTTTCATTATATAAAGTTTTCGTTCGGAAACTTTTGTAAGTTCAAACTCAATAACTAATAATATTTTGTTATGGAAAGTCCTCTGAAATTCTGGTTTTTTATCTACTATTGGAATATTTATGTCATGAATTTTATTCTTAAGCAATTTCAAAATGGAAAGCAATTTTATTCTTAAGCAATTTTATCCCTCACCAAATCTACTATTGGAATAATGTCTCACGTACCTGATACTTCTATATAAAATTAATTTAGCAATTATGTCTATAGTCCCTATTTTACAAATGAGGGAGGAATATAATATTTTTATTTTTGTGTGCCTGCATCATTTATTAAAATCAATGAATGATTTAAATTTAGTTGCATAAAAAAACGTACATGATAAATGATGTGAATTTTGAAGGTCAATAAAAACACATGAAAGTGAAAGTTTATATCTCTACTCTCTTTACAAATTGAAAAAATGGAGCAATAATATCATATCCGATGTTAAAATTTGACGCTCATACAATTTCCACGAAGGACTCTGATACAGCAACCCCGGTTTTATGGCTTCATTTCCCCAACTCCCTTGACATATGGACCCCACATGGTTTTCGGAGGCCCCTTTTGTCAAGGTGGTGTGGAAAATGGGAGGTAGGAGGCAAAACCCAAAACATATATTTTGAATACATTTCCTTCCATGAATTCAAAAAAAAAAAAATTGCAAAGACGTAAAAGGTCAGAAGAGAAGAGTTCTACGCATTCATTTAACAGTACTAAAAAGAAAATTGAACACAATATTGGTTGAGAATTTGAGAACAATTAGGCAAAAATGTGTGGAGCTGAAACCGTTGATCTCCTCTCAGCCTCTCCACTTTACGGAAGTGTGCATTAATTTACTTTGTTTTTCAATATTAATTATATATGACCAGTAATTTATTAGATACAATACATTATTTGTTTGAACATTGATATATGCTGAATCTATATATACTGAAGGACAACAACAGGAAAGACATGCTAGCAGTGCAATCACTGAGGAATGCAATAATGGGATCCACTCTAATGGCCTCCATTTCGATTCTCATCTCAACTGGCCTCGCCGCGTTGCTGAGTAGCACATACAGCATAAAGAAGCCCCTTACGAACACAATTTACGGCTCCCACGACGAGCACGTCGCTGCCGTAAAATACGCATTGCTTCTCACCATTTTCATCTTTGCTTTCTTGTGGTATTCTCTCTCCATAAGGTTCTTTGCACAGTTTGGATTTCTGGTAAATGTTCCTCCAGGAAATGAAGATAATAACCCCGTCACAGCTGAATATGTTTGTGGGCTTTTGCAAAGAGCATTCAACCTTAACACCATTGGAAATAGGTTCTTTTTTATTGCCATGCCACTTTTGTTCTGGATTGTGGGTCCCGTTTTGGTATTCTTGTGCTATGTTTGCACAGTGGTCATATTGTATAATGTAGATGTGGTGAGGGATAATGGGAAAGCTAGAGCTAGAGGGGAAGAGTCAAGTGGAGCAAACTCTTGGTTGACATGTGTAGCGTGACTCTTGCAAAGTTGCAATCACTTAAATTCTACTTGCAATTGAAACATAATTAATTCAGAGAAAGATTAACACCATCAAGTTTTGGTGGCACAAATGCCACTAACACCATCAAGATTAACACTATCTAAGTTTTGGATGCATTTCTCATTGAAAAGAATAATATCAATGATTTGAATTTGTCGTTTGAACTTCAAAATAAATAAAAAAAGTATGTTGGTGGCATTTGTGGCACAAAATATTGGTGGCGTAGGATATACTTACTCATTAATTTATATTTCCTTTCACAACTTTCAAATTCTAACTTAATATGATCCTTTCGTTTATAAGATATTAATTGTTCAAATTCGGTATAAGCTCTTGCCGTTGTTTATTTTAATAATTGTTCGACAACTTTCTCTTGTGGTAAGCGAAGTATGAGTAATGTTTAATCAAGAGAACAATGTGATGTTAAAAGTTCACATATTTCTGACTGTTAAGATCAAAAAGCTTGTTTTCTAGTAAATATGCATAAACAAAAAATCATTTCACATATTAAGGTAGTAGATAGTCCAAAATCAAGAACTTTTTAGGATGCAGCTATATATTATTTTCTTCACGATTGCACTAACTTTTTCTTGGAAAAATAGAATATCATAATTAAATTTAATGTTGAAATATAGATGAGCTGAATTGCCTACATGACCTTAACACATATTGCATTTTTTCCTATGCATATTAGACCAAAAAATATTCCAGTCATAATTTTCCATAATCTCGAACGTGAAATCAACAAATATTTAGTTGGATTTCATTTCGAAGTTAAGAAAGGAAAACATCAACAAATTATTTATTGCATACATAATTCATTAAAATCAATGGATGATCCATATTTAAAGCATAAAAAAACGTGTATGATGAATGATGTGGATTTTGGAGATACAATGGAGGCACACAAAAGTTGAGGCATTATATCCCTCCTAATTATAATTTTGGTCATTGTTTTTTTTTTTTGCAGAGATCAAGTGTAACGAGTTATTTTGTGCATTTTGTGTAGAGAGCGATTTTATGAGACATTTGCACCAACATCATAATTATTATATATTATTTGACATATTGTTATATTTGTATTAATAGTCTCTTTTCTGTTATATTTAATGTTATATCAATTATGCTCATTTTTATTAATCGTATGAATATCAAAAGTCACTTATTATATATGTAAATATCAAGATGTATATTCTCATACTATCTAAGTATAAAATATTTAGTATTGTATGTATTTTTCTATATAAAAATAAATTTAATATTGTAAAACATTTATATAAATCATTTTAGTATTTTCACATCATATACTATAAATCATATTATGTGTATATTTTTCATATCACGTGTATATAGTTCATATACACATGTATATAATGCATATAATTCATATAATTATTTTCATGACATGTATATAACTCATATTTTTTCAAAAAATAATTCATAAAATTTATTTATATAAAATAATATAAAAATGATTTATAAAATTTTATGCATTATTATAGGTTGAGCGAAGCTCAAATTTCAGGCCTAATTGTAATAAAACTTAATAAGTAAACATATACGTATCCCAATTTTTTAGTAGAGAAGGGAGCCAATCTACCCAACTGTTTTTATTGACCTAAAGTTCCCACATTCGGATTTCGAACCCAAGACCTCCCACACAGAGATACTTGCTCTTAGCCACTAGCCAAGAGATGGTTCTTAAGTACTATCGCAATTTTGAATAGGAAAAAATAATTTTTTGCCACTACAAAACTTGAAAATTGTCAAAATTCCAATAAAAAAATAGTTGTCAAAATATCACTACCAGTACGTGATCTCAATACAAATAAGTGATCAATAGTGACATTTTGACAAGAGTCATGTTTTATAGTGATATTTTGACAAATCTTCCTTTTTAATAATATTATTTATCCTAAATATCGATATGGCTTCAAAGTACGGTGAGTGTTGCAAAAAATTGAGCTATCATTGATTGATTTTTGTAGTTTTATGATTTAAAGATACCGTATATGTATACCAAAGGAAATGATACCAACACCTACCACTCTACTGAAAACGATCATTGATTATATTAATGCTGTTTCAGTTGTATAGTTGGAAATAGCATATTTGAAAAATTAATTTGGTTTGTAATTCACAAGGTATAACAAATTGGTAGAATTTGGCATTCAAGAAATGTTTATAAGATATTGTTCAAAATGGAAAACTAATTACATTTACTTTCATAATTTTCAAATTCTAAACTCAATATGATCCTTTCGTTTATAAGATATTGTTCAAATTTGATATAGGCTGTTGTCATTATTATATTTAAATAACGGAAAATTAATTATTTGTCACTTCAGAACTTGAAAATTGACAAAATGTCATTACAATAGCGCAACACATATTATATTCTTTTTATGCATACCACATCAACCAATACTTCAGTCTTAATTTTCTATAATCTAGAACGTGAAATCAATATATATATTTAATCGGATTTCATTTCAAAATAAGAGAGGAAAAAGTTGACATATTATTTATTGCATACAAGAATATTCTCAACTACACAATTGAAAATATTTTGCTACAATATGCTACAAGAAAAATTCACAACAAAAGATAATTCATGAAGTCATTTAAACAACTCAACATTAATATAAATTTGCACACAAAAAAATAAAATCAAGAAAATTAAACTCCATAACATAGGACATTTTTGTTAAGATAACGCAATGCCGGAAATAATTTTCATACATTTTCATAAATGTGATGGATTTTGAGCTCACAATAACTTTAAGCTTCTGTCTTTGAACATAAATAAAAAAAGACTTTTTTTATTTGTTCAAGCTGTGTTCTTGTTTGATCATAGTTTTTTTCTAGTATTATTAAAGTTTATTCTTATGAACAAGTAACAATTTGATTTTTTTTATCAAGCTACTAATTATAAAGTGTTCGTTTGACTTCAGTTCTTACATTGTTGTTGTTCATCTCTTTACGTGTGATTGTTTAATCGACTAAATATATTGTACTTAATAATTAAGCATATAAGTTTTTTTTTTTTGCAATTGTGGATAAAATAATACATGAAAAATTAATAAGGAAATACTTGAGAATTTTATTCTTCAATCTATATAAGAATATACACGGCAAAATATAAAAAATAAATAAAATTGGTGGAGTTGACCTTCAAGAAGTATGGACTGCATTGATCATCTATGAAAAAAATTATACATTTGATGCATCATAATGGATAACTAATTAAATGTAATTTCAAAATTCACCCAATTTCAAATGTTCTATATATCATATAATCAATCATTGTTTGATATTTTTCTCTTGTGATAAATAAAGTGTGAGTAATGTTTAATCCAGAGAATGTGACGTTACTCACACTTTGTCTACAACAAGAGAATATTATCAAACAATTATTGCATGATGGAGGCATAAGAAAATGTTATCAAACAATTATCGATGTTGTCTCTTGGTTCACCTTGAATTTAAACAACAATCTAAAGCATTTTTAGATAGATGAATGTAGAGGTTAGAGCTTTGATCCAATCACCTAGATCTTCAATCTTCAACGAACAAGCTATTTCATTTGGTAGCTAAACCTTGCAAGAGAAGTGAAAGAAGAACAATGAAGTTTTCTTTCTACACACAAGAGAGGGGAAATGAGGGTTACTATTCACCCTACTATAGCAAGAGAGAGAAAAAAATCATTTTTTCATCTCAAACATACCCCTTTATATAGCCAAGCCCTAGGGCAACACTTGTGTTAATTATTTACACAAATGACTATGATTACTCTCTTGTTATTCCCTAATCATATTTTGCAAGGATTTAATTTATGAGTAAATAATATTACTATATTATTCTAATATGAATTAATTTATTATTCTTATAATGCTCTCAAACATTATACAAAATAATATTCACATATATTCTCATAAATTTATTTTATGATCTAAGCATGTCATTTTACATGACATATTACTTTAACATTTTATCACATTCATTTTAACTCATACATTATGAGATTAAATATATCATTCAAAATGTAAAATACTTGTTGTTTCTGTTCAGTTGGTGTGACCTTACAAAGGATCTACGTCATCTTGGGATATAATATAAAATACTTTATATTATGGACTATAAGAGGTTCTATCACTACATTATAGTCTCCAAAACGACATAGTCATTACGTGCTTGATCCACTTAATTCGTGTCTATCCTTGTCTCATGATATTTTAAATAATATGCAAAATAGGATCGTGTCATTTTTTGCATTATATTCTTTTCTTGGTCTCTCAAGTGAATTATAAGTATAACTACATCAGTTATATTTTGAATGCAATATAATTTCACTTTACCAAGGAGACCAGTAATATCATAACTCAAATAATTGAGGGACAATAATAATATTGACATATAAATTTCTCCCGGACAAGTTGTACATAACGAATTACTATATTATTCCAATCATTTGAATGAACTTTAATAGTAATCACATTATATACTTCTCATGTGAAAAACTTACATGTCTCATATATAAAATTTCAAGACACATTGGAAACATTAATGACACAAAACTAATTCATATAATGCCCCATCTAGTTAGATCATGTTCAATATATAAAGAATCACCATTTTATATACTCATGTCATTGAATAATAATCACTTATCAACATTTATAGAACTACAATGTACTTTCAATTGACATGACAATCTTCATGGTAAATAATGTTTCCTTTAATTATCACGATTGTGAACATATTTAAAATTATATGTTTTCATTTAAAGAGTTCTATGGTTCAAAATCATGAGCATCTTCTTGAACGCTTCTAAAGATATACCATATCAATATCAAGAAACATAAATGTATAATAACATTTAAAATCATAAACAATTCATAAATTTGTTATCAAAAAGATAACTTTCAAAACACACAACCTTCACCCGACCCACGAGGATGGGCACGAAACTTGAGGCTCGACCTACCTATGGGCATTCTTACCCAGCCGTTGGGCTACCCGCCAATACCCGTGAATGTATTTCCGCGCTCGTGAATTTATCTTATTCCCTTCAATATATTAATTGCACGATATAACATTTGTTACACAATATAATTATAATAATTTACAACAAAATTAATATCAATATATTCATTAAACAATAAAATTACATCAATGAGTTCATTAAATAACTGAAAATCTATCCGTGTGTATAACCATAAAGTTTTAAAAGACTATATTCAACAAGCCCATGTACTGCTGTGGTATAGAATCACGACTCATTACCCAACCCGGTCTGTCAATAGGCCCGGTTCTATCCGGCCCGTCGTAACAATGGACCGGGTGGGTATAAGGCCCAGGCTAGGGGAGCATGGGAGAGCCGATGGGCCGATGGGCTATATTAACATTCTACACCATCGCAACATTGATTTGAAATGAACAAGCCAATAAGGGATTTTCTCCTTGCAAATATAACCAATAAAACGAAAATAAACAAAACAAAGTGTAAAACGCACCCAATCTCAATCCTTCAATAGCATTTATTTCAGATGGATGTTGCTCCTCGGCTTCTCATTCGCCTAGCATTATCTTTGTTCCCATGAGAACCATCAAATTTAAGTGGCACAATTTGTCTGATGTATCTACTTCCTGGAAAATTTCTTCTCTCTCTTGGAAGAGTCTTCAACTCAGGCAACCAATATGATACATACTCCCCATCTGGATCGTATGTCTTTGCCTATATAGAACAAGGGGAAAATTCTCAAGTTACTAGAATTGTACCATATGACATATCGTTTAACCCAAAAGAATCAATAACATATAAGAAACATTTTGTTGCAGGCTAGAAAATGGGAAGGATCTTTTCTTGTCTTTTTATCCTTAAAAAAAAACAGAGGAAAAGTTGCAGTGTGAATCTACTTGATTAAACAGCTAGACTGGGTTTGTTTTAGAGTTCCTATTTTGATTATAACAGAGGCCTTAACTAGAAATAGTTTTCCATGATTCTATGTGACCAATATTGGTGGAGCTTGCAAGCATGATTTTTGAAACGACTAACACAGGTTTTTCATGCCGTTTTTGACTGAATTTTGAATTTGAAATCTTAAAGCCCACAAAACAAATCAAGGTTATAATCTTGATCTACAGACTACACCAAAAACAATGCATCCACATCCAAGGATTTGTATATTCTTGAGTACATTTTAAGAAAGAATCTAGGCTTCAAATTCCATGGACTGAAATGTAAAAATTAATTATCCAATCAACTCAGAGTGTTTAGTGTTTATTTTGAGGCATTTGGATTATTTTTCTCGATAAATATGAGAGTCAAGTCTCCAACTGTACATATTCACAATAAATCTCCCAATGGGCTTCTGAACCTATGACCTCACAATCAAGATCTCTTGATGTTGTAAACTACAAACTAAAATTACAAACTATGAGCTACAAACTTATAAGTGGATCAAGCAATTTGTATTTTTTTGTTTGTTTGGGTTTTATATTTTAAATAAAGAAAAGTATCACCTTGTAATACATAAAACTGCTGGTAATGGAATGCTCCTATATCTAATATAGTTTACCTGCTTAGGGATGCTGAAATAGCGATCTTCTCTTGGGTCATTACCAACTCCTATTAGGGGTAAAAAAGCTGCTTTTAGTTATTTTTTCATTAAAAGTGATAAAAGATCTTGATTGATTAATGTAGTTGTTTGATAATCAGATCGCTAACTCACCAGCTCCATAAGTCCAGTTACCATAATTTGAAGCAGGGTCATAATCAATGAGACATGTCTCAAACCACTCAGCACCCATGCGCCAATCTATTCCCATATCTCGCACCAGGAATGAGCATACAATCTTCATAGCATAACAAAATCAATATGCGATAGTAGTTATTAAGTTGGTTTTAGTATTTGGAGAAGACTCAAAAATAGCATTTGATCAAAATGCAAAAAGCTCATCCTTTTTCTCATTCCCTGCTCCCAAAGAAGAGAAAAGTAGAAACATCTGATAACTTAATTGGGACATTTTTTGCAGAGTCAACCCACTACTTTGTATGTGAACAGAAGAAAAAGACCCCACAGAGAAAGAAATAAAAAGTATATTGTTGCAAATATACATCCCTATCAAACCTGTAGGGTTAGTGGCTGTGGTTCTGGTTGAACATTTTTGTGACCCATTGCAAAGAGGTCAGGTCAGATCATGACCTGACTCTTTTACTATTCTTCTCTTTTTGAACTTTGGAGTGTACTGAAGTGAGAAAAGTTTGGAATAGAAGTTGTTTTCCTGAGGATCAAGTTTAAAGCAAGGGAAGCCGAGAGGAAAAAAACAACTCTCCAACTGCATTAATCTGTCTAACATATAATTTTAACATATTCCTTGTACTTTAAAAGGAGAAATCATCTGAGCCATCAACAGGTCAATTTTTTTTCTCTTAAAATAATGTAGATCTGGCAGAACACACAATATTGCCTGACACAGTAGCAGATATTCTGCATATACCACTGTTGAGTTAAAATGGAATACACCATGGAGAATGTTTTCCAATTCATATTCAACAATAAAAAATTTGTTCAAAAGCATCAACCTGACGCCCACGATTTGACATGAATCCCGTTGTAGATAGCTCTTTCATGTTTGCATCTATAAGAGGGTATCTAAAAATTTAGAAAAGAAGTTAAGTGCCACTTCTTTATTGGAAGAATACTATTTAGCAGAATCAAAAGCTGTGTACCCAGTTTGACCATCTCTCCAAGCTTCAAAAAGTAATTTGTTCTGGCTCCAGTTGGACTCTACTTTGCGGGGCCCACCTAAAAGGCAAACAATCAATATAAATTAGTTTTCATCTTTCCTTTGTCCTTCTATTATGTTATTAAGAGATGTGGTTTAGACTGGCATAAGGATTGTGGTTCCAGTAGATTGACTTGTTTAGCTCTTAAATTTCATTTGTTGTCAAGGACAGTTTTCAAGCTCACAAATGTCAGTTTCCTCTGATCTGAACATCAAAACACAGAAATGCAATCTTCAACTTTCCATGTGCCATATTTCAAAATACAGCTTCTTTCCTTAATCTAGTTAAGAGTGGGTTAACACATCAGGTCGGAAGCACTTCACCTAGCCAACTCTTTAACCCAGTGGCAGATCATTTCGTTCTAGAATCTAGATAGATCTTGTTGTTTTAATTAAAAAAAAATCAACAGCCTCAATCGAACTAAGTGGCTTTAAAATTGAAGTTAATGGAAGTGAATTGATGAGAAATCCAATATTGAAGGGATTAAAAATGATAATCAGTGCTAAATAAATAGTTGAAGGAACTATAACTTTTTTTAATTAATACCTAAATGAAATATGGAGTTGCCATACTTCACTGAAAGAAATCTGAAGTAATCCCGCCATATCAACTCAAATAAAACCCTAAATGACATATAATAAGGCAGTGTGAGTACACGGAAGCTTAAATTAATAGTCTTCTGCTACAGAAACAAAAGCTATATATAGTATTGATAGGAGTATAAGTGATGAATTACCAGTATGTTGAATTATTTGCAACTCTCTGCTTCTCATACCTACCTACCTAAGCAAATAAAAGTTCTAATTTAGAATGACATATTGCAAACATCAGTCTGTACCTTAGTTTAGTGATTCTGTATATTTTATTATTTTCTTATAATTCTTTTGTTTTTGAGATGATAGAAATGAATTTGGTTCTTGAGTGAGTCTTCTATGGATCTAAACTTGGCGGTTAATTTGTTTAAATGGAATCAAAATCATTATATCTTTCATGCCAGTTAACTTCTTTAAACTCATTGCAGTTAACTTTGAAGCAAATTCATCATAGCCCTCGGATTCATTATAAATGAACAGCCTCTATTAGTTCTGATCCACAGAAGAATTAGCCTTGGTTCTTTTCTTAGATATCCGTAGCTTTTTTATTCAATTATTAGTCCAAATTATTTAATTGTTACTGATGAATGAATGAATTAATCTACTCCATATCTTGCCAAGTTCAACAACATGAATGCCATCTGCTTAAGCCTACCCATGCATTTTAAGAGTCTTGCCAATTTAATTCAATATAATTATATGGGCATCTTCATTGAATTGAGAATGTTGTCTCAACTCTCAAGGTTCACATCCTCCAATAACAACAATGCAACGGATAAATTATTTTGTTACTATTTGTGAAAAGGCCTTAGGATACAAAAGAGTAGAAAATTGGGACCTCTTCATAGATGTACCGTGGAGACACAGCACCAAAAGCTAACCAAGGGGAGAATTTAGTGGAGTACTCTGGACCTAGCATACCATTTCTTGTTTCTTTATACACCTTCAACTTATCCTGCACCAACAAAGTTTCCCCTTTATATGCCATATACATGTACAAATCATGTTGGCTACAATGTTGGGCCTTTAATATTTGTGTGATTTGGGATAAGTTTAACAACAACAACAACAAAGCCTTTTGTCCCAAACAAGTTGGGGTAGGCTAGAAATGAAGCCCATATGGGTTTCATCTCCATAAGATTGGCTGAATTTTTACGTTGGCTCGCCAAGCCTATCACAACCCTCCTCCTTTCTGGGCTTGGGGCCGGCTAGATAAAACATCGGCGGAGTTATTTGGGATAAGTTTAATTACATAGAAAATTTATAAGAACAAATGGTAGTCTAATGCTCTAATATATAAGAAAGCAGCTTTTGTTGCAATGCTCAGCAGTTCTGGTAAACTATCATTCCATTTTGTAAGAACTCTGAATCATTCTCTTGCTGATGTAATATCTAATCCTTAATTGCACAATTGACAGATATAAGACTTTCGCAACATTGAAGTGCCAGGAAAACAGATTCCTCCACACAAATTTGCTGAATAACATGTTTGTTCCATACCATTGGTTAGAATTACTTAAAAGGGGGTTGTTAATATACTGGTAGTCTGGTACTGCATGGGAAAAAAAAGTTCCAAGACAAAAGCAGATTGATTCTGTGACGAACCCATAAACATGAAGAAAAATAACTATTACATACATTTTACAAGTCAAAGGTTCATGAAAAAGTACATTGATCCAGAAGTATTCTTTCACTCTGGCAAGAGCCGCACTTTCACCTCCCATGAAATGCATCCCTCTGTCAGACTACTTTCAGACATGAAATTTAAGAAGTTATAAATTAGAACTTGGACGGAAAAAATCAAAGCATCACAGAGCTCAAATCGGACAAGGTAATGCTTTCTGCCTGAAACACATCTACATTCAATTCTAAACACAGCAGTTCAAAATTTGACAGTAAAGTGCTAAGGTTGACCTAGATAAATTTAACACAACTCTAAATCGAATATTATTTATCCCTACTTCGATGGTCACCATTGGATCATGGCCTGGTGCCAAGCAGTACAATAGTACTTCGTAAGAAGTACTTCTGTTAGCCCGCGAATTTACAATAAAGATAAAAAGAAAAACTAGATCTATGTCTTTATAATAAACTATTCAAAGTATCGTATCACCAATGCAGGAGACTGAACCGTCCCCATTTATCTAATTTAGTAGTTACAGTTGCAATCATTCAGCTGTGAATAACTCGATATTGAAGAAGAATAGAATTGGCTTGCCTTTGTTTCATCAAGGCCAAGTTGACTGAATGTAGGTAGGGTGCCCCAACTGCCTATCTCATTCAAGGTTGTACTATTTGGAGGTGGTGCAAGCGATTGTGGTAACTTCAAGCAGCTCCTTATTGAGCTCTTGGATTCGACTGCCTGTATCATTTAGTTCCAATGATTATTATCACTGATAATATTGCGCCAAAAAGGATTATGGTGCTCAAAATTGAACTTATTATCCTTATTCATAATCACCAGAGCCTTTAGTTCCAAACAATCACCAAACTGCATTATTCTCCTAAATTTATCTTGAATTTGTTTATCCTCGGTTGAATTTATTAATCTTGATTGCACCATTCAAGGTATACCTTAGCTTGTTATGGGATCCAGTTGAGTCCAGTTTAGGTTGCGCTGAGTTTGATCGGACAGTCCCATCTTACTCAGTTTTACTTAGTAGTACGAATAGTCAGGGATGGAGCCAGATATTTTTTATGAGAAGTGCTGCAGTAGTACTAATGTTGTGATATATTGTTGTAGCATGAAGTTATTTATTAGTTCTTGAACCCCGTTTTTTATAACTTTTTCTGCAACTTCAATATGATTTAATGTTTTATTGCAATGTTTTTCCTGATATTTTGTATATATAAATTAAAAGTGCATTGTTCAAATTCACTTACTAAACTAATTCATTTAGTTTAATCATCAAATGGTAGTACAATGCAATTCAAGTTCAAATAGAACATCACAGCACTATCAAGTAGAGATGAAACTGTGAGCATGAAGAGAATCTACCAAACAATACTTTCTAACCCATGGTCAGTCAGTTATTCACTAGCTCCATTATAACCAGCATTGGACATGTCAGGTAACGATATAGACCAGCTAAAATTTATTCTTTATTGGTACTTCACATGCCAAAATCACATACAGAAGCCATTGTTATAATTGTATTTCTATACGTGTTTTTCCTATAACATGCAACATAGAGTTAAGGAAGACAGCGTGAAAGAAGAAATAAAAAAAAGAGGCTCGTCTAAGATCTAGTAGATCATCAATACCTTTTTATCCTACATAAATATCATTTCCTTTCTCCCCCCGGGTAAAACAAAATATTGAGGTACACTTGCTAACTTTAGCGGTAAATTAATAATTTTAATATCAGTAGGGTGGTTACAAGTTATTAAAACATTGTGATGCATGAAATTCGACAATACAAAGACACAGCTTCAATTTCCTTATTACCTTGCGAAATTGTGTATACACATCTGGCAAATCTCTTGTGCTGAAAGGGAGGTCATCAATATGGTACATCGTGCTGCCCCATATAAGTTGCAATCTTGGGCTTATTGTTTTATTTTTATCAGGTGAACCATTCTGAGAAACCCCCACTTCTTTCAACCTCGTTTCCACCACCTGCTCTATTAGAATCTCCTCGCTACATGTTTCTTTATGTGCATATACCTGATTAAGGAAGACTGCATGTAAGATTACTTCAAATATTAGCCCTTTTCCATGCAATTGTTGAATGGGACCTGACTGGTTCATGACTAGGTGAGCTAGCAAGTTAACAAGTCATTGCAGATCTCGGTTTGGTGACAGAATTTACCAGCATCAGGTTAAGTGTAGTCTGCCAGAATATTCCGGTCTATACTGATCTACTTAAGAAAATGTCTAATTATTTTGTTAACATATAGAATCTTTGATCTCCCATTTTATTACCGAAGTTTGAATTGACACATTTTAACCTTTTTTTCTGGCTAACAATGTTGGCTCTTATTTAACTAATGAATGATAGCTTGGAGACGAGGTCTAATGTTTAGGAGAACTTTAAACCAGTAGAGATCATAACGGGAAATCATTAACAATTTGAGGCTCAATTATGTTGTCAATGAAAAAGAAAAAAAATGAAGTGTCTTTTGAACAGTACGGGCCAAAAAAGAAACAGTAACTTAAACAAAATGATAATAATAAAGCACTCATTCAATACTTCCTTCCAGAAATCATGTTTGGCAACATTACATGCAAACTCGTAGATGAACCTGGTCAGGTCACTATGCATTTCTGACCCACTGGCATGTTGGATTTGAACTAATTTTATTTCTTTGTAAGGCTGGCCCAATGCATCGTCATCTCTAGTGTTTACACCGTATGACAGAGAAAAAGAGGATGCACTTATACAGGGAGACTTACTGTATGTGCACAAAAAGCTTTAGCCAGCGAAGGAATAATATCTTCAGGCTTGCCATGTCTCACTAGCAGGTCAAGACCTTTACTTAAGAGGTTCTTTTTAAGGTCACTAAGACATTCTAACAAAAACTTCGCTCTCAAAGCTGCTCAAATTTTAAACAAGGGATTTAATTGAATAAACATAATATAAAATTATAAATTACAACAAAAATTATTTCAAAGCTACCTTAGACAAAGTACTCTAGTTGAATATACTTTAGTTTGCCCTTTCTATTAAGTTAACTTATATTCTTTCATCAGGGAAAAAAAATCTAATCATGTTTAACTTTCGTAAGTAGTTTGTTCCAAGTGATTGTCTGGTTTACAAAAGCCAATTTCCGGTTCCGGGCAATTTTGTCTCTTCAATTTCTGTGATTAAGCCATTTGTTTATTTCAGTCAATAATACATTCTTCAGGATGTGTATGGGAGGGTTCATTTTTAGCATGCAACTGAGACATTTAATGAAGGGCAATTCAGTGTGAAAATTGAGTATTACCAGACCTCATAGTCTCATACTATATAACAACTCAAATTAACTAGGTTATTATAAATATATCCATAAACCATAAATATAATAAAAACAATTTAGCAACAACAATTCAGGCTACCTCCAGTCTTTGGGAACCCAAAATAATGCGTCGTACCAAACAAGCGTGGGTCCAAACAATACACAGGCAGCACGAACTGCGACGCAGCCCAGGCTCTGACCAGTGCCTCATTGTCAATCACACGTAGATCATTTCTGAACCATACTATCACCACACCATTGCCATTTCTCTTCAAATTGGGGTTCAGATGCCTCCTAAACGCCTCCTCTGATGCAACCGAGATCTCTTGGGGGGTAATCCCGGGCACCGTGTAGCATCTCCGGGAAGAACTGGATGCACTCATGGTTGACCTAGGGTTGAAGAGATTCAATTGGAACTGGAATTGAGTTCGTTTGGGGGAGAAAAAGAGAGATCGTGAATAGGGGAGAGAAGGTACGGGTAGTATGCGTGGCATACTGGCATTGTTGTTTATCTTTAGAAATTTTAGGGGAGGGAGAAATTGTCGACTGGAGGAAAAAGGAGGGAAGAGATGAGAATGGTGCCACGTGTGTACAAAAAGTTGGGAAACGTGGCGCTTTTTAGGCCAATGGTAAATTGAGCGTGAAGTCAATTCACTTGTTAAAATTTTGCAAAAATAAGTCCCAAAAAATTTCCAAGTTTATTTTTATTTTTTAAAATTGAACTTAAGATATTAAGTTTTAAGACAAAATATATTCATTTGAGACCACTAATATCGAAGGAATTCAACAAAAAATGTATAACAAGTTCATAAATAATCTCACAGTAACAAATCAATTTGTGTTGAATCAAAATGATGATGAACATTTGTCAGTAAAAAAAATTAAACTAGTGTCGACCAAAAGATTATATTTTTTAAATATTAAATGTTGATCTTTAGTTATAATTAAAAATATTTGCTAATAAGACTGTAGGAAGGTTGTAACTTGACCAACTGTAGGAAGTATAATCTCTAGGGTGAAGTTATGATGTATATACATGCACATGCATCATGCTTGTGCATCTGGACTCTCTGAGGTGCAACGAGATTCGATGTGCATGAACCTCTGCGAATATTGATGCGCATCGGAGGATCCAGATGCGCAAACACGATGCATGCACAAACACTATAGTTTTGCTCTAATTTCTATGTTCATCAAACTATGATTCTGTGTAATTCCAGAATGGGAAGAGAAATGTTCTATATATTATTGTTATTTCTTTGAGAATCAATGATAGCTAAAATTAATAATAAGACTAAATAATATCTTAACTATTTAATAAAAGCCCAAAAACATGTAATTATAACAAATCATAAGTTAGAACTCACAGTTTCGAAGAACAATAATCGTTAAGCGAAAACGTCAATTTGTCCTTCAAAAGCATAAGATAAATCAAAACTGCAACACCTTCACTCTAGTACAGATCATTTGTGATTTTCCTTAGACATTATGATGACGCTTTATATGTTTCTTCTACTTTATTCTACTCTTTTATAGTAGTACTTTAGTGGCAGAAAAATAAGATAAGAAAAGATCATTATTCTGTAGAGAGATTGTGTATATTTATTTGTTCTAAGGCAACCCCTAGAAACAGATACAATGGATGCGTACATCAGATTTTCCATCAGAATACAAATGCACCTTTAATTAATTATTCATAAATGAACTTGGCTCATAACTATTAGATAGATCGTACGATAAATATTATAACATTAAAATATTCTAATATTCTCTCACTTGACATAAACTATAAACATTATAATTAAGCACACTTTCAAAATTGTCCAATATATTTTTTATTACTTAAAACCTATTCAGTTAGAAACAAAAAATCAAATTAATGTAACCAAGACAACAAGTAACGTCATTTGATCCCCATTAATTATAGAATTGATATTCTTTTCAATAAATGATTAATAAAATTCATTCGAGCCATATAAGTAAAATTTTCTTAAATAAAAAATAATACGCACCATTAAAATAAGCAAATATAATATATTCAAGAGTCACATAATTGAAGCTTTGATACATACATATGTACATATTTTGCTACAACAAAATTACAAGTCATTAATCAATTTCATACCGACAACATGCTCTTTTAAAAAGAGTGGGTGGTGACACTTTTGTTACAAACATAGCTAACATAGATCTTGTATTAGTAATATATCGTATCATAATACTACAATCTTTGATTTTGTCTTAATAACAAGACATCTGATGTCTATCCACTTATGTACGTATATCACTTATTGTTCTTAAAGAAAAAAATATCATTCATGTACAAAATAAGAATGATGAATTTACTCTTACTAATCTTGAGATATCAGTTCTATTATATTTTCTTTAAATCCAAACATGACTATGAGCTCATGAAACTTTAAATATCAATATATCATATGAGGCTTACTTTAATCATATATATATCATTTCAACCGACACCTCACATATTATTTTGCCTCTTTGAACAAAAATAGTATGTTGTTTCACTAAAATTTCTTTATGCAAGTCTCCATTAAAAACTGCTTACTATTAATAATCAAAATAATTCACACATAACATAATAATATGAATCAATCCTACAAGTTCTAACATTATCAATTTATATCACTGTTAGCCAGAAATTAATTGAATCATAAAAAAAATTCTATTTAATAAAATACACATATATATCAGCATATATCAAGTAACATAAAATTGAAACAATATGAAAGTAACGGGGTATACGACAAAAATCTTTGGATTACATGAAATTAATTTTCTAAGGCTATGAATGTTCAACAATATATCTAAAAAGTTCTTTTTTATTAAGTTCAATTTTATTTGAACCTTTTAAAAAATCTATTGTCAATTTTTTTAATACTATCAAGTGATCCCGCGTCACAATTATTATAGTTAGTCGATATTCAATCAAATAATTTCTCACAAAAAGAAATGAACACATCCAACCCACCGACAAATATAAAAAAATAATGATGATGATGATGATGATGATGATGAAACATAGGTTTAGAAAGAGCACAGGTTTCTCGTGATTTACAAAAAAAATAATATATTTTAATAGTAATATCATAATTGTTTCTTCATTCATCAAAGATGTTTAAATTTTATAAATATTTTATTAATTTTGATTTTCAATCAGATTTATTTCTACATCATTGTTAGTCTGATCTTAAAATTACTAAAACTTGTACATTCCTTCAGATTTTATTATACCCATGATCAAATAAAAACTATTACACCACTAACTTACTAAATTACTGAAGTAAAACATTCCATAAAACAGTAGTGACAAATCTTTCCTTTTTTGTTAGGGGTAAAGGCACAATTGTCTGCCCCCTGTTTTCGATCTATTTAGTGCGTTAAGAATATTATTATTATACAAAAATTATATACGCATTTGAATATAAGGAATAATTACAAATAATCCAATTAGAGAATTAGATTCCGTCAACACTTTTGCGTAGGAGTGCAAGAAATATTTGTAGTTTGTGGCTAGCTCGTGTTCGATTCGTCAAAAATTCGTTATGAACTTGTTCGTTACCAGCTCGAGCTGTTAACGATACGAGTTGGTCAGCTCGTTAAGTTAACGAGTAGATCTTGAACTCTGTATAGCTCGGCTCGTTAACAAATCACACATGTTATATAAAATTAATTAATAGATATTAATATCTAATTGCAATAATTGAAGTACAAGTTGCACAATATTAATTACCATATAGTCTAGAGGTGTAAAAAATATTCGTAGCTCGTGGCTCGTCCGTGTTCGACTCGTCAAAAACTCGTTATAGACTCGTTCGTTACCAGCTCGTTATGAACTCATTCGTTATCAGCTCGTTCGTTAAGTAACGAGCCGATCTTGAACTTGACTCAGCTCGTTCGTGTTCGACTCGTTTGCATCCCTACTTTTGCGGCGGAAAATATTACCTATCTTTCAATTCTTTTACAGTCAAATCGGTGTTAAGTGGGCATTTTAATTTCTTTTTACATTTCTGTTTTTGACTTGATCGATTTATTAATCATGTTTTTTCACGCCGCGTTGCGCACAAAGTATGAACTTTTTTTTTAATGCCGTGGAGATGATGAGATTCATAAATCATAAATCTACCATAGATCGATGATAGGGCTGAACAAAAAACTCGTAATTCGTGAGTTGTTCGAACTCGACTCGAGAAAAACTCGGTTCTAACTCGAGTTGACACAACTCGAACTGGCATAACTCGAGCCGAGCCAACTCGGTTGACTCACGAGTTTAGTTCGAGTTGCCCTCAACTCGCTCAGTCCAACTCGTGAGTTGTAATATATAAATAATTTGTACTTATTTGAATTGAAACCTGTTTTATATTTGAATTATTTGCATTTATTGGAACTTGTTTGCACTTATTTGCATTTATTTGAAAAATATTAGTAGTAAACACATACTTTCTATTTGATAAACACCTAGAAGTTAGAAATGAAACATGTTTTTTATGCTCTATTTTAGAATTTTCGAGCTGACTGTCGAGTCACGAGCCAACTCGAGTTGTGGCGAGTTGAGCTCGAGTTGGTTCAGAAAACTCGAAATTATTGTGTGTAACGAGCCGAGCCAACTCGAGTTGTGGCGAGCTCGAGTTCGAGTTGAGTCTGACTCGCTCAAACTCGGCTCATATACAGCCCTAATCGATGATAACAAATTAATTTTGCACTTTTTTTTTATAAAGATAAGCAAATTTATTTTTTGTTAAAGACATTAAAAACCTAGATTCGGGAGTAGTAGTAAACAAAGTTTAAAATATGTGTTGCAAATTCGTTGCAAGTATTTAATGTTGAGAAATTTGATCTTACTTTTTGTTAATAAAAGGGAAAATGTTCCGTAGAAATCACAATCGATACCGACTATTTATACGTATGTTATTATGGATATTGTTTGAGTTATTATGTATATTTTTGAGTTATTATGCATATTATTTTTGTAATGAAAAAGTTATTATGCATGTTAACAAAATAACATATATAATAATTCAAATAACATGCATAACTATTTCAGTACAAAAAATAACATGCATAACTATTTTAGTACAAAAAATAACATGCATAATAACTCAAATAATTTGCATAATTACTCAAACAAAGTATATAATAACAAGAAATTTGATCTTACTTTTTGTTAATAACTAAAATAACATGCATAACTATTTCAGTACAAAAAATAATTGCCCCATGTTGGAGTTATTATGGATGTCATTTTTTTGTACTGAAATAGTTATGCATGTTATTTGAGTTATTATGCATGTTATTATTTTTTTTGTACTGAAATAGTTATGCATGTTATTTTGTTAACATGAATAATTATTTTTCATTACAAAAATATTATTGCATAATAACTCAAACAATATTTATAATAACATGCGTATCGATAGCCGTTACCGATTGTTGTATCTACGGAATATTTTTCTTAGAATTATTCCTTAAGCAAATTGCAGCACAGGAGATTTAAATTTATGATTGTAAATTTACCAGCAAATGTGCAAGGGGATATTTGGATACATAGAATGCGGCCTTGATTAGATACATTTAAAAGCTGCAATTGTTGACTGCTTAAAGGTTAAAAAAAAAAAGTATCCCTCAGAAACAAATTTTATTCGTTATTTAATTCTAACATTTTTTTCCTAACAAATATCAAATATCGGGTGAAGAATTATATTTCAATGGCGGCCACCTAAAGCAATTAATTATATCAGAAAGATGGTTGATGAAGATAATTTCAAATTAATAATTATATTGTTCATTGATGTTCTATGTACGTTCTGATTTAAAATACAATACTTATTTTATTAAGCTGTAATAATAAAGACTTATTGATTAATCGTCAAGAGCCAAAAGAAAATCTTCCAAAAAAAAGAGAAATATGGGCATTACCCAGAAAAAAAAACTAGTTATATAAGGTTGTCAATGGGACGGATCGAATCAAATTCTAGCATAATTAAATTGCAAAGCACGTGCTTTGTAGAACACCATAGCCTCACTCTTCTAATGATCACGCTATAGTGAAAATTAGTGTTGTAAAATGCGGCCCCATGACCGCATGTGCTTATAAAGTGCGTGATCGCATATGAAAAGAGTATGCGCTCGCATATTCAACTTCAGGTTATATTTTAAATTTTAATCGTTTTTAGTCTATAAAATTAATAATATGACATATGTTTATCTATCGAATCTAAAATTATATCAGTATTTTATCATATTTTTATTTTTCTTGAAATTCTTTAAAAAATTATTTGTAATTCATATATTTTTAATGTTGTTACATAATCAATATCTGCATATATATGTCATTCACGTATTAAACTGTATATGCATATGCATAGTGCATATGCACATGTAGCGGCTTATTTCATGCATATTGAAATCTGCATTTCATGATAATAACAAAATAATAGCAATTTTTTATATTTGACTTTCTCAGAAAAGAAAAAAAAAGAAGTACATGCAATTGACTAATTTGCTCGATAGCTTTAGTGAAGCAGCTCAGAAAGCATATACAAATAGTTACAAGTTACAACATGATCTATTCGCAGGAGCGGAGCTAGAAAAAAATGATTAGCTGGTGCTAAATAAAAACTACTATATATATATGTAACTTAATTTTTATGAGAGTTGCTAATTAGTATTTCTTAATTAAAAAAACATGAGGTCCAAATAAAAAGCTACAAATTTTTAATTCATGCATGGAGGGGACTTAGCACCCTTTGGACTGACTTTAGATCCGTTCCTGTCCACCTGGAGGTAAAAAATGAAAAAATCATATCGGATTTAAAAATCCTACAGTTAATAATAATAATAATAATCCTCTATATATAAAAGTTGAACATGCTTACCTACAGTGGCTATAAATAGTGTTTTCAGTGTAGCGTGCTACAGTGAAAATATTGTAGCATTTTTCAAATTTTTTTTGCCATTGATTTTTCAATTTTTTAATATTAATTAAACGGTTTATTATAATTTTATAATTATAATATAAAAATTTAAAAATTATTTTTTTTCGTGCGGAGCACAGCCCATAAGACTAGTAATAATAAGAACGAATCATATAACAGCGGATCTTCAAATTATTCTTTCTTCCACTAGCTATAACCTATACTACTAGGCTACTAAGAAGATAGCACACTTCAATGCTATATAAATACCACCAACTCCATGTAGATATGCACCAATCGACCTCACTATAAATATAGAAGAGAACAAAAACACTTATATATATATATATACAAAGAGGGAGGTATTAATTAAAGAGGAAGATCGATAGAAAATTAAGACAGGCCATATATAGCCATGCGTGAAGAGGTACTGAGTAGAATGCAGCCAAGGATGACTTGCCGGAAATGAAACAAACCCAAACGTCGACGGTGGTGTTTCCGAAAATTTCCCGGCCGGCAAGTTGTCTTTGGCTACGTCCGGCTCTCTTCTTCTCACGCCTGGCTTTGCATGGATACAAAGGCATATCATATCGGTCGTTGAAATTTTAAAATTAGAGATACGATGTGAAACATTAGAAGTTTTGTGCTTCATGAAGTATTTTAGCCTATCTCTATGTATATATATATCCGGCGATCTCTTCCAGAATAGAATTCAAATTTAGGTATAATTGGCATGGATCACTGTTGTTATATGAGTCTGCTTTTGAGAATTAAAAAGAAAAAAAAGATTAGAGCTGGAAATTACCGAGGTGATGATCATGATCTGATCATTGGCGTGAGTTTGTTAAAGAGTTCTTTTTCCTAACTGTTTACCTTTATTATTTATTAGTAAATTGTAAATAATGTTCATATACCTATCAGGAGAAAAATGCAGTCTGCCATAGATAATATTTGACCTAGCCTTCGTAAAAAAATCACTGGTTCAAGTTTCACAAGAGGTATTTAAAAACAAGAGGCATTTAAAGAATGATAAATTTAAGAGGAGATTAATTGAGCCTCTGACTCTGAGGCAGGAAAATGTATGAAAAATTATTAAACATACGATAGTTAATAATAAGTTAATAATTATGTATTTCAGTTGACCAAAAAAATAATATTTTACTTTTTTATATAAGGGGTCTTATTCTTCCTCACATTTATATTTTGCATGTGCGTTGCAAAAGGGATATTATATAAAAGCAATCAAATTTTCAAACATATATCGATCATATATAGTTGCTAAAAATATTATGAAAAAATAATTATCTGATAATATCTAGGAACTAATTTAAATTGTTCGGTCTGAATTCAATCTAAAAAGCAAATAATTGTATGATAATAATAAGTTCAGTGAAACAATTAATCAAAGCGTATTGAATTAACTAAAATGCATGAACCCCATCGCGATAATATTTAACACAATTATTATGAGTAAAAATATTCAGCCCAATTTGCAATAATTCGATCCTAGATTTTGACACAGGAAAATGAAAACAACATGTAGTGAAAAAAAAGTTTTTTTTGTTTTTTTGTTATTGACACATAGCTCTCGGTAAATTCATAAGAAATTAAACTAAGCAAAACATGCAACACCAATAATAAGAAAATAAATTAATTATTCAAAAAGAACAATCAATATAGAAAAATACAGAATTATCTAGATTATGAACCTGAACCTTCAAAACATTAAAATCTTATATGTTGTATAAATATCAGCACGAGATTAATGATAGAGAGAGGGGAATGAGGCTATAGTGTCAAATCACACTTTCTTATTCTATGCAATTTCTGACCATCTAATCATTATCAAGATTCGTGCTCAAATTAAAAAGGAGGTGGAATCGAGAAGGACACAAAATGGAGAGGTGCCAAATCACTTATATTGGATGATCTAGAAATCGTTAGATTAATCAACTTTTCACCTCTTAAAAATATAGTAAAAAAATCTAAAAAATGTAAAATTAGGTCTCCAACGAGATTTTAATATATAGATCAAGTTCAACGATTTGGATCAGTTTTTTTTGGATATATATAGAATAAGGATATGGTAATATGCATAAGATACCACTTTCGTCCTACGCATGTTTAAGTTGCTCAATAAATTCTTCATATCAGAATTTTATAGAAAATCAAATTTCGTGGTTTTTAGATCTTTTTTTGAGATATATATATATATGTATATGTATGTATGTATATATATATAGCAAGGCTAAAATAATATGCATAATACACCATTTTCCGTACTATGCATATATATATATATATATATATATATAGCTCAATAAATAGATATTTAAGTTGCTCAATAAATTCTTCATGTCAAAATATTATAGGAAATCAAATTTTGTAATTATTAGAACTTTTTTGCTATTTTTAAATATTTAAAAAAACAATCTAGATTTCATGCTATAAAAGTGCAATTTCTGAGTTATTTTTAAGAAATATTTAAAAAAATAGTAATAAAGCTCTAAAAATCACGAAATTTGATTTACTACAAGATTTTGATATGAATAATTTATTGAGCAACTTAAATCTCAATTTATTGGACAAATTTGACATGCATAGTCGCATAGTACGAAATGTGATGTACTATGCATATTATTTTAGCATTGCTCTCTCTCTCTCTCTCTATATATATATATATATATATATATATATATATATATCCCTCGTGTTAGATTCGGATGAAAGGTAAAAACAGGTCAATGATGTAGAGATAGAATATATGGTTGAAGATCTCGCAAAGTAGGACTGGTATTCCGTATTCATGTTCAATTTAATTTGTTAACAATCAAAGAATACAACTTTCGGGTGCCATTAATCATTAATTACGTTAATTAATGCGGCTGGAAGAAGTAAAAAGTCAAGTCATATATTCTCAGCTGATTCACCGTGAGCCATTTACGAGTTGAATTAAAGAATAAAATCATTCTTACCATAAAATATCAAATCAGGACACATTTGTCGAATCCTGTCTGATGGTAAGGCATAGATTTTTCAATCAGTATAAATTATTTAATTTTAAGTTTTTTAGACAGGTTTGAATGTGTATCTTTGCGTCAGGGTTGTAATTATTTTTTTATCGTCATAAGTCACTTATTTGTAAATATTCGAGTTTATTTTCATCCCATCAAATCTGATTTGCGATCAGAGGATTATGCATTTCAAATTTGACTTCATCTTCAATTATGTCTTAATTATTAATTTCTCATGAGTTTGCGTCAGAATCAATTTTGAATCACTCGTTTATCCGATCACAAATCAGATTCGACACGATGGAAGTGTCGAATATCTACAACTCGATGATTTGTGACGATAAAAAATCAATTACGATCCTGACGAGCATAGATGAAATTGTTATAAAAATTACCTAAATATAACCTAACTCCTGAATTAAATTATTTTTATTAATATAATTTCAATTCAAAAACAAATAAAAAGTTTGTAGCAAGAGCTAAACAAATCAAATGGTCCGAGTTGCGAACTCCGATCTTTTCTGCTTTTCGAACTTTCAGATCAATCTTTTTTTCTATTTATAATTTATTTATTAAATTTCTAAAAATCGGAAAGGGTTCTATGTAGAACTGCAAGAATGGTTCTGGCAAACAACAGTATTACCCTAATACCCATGCATAAAGAAATTTGATATTTTCGAAAATTCGATTCGAATATTAGTAATTATATATCTCCTTGTTTTTTTATTCATAATTATATATCTCCTTGTGCAGAAAAGTAGATATCAATATTAGTATTGATTTTCGATATCGATGTTATTATTCGCATTTAGTTGAGTTATTGTGTATATTATTTTAGTTATTATGCATGTTATTTTTTGTACTAAAATAGTTATATATGCTATTTGAGTTATTATGCAGTATGCACATTATTTTGTTAACATACCTAATAATTTTTTCAGTACAAAAATAACATGCATAATAACTCAAATAGTATGCATAGTAACTCAATTAAATGTAAATAATAACATCGATATGAATAGTCGATATCAATATTGTTATCTGGAAAAATATTTTCCATTGACAAAACTGCACAAACGTCAATACTAAAGTTCGAAATTTTTTTTTTATTCATTGCCCGTAGGTTTACAACACACACACTCACAAAGAAATTAGAAAACAAACTTGAAAAAAAACCCCTTTTGCCTCTGCCGAGGCTTGAACTCCAGACCTCCTCCATAAAGGTTTTGTGTCTTACCACTACACTAGATGTTACCAAAATGTGTAGGTGTGGTTTCTGTAATTATGTCCCGAATAATTAATAACTCCCCTGACCCTTAAATATTCTTGTCGATCTTTCTGCTAAAAGCAAATTCGTTGCTCTTAGACTAACTTCAAATCAATTACTTAGCCGCAATATTACATTCAATTATTGGATACTGTAAGTAAGTCCACATTCAGAAAAAAAGAATATTTAAGATATTTAGATTAGATGGAAATAGAATATTTCTGACACTAGGACAGAGCTGCAAATGAGCCAACTGAAAAAAAAAAAATTGCAAAATAATTTGGTGTATTTGTACGATTTGTCAATCTTTTTTGCGAAATAATCATGTATATTTAAAAATATGTGTTATTTTGCTTCCCTGAAAAAAAATTATAAATCTTGCCCCTCTGAAAAAAATTCTAAATTCACCCCTGTACACCGCCCCAATTTGAGCTCATCTTGGAACTGAGCCAACTGGACTGACCTATGCTACGCTATATACACCGTTCAAACAAAATATTTAGGCAAAAACTTGGATACTTCAAAAGATGAGTACACTGGATACTTTGGTTCATTTGGACTGTTCAATTCATCGAGATTGGTGAAAAATGATTCCTTGAAAAACACAACAAAAGTTAATCGAATCACTTTTCACCAATCTCGATAAATTGAACAGTCCAGATAGGCCAAGGTACTCAGTGTACCCATCTTCTTGAGTACCAAGTTTTTGTTAAATATTTATATATGAAGATCTAGCTTGTTGAATCCTAATTTTATTATTTTTTAAAATATTATTGCAAATTTTCATGATTTTTAAAAATGTCCTTAAAATGATAGAAAATATCAATATTTGTATGTCAAATAGGGTGCAAATTTTAAAAAATACTTAAATGATTCTATAAATAGTAAAAAGAAGTATTATTCTATAAACTTTGATATTAAGATTTTTTTAATCTATCTGGATCAACATTTAATTTCTTTGACTCACACATATTTTAGCCGAAATGCTTATGAAAGCACATTAAGAAAACTCATTTTAGATTTAAAACAAATAAGAAGATTTTTGTAATTTGTTAGACTCAATATTAGTCACATAGACTAAGTAATTATGAGGATGATTCTTGGACTTTGTCTTCTAAAAGTGTATTTAAATTTGATTTTAAAGTTTCTAAGTAGGCATATATATTGAAAAGGAAGTTTCTGGTTTAATGCAACACCTAAAGTTTGCTACTTTAACAAGAAAATATATTGATTTGTTTCAATCCGATTGTTATCTAATTATGCTAATTAATATTAAGATGTAAAATATATTGTGGCTAATATCCATTAGTGTCAACGGTTATAAACGATAGTTATAAGGGTATATCAACCTAACTTCTAGCTTCATGCATAATTTTATTAAGGTCTAAAAATGCAGAACATTTCCCTTCGATTGTTGGCATCTCATTCTCCACTATAGATCAATTATGTTATTCTTTTTTTTGTTTTGACGAAACTCTTGATTATATTCTTGCAACAAGTTGTCTAAATTTCAACGGTGATAACCAAAAATAATAATAAACCAGTGGCTAATGCTATGCACAAGTAATTAAAAGCACCTTCATGCGTGTCACATTGTAAGTCTGACTATGCATTTTTGTGAGAATGGGATCTTCCATAAATAGAAAGTTCTTCAAATGGTGGCCTTAGCATCATGATATATACCTCCGAATTTAAAAACAAAAAAAGAAGAAAAAAGATACCAGAAGACCTTATAAATACCGGGGTAATTAAGTCGGGTAACACAGGTTGTATCAACTCGTGCCTTAATTTGAGTATTTGTAAGAAGGAGAAGTAAGAGAGAAAAATAGACAATAGTCATGCTGCCTTGCTTGAAGCGAGGAGACGGGAACACAGCCAAGAATGACTTGCCGGCGAGCCAATTACAAAAATTGTAATATCAGCATCTTGTTTGCGGCTATGCCGGCGGGTTGTTCTTGGCTAGGTTTCAGTCTCCTCCTCTCATGCGAGACATAGCTTGACTTAATTACGATTGTTAGAGGCATTACCACAATTACAAAGATGTATATGTAATGCACTATCGGATTTATAAGAGAGAAAAATAGACAATAGTCATGCTGCCTTGCTTGAAGCGAGGAGACGGGAACACAGCCAAGAATGACTTGCCGGCGAGGCAACAAAATATTGCAATGTCAGCATCTTGTTTGAGGCTATGTCGGCGGGTTGTTCTTGGCTATGTTTCAGTCTCCTCCTCTCATGCAAGGCATAGCTTGACTTAATTACGATTGTTAGAGGCATTACCACAATTACAAAGATGTATATGTAATGCACTATCGGATTTATAAGAGAGAAAAATAGACAATAGTCATGCTGCCTTGCTTGAAGCGAGGAGACGGGAACACAGCCAAGAATGACTTGCCGGCGAGGCAACAAAAGATTGCAATGTCAGCATCTTGTTTGAGGCTATGTCGGCGGGTTGTTCTTGGCTATGTTTCAGTCTCCTCCTCTCATGCAAGGCATAGCTTGACTTAATTACGATTGTTAGAGGCATTACCACAATTACAAAGATGTATATGTAATGCACTATCGGATTTATAAGAGAGAAAAATAGACAATAGTCATGCTGCCTTGCTTGAAGCGAGGAGACGGGAACACAGCCAAGAATGACTTGCCGGCGAGGCAACAAAAGATTGCAATGTCAGCATCTTGTTTGAGGCTATGTCGGCGGGTTGTTCTTGGCTATGTTTCAGTCTCCTCCTCTCATGCAAGGCATAGCTTAACTTAATTACGATTGTTAGAGGCATTACCACAATTACAAAGATGTATATGTAATGCACTATCGGATTTATAAGAGAGAAAAATAGACAATAGTCATGCTGCCTTGCTTGAAGCGAGGAGACGGGAACACAGCCAAGAATGACTTGCCGGCGAGGCAACAAAAGATTGCAATGTCAGCATCTTGTTTGAGGCTATGTCGGCGGGTTGTTCTTGGCTATGTTTCAGTCTCCTCCTCTCATGCAAGGCATAGCTTGACTTAATTACGGTTGTTAGAGGCATTACACAATTACAAAGATGCATATTTGCTAATGCACTATCGGATTTATGGTATTGTACCATGCAACAAGTACAACTACCAAATTACCAGTATCAGTTGTTTCATTGTTTGAAACTTTCCCATATTCTAAAATGACTTTCATGTTGAAGTTTGGTTCTATTAGTTGTACGAGTAGTTACTTTTTGTCACCTGTATATAAGAAATCACTTATTGCCATTTCTAGAATTTTTTTGTATTTTTCTTTTATTTTGTTACCTACAATTAATTGTTGTGTTAATGGTATAGTACTTCTACATATTTTTGCATGTTTTTCTTTTATTTGGTCACTATCGTATGAATTTGATGCTTCGGAAGGAGGCACAAATTGGACTTATTTTTTGTTACTTTATTTTTTTGATAAACAAATAGAGATATCAACGGGCTTCAAGTAGAGGTTCCGGGTTCGAAATCCAGTGAAAGTCAAAGGCCACTGGGAGACTCTAGGTCATTTTGAATAATATTTGAGGACAAAGACCACTCATCTATTTCTCAAAAAAAAAAAAAAAAATAGAGATATGTTCATATGAAGTTGACAGTGGTCTCATGACAAAGTAATTATTTTGATTTTGATTTGTATTTATATTTTATTTTTTAGATAAATAAATAGAGATATAGTTCATGTGCAATTTATTTATTTTTGTATTTTTTTATAGTTATTGCAACAATTTTATTAAGGCGATTATATCAATTTCGACAAATGAAATTGTGATGAAATTATATATATTGCCACAAATCCGGTTGTAAAGTAGCATCACATATTAGTATATTACCACGAAAAATATGGTAGTGGTATAAATTATTGCAACTAAGCTAATTGTTATAACACAAAGGAACATATGAGACAAAGCTACGAGAAACAAACAATTTTGTTGCAATAACTTATTACGACAATTATTGCAACAATTTTGTATCTAATTAATGCGATAATTGTGGTACTAAGACTGAATAGTTCTGATTTTTTAATTTAGGGAACATATATAGGTATCTGATATGGTTAGATATTACTTAGATAGTCTGATTATAAAGGTGTAAGCATGTATTGGTTCATGTTTTACTTGATTTTTAGTTGCAAGTTCCAACTTTTTGTATCTGGTATACATTGATTTGTATCCAAAAACTGTGTAATTTGTTGCTTTCAAGGATAACGGTCACTATCTTTCAAAAAGAAAAACAATACGTACTGCTCTTAATTTATTTTAATTTTTAGAAGAAGTGAAATTTTTGTTTCAAGTCTAATTCAAATTTTAATTTAAAATTTTTCAAAGTTAAATTTAAAACCTACGACTTTTATTTGAAAAGACATTGTTCTTAGCAACTATATCAAGAGCTAGTTTTTAATACTGCTTATACTTTATGAAAATCAAATTAATTAAACAAAATAAGTACCAAGATATATTGGGAGTTGAAAATCTTAATTAAACATAAATATCTTAAATCATAGATTTCAGAACTCGCAAGAATTATATGATGAAAAACAAATTATCTACGCATGTATATCAGCAACAGCAAATGGGTGCTGATCATGATTTTTTTCCATTAAAAATCTAGAGGAAATTATATCACAGATGATCAAAAGATTCTTCATTATATTTTTTGTGTGAAAAAATGAGGATGTAAGTTCTCAAATTTCATTTATCACAAGAGGTGATAAAATTTCTATTTTGTTACAAAGATAATTGTTTGCTTTATGGGAAAATTTCTTCATTGTCAAACAGCTCTTAAAAGTTTTACCGATGGTCAAGGACTAGGGATGTAAACAGATCGGATACGGATGGGTAATTATCTTACTGTATCTTTATCCATTAAAAAATTTCGGATACGGATACGAATTCGAATATTCTCGCATACGGAAACAAATTGGATATTAATCGGATACCGAATACGGATCGAATACCGGATGGATACAGATACAAAACTAATATTATTCGGATAATAAAAAATTCCTTATTTGCTATATGTTTATCTAAATGCATCAATGAATTATAAAAAGAAATGTGATACATAAACATAAATTGTATCTAAAATTAATTAGATTTGTAATCTTCCAATAAAATATATATATATAATAGAATTTTTTTGTTATGAATTCGGATACAATAGGATAATATCGGATACATATATCTTCAATAACTTCGGATACTATTAGATAATAGCTAAACGATCGGATACGGATAGATGATAGCCAAACCGTCTCCTTATCCGTTAAAATTTTTCGAATACAAATATCTTCAGATCTGAATACAAATCGAATAATTTTTGTTATTTTTCATATACGAATCATGATAAAATTGGATATTATCCGATCCATTTACACCCCTATCAAGGACGCTTACGCTCCTAAATTTTTCATTTTTTTTCAATTCTCGTATATTTTTGTGAACTTTTTAGAATAAATTTTATACTTTAGAATGAAAGTACCTAGGTACTTCCCTAAAAATACTTAATGACGCAAGTAACTTTTGTTTTTTAAGTATTTAACCGCATCGGTTAAAATATGGAATTTTTTTACTATATATTTTTTTTATTGTGTTATGAGTTATGACTAGATGTGATATTTTTCCAATCTAGACGAGCATCCATATCAGTTATCACGTTTGAGGCTCAGCTGATTTGCACGTGGCAGTGGGTCATTTGTCTGCTTCACTGTTTGTCTGTTTGGAATGATGCATCATGATTCATGCATGCATATGATAATTGGCCAAGTTATAATCTGATCCTGACAGTGAAGCGAACTTAGTTTATTACTAGCTAGACCCCTTCTACCATGGTGAATTGTGCCAGATGGTTTATTGTATTAATTTGTTGGTATCAAGCTAAATTTCAATAATGCTGATTAATTTAACAAATTAGGATACATTGCTGCATAAATTTGAGTTTTAACTTATTTGTACACAATATTAAGTTGAAACAGGTCAATTAAAGTTTTGAATTTGCATATATGATTATAAGATAATAGTTGTGTAAAATAAGTTCAATAGTAGAAAAGCTCCATTTGGACATTGTGCCGTATTAGCATCCATTCTATAGCTCTATAATGCTCATATTTATATAAATGAATGCTCTCTGAACCACTTAGGAAGGATTTATATTTATTATATTATTTATAAGAGAAGGAAAACACAAAAATTAAGAGGTTCTGTCAAGTCTACTCCGTCGAAAGTCAAACAACCTACAAATTATCTCAAACAAATTGGAGTAGTACGCTAGCAATGGAACTCAATAATTAGAATAATAAAAAAATCAATATAAATAATAATATAATACATAATATAATAGTAATAAAATAATAATAATAAACTATTCCATAAATCATAAGTAAACGAATAATCATAAGTTTAGTAATAATAATAATGGAAAATTTTCATAATGCCATTGCAAAAACTTGAATTTGTCATAATGCCACTCAAAAGTTAGTATTTGTCAAAATGTCATTAAATTCTCTTAGCTATTTTAATTATACCATTATCTCCTTTTAACTCAATTAAATATTTCTAAAATTTCAAAATACTCGTTTTGCCCTTGTCACATACTTATCTTCCGACACAGACAGACCCAAATGGAACCCTATTCGAGCGATCACCCCTGGCAGACAGAGCGAGAGAGGAGACCCTGCCCAGCGCTCGTCAACCCTCGCCTCCACCGATAGATCACCCCTGGCAGTCAGTATCGTCGCCTCGCCTCCCCTCTCTGATACCCCTGACCCTTGGTAAATCAGTCACCCTCGGTAACCACATCGAAAAACAGTCACATCTTTGTTCTCATTGCAAAATATGTCTCAACAGAAAACAGATTGTGCTATGTGTTTTTGGTTATTCGTTCTCAAATTGGTACCGATGGCTTTTGGTTATCCATTCTGAACTGGTTGTCCGACAGAAAACAGAAAATGAGAACAAAAAATGGTTGTCCGACAGAAAACAGAAAATGAGAACAAAAAATGGTTGTCCGACAGAAAACAGAAAATGAGAAAAAAAATTCAGAAAATTCAGAAATTCAGAAAATGGTTGTCCGACAGAGTCAAATTGGTTATCCATTATGTGCCAGCTGGTATGTACCTGGACTGGTCTCTACCAACTGGTATGTACCAGAAAATTCAAAAATGCTATGATTGTAGGTTTTGCAATTAATCTATCTATGATTGTATTTTTGTTATGTGTTGTAGTCATCAAGCTTTGTTAATTTAGATGTTGGCTAGTATCATGTAGTAGGAATTATGGTATGTGTTGAATGTAATTTTGTTTTTTTTTTAATGTTGAATTTGCTATGCTTTGAATTATGCTATGTGTTGAATTTGCTATGCTTTGAATTATGATATGTGTTGAATGAAATTATGCTTTGAACCATGCTTTGAATGTCGCTGGTCTCCAAGTCTCTTTTAATCATGTTGAATGAAATTATGCTTTGAATTAAGCTTTCTACTATCAGTTTTAATCAAAATCACACAACAGAGATGAGACAACTGCAATAAAAAATCGCCAAAAATTGAGTACAAAATTCAGTTTGGCCTTCTTCCCTGCCACTTAACATAACAAACAACTATAATTCAGAATCACACAAAATAGACAACACATAACTGACAACTAAATCGCTAACTGACAACTAGATACTTGCTTGTTTCTTTCCTGACACTTGCTTGGACTCCTTCCGATTCATTAAGCCTCTTTCTGAAAAATTCAAAGATTGATGGAAATTTAGAATTGCACTAAAAGTTGAGAAATATGAGCTTGAATAAAATAAAAAAAGCGGAGTCTAACCTTTTACTGCTCCATTTTCAAACTGTAGAATTCTCAGCTTCACCAACTTTACAATTAACACGTACAGTTCCAGTATCAAGTTCACAATTAACAACAAAATTAACAACAAATTTAACAAAATCGCGACTGTACAACCTTTAAACCAGTACCTGAGAAATCAGGCTGGTACTGGATAGTGGCGAAAAAAATGAAAGCAGGAAAAGTTCAAACCACTTATCAAAATCGACTATCAAAATCCAGTACCTGAGAGCTCAGGCTGGTACTGGACAATGGCGAAAAAATTCAAAATCTTCCTTTATCCTTATCCCACAAACAGGAAGAAAACCGAAAATGGAAAATTTTGAAAATCTACTCTATTGCTGGCGATTGTTCAACCAAAAAATTCCAATTAAGAAAACGGTACCTAGTGGAGACCATGAGTAGAAGAAAACCGAAAGGTAGGGTTCCGAGTGGAGAGGGGCGGAGCGAAGGGAGGCGAGATTCAGGTCGGTGGAGGCGAGGGTCAGTCTGTCGATCACTTGCTCAGTTCGTCTCTGTCATTCGTCTCTGTCATTGAAGCGAGGTTTGAGTCGATAAATAATTTTCCCAATTCAATTTCATTTGGGTCTGTCTGTGTCGGAAGATAAGTCTTCAATTTCATTAGGGGCAAAACGGGTATTTTGAAATTTCAGAAATATTTAATTGAGTTAAAAGAGAGATAATGGTATAATTAAAATAGCTAAGGAAATTTAATGGCATTTTGACAAATACTAACTTTTGAGTGGCATTATGACAAATTCAAGTTTTTGCAATGGCATTATGAAAATTTTCCCTAATAATAATACCAACAAAAGTGCTATACTAGTGGTCAATATATAAAATACTTCAACAAACTTGTACACATATATGACAAACCTTTTAATTTGTTGTTTCAAACAATCTTCTTTAACTATTTTTTTTATCATATGTTGAAAGTGGTGTCTAATATAGATGATCAGTGACACCACCACTACCGTCAAAGTCGCGGGTTTAAAACTAACAAGTGCTAAGTAAAAAATGACATTTTAAAAGAATTGGATGCCGAATCCGGCCTCTCCTTCAATAAAAACACTATATAAAATATTGTGTCAATCTTCCAAAAAAAAAAAGAATTGGTATGATTGCTTAATCTTCTGAACTACAATGTAAAGAACATAATTTATGTTGTATCTTCATAATATTTACAATATAACATCTTAAAAATTGTGTTTTAATGTAATGTGAGTAATATATATTGTCACAAGAACAAATAAAAAAGGTTTACATAGCAGATACTAATGGCACTACATATGCTATTGTTGCTAACCATGTATAATATTCTGACTAATTTTGTAAGCAATAAAATAAAAAGATTCAACGAGGACAACAACAACAACAAAAACAAAAACAACGATAATAGTAATTATAACAAAACATTATTGATAATAAAAAAAGCTTGCAAATGATGATTATTGTCTTCAATAAATTAAATTAACTTTTTTCATTTTGGATATAAGTATTTAAATTTGGCTGAATTTAAAAAATCATCATTTGTCGATCAAGTTATTTAAAAATTATATCAATGAGCAAAATATTTGCAAATAACACCAAAATTGACGTGTTACCTACCTAACTAAGACAACTATAATTTGGATTTGATATTTAGATAAATTTTATTGAATATACAAATCATCAAATAAAGTTGGTTGTTCATGTATCAGTTTTCAAAAATATATTGTACTGCAATACTAAGTATAATAACTTATATGCAAATGATCATGATATTAATTTCTCTTTTTTGAACTTCTTTCTTTTTGCATTATGAGCCAAGTAAATAACACGTTTTCATAAATAAATCAATTAATTAAAATAATTATAAAACATATGTTACTAGTGTTATTAAATAAATCTTGTAGCAATTTCATAGCACATGTAAAAAAATCAGAGCATCAATAAAACCACTATATTATACTCTACAGTAAAAGATGTTATATCTCGGCAAAAAAAAAAAAAAAGAAACGATAGTGCCATAATATTTTGGCAAATTCTGCTATAGACAAAAATATATATTGACGATATAGATTTAAAATATCAAATATAAAAATGATAAGTGCAATTAAGACGAAAAAAATGTTCACTGGCGATAGAGAAACCATCAACCAAGCCTCATGCCAGGCTATATTTAGACAAACGGTGCAAACATTTATTGCAAAGCCGATCCAATGACAAGGAAAATTGTGATTTGTCAAAGACCAATTCCGTGAACACAATCACTGCCCTCTCTCCCCTTATTTCGTGGCACCCCTGCTCCTCTCTCTCTCTCTTCGTTTACTCTCCTATTTCCTTTCTCTCGTGGCAGATCTAGGGTTCTGATCGAACCAGCTTTCCAACCATGGGTTACGGCGATCGCCTCACCACGTTCGAGGATGCTGAGAAGGAGAGCGAGTACGGCTATGTTCGTAAGGTACGATCGCGCTTTCCGCTAATCCATTGTAAGAGTGGCGATCTCAGCAAGTTGTTGTAATTTTGATTTGCTGAGATCCGAGATTGAATCATCAGTGTTAGTAAATTTGTGCCCCGACAGTCTTTCCATGCCAATCAACTGATCACCACTAAGGAATAACCCTGGAAATTCTGACAGTGTAGATCCTTTTTGGCATATAGACGATCTAATATTTGGCAATTATCTTGATCTGATGTCCGCTTTTCATTTAATTTTGAGAATTGAAGATCTCGATCTTTATTGCTATGTTTTGATCAGATGTTCTTCAAAATTTAGAATTTGATAGACGGCTTTCATGTTGACTTTTCATTTTGTTGAACTACCCTAGAATTGTTCTAATATTACTTTATGGTTACTACGTGCTTAAAGAATTGACCAATCCCATTTACTTTTCAGCTATTGTGATGAATGGATTAATATCTGTTCATTGTAGTCCTTTACTTTTGTGAATTGTGTGAACATCAGTACAGCAGAAATGTTTTTTAAGTTATACTTTACTGTCTCTCTCTCTCTCTTCCTCTCTCTTTGTTTCTGTCTCCACTCATTCGGACACAAGCATGCATGCACATAGAGACAAATTCATGCTCCGTATCACTGACAAACTGATTCGCAAGAAGCAAATTCCATAAACTGAGACAAAATTTGCAGTTTGTGCAGCTACATTAGGAAGTTAGGATGCACCTTTGCACCTCTTTCTCGACACCTTATGTTTTCTATGAATTGTAGGTGTCAGGGCCTGTGGTGGTTGCAGATGGAATGGGTGGTGCGGCCATGTATGAGCTGGTCCGTGTTGGCTATGACAATCTAATTGGTGAGATCATTCGTCTAGAGGGAGACTCTGCCACCATCCAAGGTACAATGTTTATTCCCTTATTTGTTCATTTTGTACAAATTATGTGTGGACTACCCCTTTGAGGGCATTGCGGGATGAATGTTGGTGATGAGAATGTGCTTGATCAAAACTGGAATTAATTCTCTTTTTCTCTTTCTATATATTTCAGTGTATGAAGAAACTGCTGGGTTGATGGTCAATGACCCTGTCTTGAGAACTCACAAGGTACGTGTTTATACTGTGATGCTATTCTAGAAATATAGACGACTGTCGACATTGCCATTTCAATGACAATCCTTTTCTTTCTTTTTTTGTTCTTTGTTATTTATAGCCTCTTTCAGTGGAACTTGGACCTGGTATCTTAGGAAACATCTTTGATGGGATTCAGGTTTGTGAAGATAGTCTCATTCTGTGATCATTGAATCTAAATTTTGATTACTGCTTTCTTGTTGGTCTGTAATGACTTGTCTTATGAACATTTGCACATTATTATCCAGGTTACTTAATAAAAGGTAGCTAAATCAAAATTTATTTTGACACTTAACTGTATAATTGAGGAGTCCTTGGATGAGAAGTATATCAAATTTGCAACAAGTTGTACATCTAGACCGTATTTAGGTGTAATCAACTCAATGTGATAATAATTGTATAATTGTATCATACCTGATGAATTTGATATTTTTGCTTTTAGGTTCTCAAAGGGAAAAGAATGTTATTTTTCTATTGTGGTATTATAGCTTCTTGCTTTTTGCTGACTCATCTTTTTGAATCTGACATATAGCGTCCACTAAAAACGATTGCTGTCAAGTCTGGTGATGTGTACATTCCTCGTGGAGTATCAGTCCCTGCTCTTGATAAAGATATATTGTGGGAATTCGAACCAAAGAAGCTAGGCAAGTTCTTCAATAAAATAGCTCTAAAATTATGAATAAAGCTTTGTTAGGGAATTTCGGGAAAAAAGCTCAATTTTAAGCATGTTGCAAAAGAGTACCTAAATTTCTACACAAATTCAAGACAAGATCCTGGCTGTTTAATTATCCAAGGAGTTGAATTTTGGAGAGTATTGGGATCTCTTTTGTGGATGTCCTTTTTTGAGAGTGAAAAGGGTTGATTTTCTTCCTTGCTGTCCCAATTTCAGGCGTTGGAGATCATATAACTGGTGGAGATTTGTATGCTGTAAGTTCTTTTCTTTGTTTTCCAAACCATGAAGTATTAAATTTGGTTATGTGACAGTTTAAGTTCTGTTTCTACCTGATATGTTGGGATGTTTATCCTTTGCATTTCTGTTTTGGTTACTGTTTATGACTTAATAACCTTTTAAGGTTCAATGTTTCAACTTAAGTCCAAATCTTAATTGAGGTTCCGTATACTAAAATGTCGGAGTGTTTTTGAAGTACATGCGTGCTGTGTTAACTATGCTATAATTGCAGACTGTTTATGAGAACACATTGATGCAACACCATGTGGCACTTCCACCTGGCTCCATGGGGAAAATATCCTATATTGCTCCAGCTGGTCAATACAGCCTTAAGGTCAGAGTTTAATTTCAATTTTTTTGCACCTTGGGTTTTTCTTCTCTGAGATATTCTTCAGAGTTCTATTTTCATTTTTTTGGGGGCAATTTTGCATGGGCCCTCTAAAATGTTTGATACCTAACCCTGAAAAACTAGGACATATGGTGAATACTGAATAGAGGTACCGAATAGGGTGATATGATAATTCTACCCTTTTCACTAAGAAATGTCCAATAGTACAATAGAAAAAATTCATGGATAAAACGAAATTGTACCTATTTGTAAATATAAAAAATTCAATTAAAGTTGTGATATGAGAATCTTTTTTCATGCATGAACAATGTAGTTAGTAGTTTCGGGGCTTCAATCTTCTGATTTCTCATGATAAAAAAAATTAAAATTGTGCTATGAGAGAATCTTTTATCACATACACATTTATGGCGTGAGGCGAGCGCGTTGCACGAAATCGATTCTATTTTCTAGTCATGAAAATATTATTACAAAAAGGTCCATGTCTACTGTTTCATTTGTTCGAGTTGAATCTTAAGTCAGCTAAATCCAATCATAAAGTACATACCGAATAGTTTCTGATTTCTCACTGTATATTCTACGTCATAAGGTGGTAAGAAAATAATGACAATTTTTATTCTTCATTGAAATTATAAGAAAAGGATGTGCGTGAAATCACCTATGCTTAGAATTAAACACGAGAATCTTTTTCTCATTTTTTTATTATATAACATTTCTATGCTTTGTACTTGTAGAGTTACGTGAATATTGTTTTCTCGTTTCTTGTTTTGATCTGTCTCTCTGTTGCATTTCTGTGAACAGGACACAGTACTTGAGGTCGAGTTCCAAGGTATCAAAAAGGAGCTCACCATGCTTCAGGTTTCTGACTTGTTCTCAGATCAGTTTTTTAGTGTCAATGTATTAGGAAGTTACGTATTCATCATTCTTTTTTTTTAATAATTGTAGTCATGGCCAGTGCGTTCTCCCAGGCCTGTTGCTTCGAAGCTTGCTGCAGATACACCTCTTTTGACTGGCCAGGTATCGTCTTCAATTCTGTTTCTTTGCTATGTAAAGCTACATCTTACATCTTAATACATTCTTAGTTGGGTGTTTCCAGAACCTAACAACTTAAATTACCATATCACACTATATTATTTGGCTTAAACTTTTTTTATAAGTTGAACTTTTTATGGGACTTTCTAATAGTCTGCATGTGTAAGTTTTTTCTAATTGTACCATTTATATTTGGCTCATGAAGATTTTTTTTCATGTATACCTTTTAATCTTTTCCATAGATGATCCGGTATTAATGTACCTTTTTTTAACATGTTATACCTTCCCTTTTGTAGCGCGTGCTTGATGCCTTATTTCCATCTGTGCTGGGAGGGACTTGTGCTATTCCTGGAGCTTTTGGCTGTGGTAAAACTGTCATTAGTCAGGCACTTTCAAAGGTAATGAACATATTTGTTAATATGGGTATGTTCAGTGTGCTTTCAACCCCCCCCCCCCCCCCCCCCGGTTAGTATTTGTAATGTATTCATGCTATCATTTCCTACAGTACTCAAACTCGGATACTGTCGTCTATGTGGGCTGTGGAGAAAGAGGGAACGAGATGGCTGAGGTTTGTGTTGTTAAATTTAAGTAAATTTACTGTTTTTAGTGTGCATTATGAGTAAAACTAATATTTGAACTTCTTTATCTAGCCAATGCTTAAATGAAAAATGTGGAACTTCAGATCTAGTCTAATGCAAAGTAAACATTTTACCTGCAATTGAAAATTATTACATAACAATTGTTACTTAGGAGATTGGCCATTCCCTGACACTTTTATCATTTCTAGCCTACCCCAACTTGTTTGGGACTGAAGGCTTTGTTGTTGTTGTTATTGCTCCTGTCCTTAATTATTTGTGTACTTGATTATCGTTATTATTCTTTTCTATTATTTACAACTACTATCTGAACAGATTGCAAAGATGTTAATAGCTACAAAAAAATTGTAAAGAAATTGAAAAGACAAAAGACAAAATAACTAAAGAATGTTACAGAAGTAACTAAAGCTAAAATAGTATGTTCCTGTTTGTGATGTTAGTTGCCTTGTAAACTATTGTATCAATATTATCATGAATTTGATTCCTGAGGATGTTTCTTTATGGTTAGGTGCTGATGGATTTCCCACAATTGACAATGACGCTACCTGATGGGCGTGAGGAGTCCGTAATGAAGCGTACTACTCTTGTTGCTAACACCTCCAACATGCCTGTGGCCGCCCGTGAGGCTTCCATTTATACTGGTATGGCAAATTCTATTCTCTCCTATTCATGTCTTAAATGATTCTAGTCCTGTTAAAGAAAATCTTTGTTCCCATGCAATTAGTTTGAAGAGAAGTGGATTTTCAAAGGCACATATCTACTTAATTACTTGCTGGTTCCTTTGACTCATTATTTCAGTGGCAGAATCCTGACATTTAAATATTTTTCATTTGTTGATATATTCTATCAGGTATTACAATTGCTGAATACTTCCGTGATATGGGATATAATGTCAGTATGATGGCTGATTCCACCTCCCGATGGGCTGAGGCATTGCGTGAAATTTCCGGCCGTCTGGTACAATAATTTACTTGTTTTCTCACTATTATTTTCTTTATTAAGATTCTCGTAGTTGTGTTTTATGAAATCTACTAGCCAACAATAGTTATACTGATTGGCTGATCACAGAGATGGTAACTTATTAATTTTCTAGATTTCAAGTAAAATCTTTTTATTGATCTCTCTGCTACTCCAACTAGAATCAATCTTCACATTATTTTAACTATGTAATTGAGAATTGATCAAATGAACCAGCAAGCAATAGAAACTCGTTGGTTGTTGCCTCTAAGATTTATCGTGTACCTTCTTGTTGTGCAATTATCTCCAAATTCAGAATTTATCTCTTTAAATTGCCTGATTTGGTAACCAGGGAAACACATCCTCTGCCATAGTTTTTCTATGGAACAATTCTGCCATTGAAACTATGGGTGTATGACACATGGGACCCAAAAAGGAAGAAAAAAACTGTCCCTTACTGCTAAATTTGCGCCGTATAATCTAGATCGGATGGTTCGGAAACTATGGCAGCAGATGCTGACCTGGTAAACAGATTTTATATTCTTCTAGAGAGAATAAGATAGGACTTCAGATAAATGACATAATAGGATGTTGAAATATTATCTGTGCATTTCTAGCGTAGTTATTCGTTACATGCAATATGTTGATGTTATATGTTAGCTCTTGGTGGTGACATGTTTTTGGCATTGTAATAGGCTGAGATGCCTGCTGATAGTGGTTATCCTGCATACCTGGCAGCACGCCTTGCATCTTTCTACGAGCGTGCAGGTAAGGTGAAGTGCCTTGGTGGCCCAGATAGGACTGGTAGTGTGACCATTGTTGGTGCTGTATCTCCTCCTGGTGGTGACTTCTCTGATCCCGTCACCTCTGCAACCCTTGGTATTGTCCAGGTATGTTAAAGATAATGAATATACATACAAAATTGTATGAAAGCAGTGTGTTAGCAGAGTGCGTTCGACTGTGAAAGTTTCTACCTTCTATTGACTGATGAAAGTGATCAAGCAACTAAGATAAACTTGAAATATGCCAAGAAAATTAGCAAGGAAAGTAACTGAATTGAGTTGGAATCAATTCAAGGTTGGCTTGTATGTGCATGTCACCTCTGAGACCCTTTTAAATCCTCAATTTATCTCTTCAGGTTAACATGAAATGTTGTTGTTTCTTATTATGCTTTCATACTTTGTCCATGAATAATAAATACTTCATGTTATGTTTTATCATTTTTGTGCTCATTACCTATTCCAGGTGTTTTGGGGTCTAGATAAGAAACTTGCTCAGAGGAAACATTTTCCTTCTGTCAACTGGCTGATTTCCTACTCCAAATATTCCAAGGTCTGGGCTTTTTTCTTTCTTTTTATTTGGTATATATAAGCAAGGTTTCCATTTATAAGAATAATGATTAATATTTTTCTTTTTTTGTTTCCGGAACCTTTCGTATCTAGTTTAAGCTTTATCCTAGTTTTAAAATTTTCACTACCTTGGTGTTATATAATGTCTTTACAGTCAACATGCTCTTTACTTGTAGCTACTTTTGTTAATTGTAACATACTTGGTATTTGGTAATGTTTTCAGGCCCTAGAATCATTCTATGAGAAGTTCGATTCAGATTTCATTGACATCAGAACAAAGGCTCGTGAGGTTTTACAAAGAGAAGATGACCTCAATGAAATTGTGCAGGTGCATAAAAAATCTATCTAATGCCTTATTTTCCTTCTCTTTTACCATCTGAATTTTATTTGTAAATTCTAGCAATTGCCATTTGAATGTGAATTCCTACTGGAATTTTATAACATTATTCCTGTATTCCATCATGCTTACTCATCCAGTTATGGGTCCTAACATATTTAAGGTTTTTACAAGCTCCATTGGTTCTAATTAAATTTTAAATATTTTAGCTTGTTGGTAAAGATGCACTGGCAGAGACAGACAAGATTATTTTGGAGACAGCTAAGCTTCTAAGAGAAGATTATCTTGCACAAAATGCATTTACCCCGTATGATTTTCTCTCTCTATCTCTATGTTAACGTTGAATAACTGTGAGTTGTCAAATATATATTTCTCTCTTTGGTTCATTTATGAAAAGAAATGTCAAATAAAACATTCTGCAAGTTCGATTTTGGTAGGAAGTGTTTTTGATAAGTGCATCTGATTATGGTGTAAGTGTGTAAGTGGCTTTCAACAGGAAGAACAATTTTATTTTTAGTTTAAACTATCAATTTGGTCCTCTTGCATCAATCCTCAAGTATTCAGATTGATTAATGTTTTCCCTAACTAGTGCTATGACTATGACTATTGTGGCCATTACTTCGAACCTAACAACAGGGTGAATGAAACTATTTGGGTACTGGAAAATCAGAAAGCAGATTGAGATGGAATTATTTGGCTCTTTTATCCTTCTCTGATCCTGTATTTTTTGGAATTTAAGTTTTCAAAGTTTGAGGAATATCGTTTAATTATTAACTGAGTTGTTGTTTAGGTATGATAAATTTTGCCCTTTCTACAAATCAGTGTGGATGATGCGCAACATTATTCACTTCAACAACCTCGCCAATCAGGTAGTACTTCTAGCCTTTTGTTTTCAAAGATTACATGATATCACATGTTTACTAATCTCACAAGTAATCGGAAACATGGTTATATAAGCTGTTGAAATTGTCTAGTTTTTACAATTTTGGTAATTATTCAATTGGGAGAAAGCACTATTTTTATTGAAGAAATTATTGGTCTTGTTGGTATTTATTCTTTTTTCTTCTTGCCAAATAATAGGCAGTTGAGAGAGCTGCTGGTTCTGATGGTCAGAAGATTACTTACAGTGTGATAAAGCATCGGTTGGGTGACCTTTTCTACCGATTAGTGTAAGAAATTCATATGATACTAGAGTTCTTTTTATATTGTTATTATTTTCCCAGAAAAAACACTACCTACTTTTCTTTCTAAAAAATGCTTAAAATTGTTTCTTTATTAGTTATACTAATGGTGGTTCTTTTTTTCTATAAGCATTTAAGATTTCTCTGTTCCTGCAATGCTAGATCACTAGATGTGTATAACTCGTATTCTGGATATGACATTGTTATCGAATTCTCATCAAAGAATTCACATAAAATTATGGAGTTCAGAAATATTTTTATTATCATTCTCATTTGTTGAGTAATTGATAACTGGTCCATGGATTAACTATGTTCTCTCTAGGACAATACTGAACATACAATCACATCATTCATCACTGTTTTTGGTTTCCTCAAATAGGTCTCAAAAGTTTGAAGATCCAGCAGAGGGAGAGGAAGCCCTGGTTGCGAAATTCAAGCAATTATATGATGATCTCACCACCGGTTTCCGTAATCTAGAGGATGAGGCAAGGTGAAAGGAAGTCCTGTGTAGTTCTTTGTGTACTATGCTTATTCTAGTTTTGAGCATGAGGCTGCTGATACAACAACTAGACAGTGCTGGGTATATTTATTTATCTTTGCCTGAGCGAATTTTCTATGTCCAGTCATTATGTTATTTTTTTTTGTTGAATTACGAAAATCAGGGACGGCTCTTTTTGTGTATTAAAATGTGTTACAATAAGAGATGGACATTGCGGAGATGCGTAAATAAACGTGCTGGTCCATCTTAGACACCCTTTTTGTGATATTTTTTTTATTGCTCGGTTTGCTACGGAGGATGTAAATTCAATGTTTTCGTTTTTGCATTTTAAAATAAAGTTGATATTTTATTGTACTGTTGCTACTTTTAGTTCTCCTGTTAATAGCTCAAGACCAAGTTTTGTTAGGTACTAAACATGACCAGAATACCAGTTTGTAGATGCAAAACATCCAAAATTGTGTTATATGTGCTTCAATTCAAGCATTCTTGTTCTGACAAAAGAAGAAAAAACAATACAAAATGGTTCCGAGCATGGTAGTTATTCTGTAGCGCTTCACATTAATTCCCTTGCTCCTATTATGACTCTCTTTGAGTGTTGCGCTCATAATTGTTGCTGGTTTCAACTTTCAAATGATGGCTTCTGTCACTTTTAAGGTTATTCTCATAATTGTACCATACTGACGCCTTGATGAAAACCTACTAGCCTTCAGGCTTCAACCTTTTCATTATATGTATCGTTCCCCTTTCTTGTCGGCATAGTAATAAGAAAAAATTAAAGCAGATGTGCCGCATGGAAGCTGATGAAATCTATTACTTATTGCACCTGGTTACACAATTGCAAATCGATTGCATGTGATTCAGAGAAAACTGCTTTCATTTTAACCTTACAGTATGATGGATTTCACCTGTTGAATTTGGGAAATTTTTATATTTTGCAATCTTCCTTTCTTTCCTTTTTGGACATATAGGGATCCCTGAAACCCACATGCTAACCTTACAGTATGATGAATCTGAATTTGGAAATTTTTTATATTTTGCAATCTTCCTTTCTTTCTTTTTGAACACATAGGATTTTCGAAACTCCAGTCTCTATTATTAAAGAGCTCATAATCACGGAGTATGTTATGACCTCATATAAATCATCATAGTTAGCTATCACTAGACTACCGAACCATTTGCATCTTCATTTTTTTCTGAAACGTAGATTATATCCGTCTTTGGTTTTAAACGTTTACGTGTGATATAATTATTATAGATTTCCATATGGCCGGAAAATGTTATCCTCAACCTCATTTCCTCCACTAATATGATTTTTTATGATTGTTTGTTATATTATGTTTGGTACTGAAATAGCATTAGAGCATTACTTCTATTCCAACGAGCTGCTTAGAGTATTGATAGAACAGAAAGCTTCTTATTTTTCTCGTCCGGCGCAAAATTTTCTTGGCTCGCGCCAGAAGTCGTGATTTTTTTTCTTTTTCGAGACAAAAATAAGTTCAAAATTTTCCAACTATACATGTTCATAAAGGGCCATTCAAATCAATTTTTAAATCCACAATCATGTGAAGAACATTACATTAATAACTAAATTAACGGTTGATCTCGTCTACAAATTAGAAACTGTCACATAAACACAGTATTAAAAAAAATCATAAAGGTGTGAATCATCCTTAAAATTTTGAATTATTTATACCGGATTTGCGCATGTGGTAGTTCCTGATTGGTGGAGGAGCGCTATTTGATTTTATTTTACTCCATATAATTGTGAGGAATCCTCTTCATATAAAATCTTAACATACAGATTACTTGACAATGTTACAAAGAAATTATCATTAAATTACATTTTCAATTAAAACGAGACATATTCAAATGACAACAAAAATATGTATGGTAACAATCATACAGTGTGAGGAGACTTTACGATATTGCGCCCGGCTTTTATGATGCACTGACGTATAAACCAGATCCCAACAGAATCTGTATCGTGTAATGATCAGTAATTTTCAAATTAAAAATAAATATTTTGCATGCTGATATTATAGCAATACTGTAGTAATTACTATGAAAATAACGATGAAGATTCAAGTAGAATGACATTTTTAATTACTATAACAGTTAAAGTATTTCAAATTATGCCAATGCATCCCAACACGACTTGATTACTTTAGATGATAACATATATAGAAGTTATCTGAAAGATATAAAAAAAAAGGTACATTGATACTTTTATTTTTTATTTATACTGGGACGACTTGTAAATACATGGTGCGTACGAGAGTACATGTACTAAGCGATTCACGACTAAAGCGTGTTTTGTTTTTTTTTTTTTTTCAACTTTCTTCTCTATTAAAGAACTCAAGCTGTGATTTGTGAATAAAAGACACAAGATCTCCGTGGGGAGGTCTGGGGTTCAAGCCTCGGCAGAGGCAATTTTAGGAGGGGTTTCAAGTTTGTTTTCTAATTTCTTTGTGAGTGTATGTTGTAAGCCTACAGACAATGAATAAAAAAAAAAAAAAGGAACCAATTAATTACTACATTTGTCAGCACCTTAAGGAATAAGAGCATCTTCATTTCTGAAATTCTAGGAGTTTCTAATCTGACGTGACAGTTTCTAAATTAGTTTTAGGAATGTAGATGAGTTTCTTATTTAGAAATTTTGCTCAAGAGTTTCTTATTTAGCAATTATGTTTTAGAGTTTATAAATTATGACATGGCTTAATCATTGGTTAAAATTGATCGGTCTCCCATAATATTAGTAATATTTGCTGACGTGACAATTTAGAAACTCTAACTTTTCAGTTTTAGAGATGGAGAGTTTAGAAACTAAAGAAAAACTTTTCAGTTTTATTGATGTGACAATAATTTAGAAATTCCAAAAATTTCAGATATAGAGATGCTCTAAGTCGGCCAATGTCTTCCCACCTTAGAGAAAAAAATAAGAGCATTTGCATTTTTGTAATTGCTAAAATTAAAATTTCAGTAGCATTAGCACTATAGCAATTTCTCTTCGGAGAAACATCCGATAAAATTGAAACGATACAGAGAAGATTAGCATGGCCTCTGTGCAAGGATGACACGCACAAATCGAGAAATGGTCCAAAAAAAAGCACTTTAGCAATTTGCATTTTACATTGTTTTATCTCTATAAAGTTTTAATTTGCTGACCTGACAACTTTTCATTTGTTGACATAACAGTTTATAATTAATGAAGAGAAAATATTATTTGCAACTATAGAGATGTGCTCATACTTCTTTTTTTTTCAAAAGGATGTGTATCACGTAGGGAAAAGAATTGCTAGAATTTCGCCGGCCAGTTGATATTTATTTTTGTTGAAGGATAGATACTTAAAATTTCGTTTTACTACAAAATTGATGTTTTCTATCACTTTTTGTATGCATGATATCACTTCTTGGTGAAAGAAAATCCAACGATTTCTCTCAAGCAAACAAAAACATTCCCTTTCACAAAAATAATAAGACATTTAAAAAAAAGTGCTAATTTAGGAATCCGTATTTCCTGGAATAGCCAGCAATTTTAGGGGTGAAATTACCCATTTCATTCTATAAAATTGAGTACGGGCAGCTGCCCGACGTTGTAGCAGCGTTGAGATGCAGGGAAGTCCGTTGCCCATTCTTAGTTAAAGTATTTCATCAGATGCGAATACCTAATTTAGAAATGATTGTTATTAGAAAAGACACGTGGCTCCGCCACTATAAATGTCTTCCTTGTATAAAAAACAAGTTTGTCACTATCTATATCTTTTCTGTAAAAAAAAATACTATAAAAAAATCCGAAAAATATTCAAATGTTTATGTAAAAATACTATTCTTTGACACAGTAGATTCTACAGTGTCAAACCAGGAGACAATGAAAATTCTACGGTATCAAGTCATGAGACAATTATATATAGTAGATTTATCAAATGTTTCTCATCCTGATATTGCAATTGCACGTGCAACTTAGGGTCTAGCGAGTCATTTGGATTCAAATGGAGATGTTCTTGAGTAATTGCTTCGTAGGTAGGATAATATAGAGGTGATCATATTACTATAGAGGAACTATAAGTGATTTAATATTGATCTAGTACATATGTTCTTGTTTCTCTATTCAATTTAGTATTTATTGTAACTTAGTGTATATGGTTTCTTTAAAGTGCGTATGTGCCGCAATTTAGATCAATTAAATCTATTTTGAACTACGAAAGTGTATTTTAGTTCTTAAACAAGTTCGAATAAGATGGAGGATAGTGCGATAATGATTACTTTAACAAACTTTATAATGATTTTTACAATAAGCAGCAACAACAACAATATAGCCTTTTGTCTGAAATAAATTTGTATAGATCAGAAATGAAATTCATTTTAAATTTCATTTTCATAAAATTAGCTGATTTTTTACGTTAGCTTAATAAATCTATCACAAGTCTCATTTTCTGATTTGGAATCGATTATATAAAATATAGACGGAGTTAATGAATTTTACAGTAAATTTAAAAAGGATCCGATTAACAATTCTCCAATCTCAGTCCCCACTCCTATCTCTCTAACTAACTTTGCCAAAAAGAAAAAGTTAAAGAGTCAAAAGTGAATAAAAAGAAAAAGTTGGATCACACTCATTCTTCTGAATGTTTTCACCCTACACACTATTCTGAATGTTTTGCACATAATGCATGAGGTACAGACTAAATAAAACAAGTATTCAGAATAAATAAAAATGTGTTCAGACTAAATAAAATAGGTGTTCAAGCTAGCTATTTTAAGTCTATTTTTGCACTTTTTCAAGTCTTTTGCACAAAATGCATGGGGTGTAGACTAAATAAAACAGGTATTTAGACTAAATAAAAATATATTGAGTCTAAAAAACATGTGCATATATAGTTGTTTCAAGTGTATTTTGCATTATTTCAAGTCAGTTTTGAACAGAAATGAGGCGCAAATTAAATAAAACAGGTGTTCATACTGATGTTTCAAGTTTGTTTTACACAAAAAATAATGCACAGACTAAATAAAATAGATGTTCAAACTAAATAAAACATGTGTTCAGATTAAATATAAAGGTGTTCATACTAGTTGTTTCAAATATGTTTTTGTATTGTTTCAAGTCTGATTTGCACATAATAAGAGCAGACTAAAAAAAGATGTGCTCATACTAACTAAGGTTCATTGCAGGTGGAAGGAGAGTTTGAATCTTTTACTTGCTTGACTCCACCGTGAGTGGGCGCCCATGGCACTTGATATTCGCGAAGGTATATCCCCCATTCTTCTTTCTATTAGGTCTTTGAAGACCCAACAGTCTTCTATCTTGTGACCCCACTACCCTATGATATGGACAATACTTGGGGTTATTGACCATGTCTGCTTCTTCAGGGCGTTTGCATGGAGGTAACTCTAAACCATCTTCCATGGTTTGTTTGAAAATCTTGAATGTTTTCTCTTTCTTTCAAGAGTAATGTGTTCATACTAACTCCTCTGGTGATCATACTATATACGTTGGAACATTTTTTGAGAAAATTTGAGCAAAAAAGGTGCAGAAAAACCTTTAAATGATATTTGGAGGCTTTAGAACCGTTTTTTGGTATCAAAACAGCATCGTTATGGGCTTATGGCCCGATAAAGTTTGTGCATCATGTCTTGTCGTTTTCGAAAAGTGCTCATACTCGCGAATCAGAGTTATGAATCAAAAGTTACATATGTTCGAAGATCAAATGTTATTTTGTGCTCAAATGCTCATACTAACTAAGAATGTGGTCATACTAACTCCTCTGGTGGTCATACTAATCTCTTAGGTGATCATACTAATCTCTAATGTGATCATACTAATTTATCAGGTGGTCATACTAAGTAATAATGTAGTCATAGTAACTAAGGATGTTAATGCTAACTTCTCAGATGTTCATACTAACATCACAAGTGTTCACACTAACATCC